>UYYA01003917.1:116309-247860 GCA_900624975.1 Angiostrongylus costaricensis
TCCGGAGTTTTGCAAATATCTCAGCACTTCATACGAGTTATATTGCACAACATACCCTGCCATTAAGAAGAAAAAGGCAGTAAATAAAAGAGTTAAGTTAATGAAATTGTTTGTATAGAGCCGTTCATAATGAGTGTTAGCGTAGATGAAATCGACAGGAAAGTTTTTCATATCTAGGATAATGTTCAAGGATAGGTGACTCCTACATTAGCGCATAAAATTCATTCAAGCAAATAGAAGAGCTAAGTGAATGTTTCGGAAGCTCCCCATAGAAATATGCTGTTACATTCATATTCTTACCATGAGTTGCAAATATGAAGATGTCTAACAAAACGGATTTCATCTATATGTCACTGGACAATGCAAGGTGAAAACCAGGATTTTATGCTTTGTATAGAAACTAGTTACCGTACTATTGATGTTAGAACTTAAACAGGCATACCACGAAGTTTTGCAAGCTTTTTTAGAAGTTGCTTGAGGGGTTTTCTACGTGCTGTACTGAACTAATGGCACCCGCCTCTATCTATTCCTTTTTTGAGCAATAACTTGAACTGGAAGTAACTCCACTATAGACGGCAGAACCTACATTTTCCGAATCATCTCGACTCGTTCGCGCTTTGCCGATTTGTCCTCGTTCGCCTGCTCTTTGATGCAGTGTTTCGTATCCTCCCCAACCACACGCCGATACTGTCTATTGTGATTGTAGTACCTGAAATCTGCTTTCTTTCACCAGATCGGGATAAGGATACGGGGCGGAATCAAAAGTCAATATCATGTTTACTAAGAAAAAGGCAATTCAGGGATTCATTTAATTTTATGCGATTCTCAAAACGTGAGCTGTGAAAGAAGTTATTCTTTCATGAACTACATGAGAACTTAGTCGGAAATTCTCTTATGCTTCTCAGAAAGGTAGTGGAAGCTCGGCACCTAACTCCTAACGTGATATTGTCATCTATCACTTTTTGCAACATTTTTTTACTAGCTAATTACGAAAGCCAAATCCTTTGCTTCTATCCGAAGTTTTGATTGTCAGATTTTGTTCACTAACTTATTGAATTCCTCTTCTTGAAGCCGAGAGGCGATGCTCTGGTCTTCGATTTCGCGGAGGCGCTGCCGTACTGAATATAAATGTTTTAATAATATTCGTTATTAGAAATTATTTCTCTTCTCAAATCATTAAACTGAAGTTCTGTGATCACATTTGTGAAACTCCAACGCGCTCTGAAGTGTAGCGGATTATTTCGAGAGAAAAGTAAAGAAGTTCTTCAATCGTTATTTACTCGATTCTATTGTAAATGTATGAATGGCGCAAAGAAGTCGTATCCTTTGTCTTACAACTTTAGATTCTTCGTAACGACTACCGCAATGGAGCTTCAAGTTAACAAACGAGCTTCCTCAGCATATTTTTGTCTACGACCTCGCTCGTTGTTGCTGCAGTGTTACTCATACCGGCTGAAGAGACATCATCAAAACATGAACTCCGACGCTATTTCGCATCGAGTCCATCGTACTCAGTGCAGCCAGCGGTTTAGTTGTTACCGTAGTCGAATAGGTGAAGGCTTGCTCGACAATGGACTGGCTGATGCAAAGGGGTGCTTTTACAGCATCAATAAGGTCTGTGGTAACGGAACCACACGGGAGTTGCCTGGGCGACACCGGCTGTCTCTGGAGCGGTACAGAATTATCCAAAAGCAGTGAAAGATCCTCACAACACATCCCACTATTATCACTACATTTGAAAGTGATTTGAATACTTCTTGTTGGTCGATCTTTCATATCTAAATATATCCGTTCACGAATAAAACATTATGAGTTCCATAAATTTACGAAAAGTTTATGTGTTGTGCGTATCAGTGGAATTAAAGATGAATAGGAATATTTGTAAAGAGTGAAAAAACGAACTTTCCGCGAAAGAGCGATTCTCATCCATTTCTAGCGTGATGGACGGCTATGCATCCTTCCTAAATCCAAGCTCACAAGTCTTTACTCCACTGGCTAATCAGGCGCTTGGGCTGAATAGGATATTCCTTAAAAGATAGACAAATTTGCTATTACTGAGTGATCATTTCGTTTATTGAGGTTACAAACTTTAAATTTATAAGTTCATTATCAATATAATAGAGAGAGGTTAGTAAATGCGAAGGAGTTTCACGAAAGATTCATGAGAGGTTTCATCAAACTTTCTGAACTAGAAGCCATGAGCGATAATGAAGACAGGTTGGCTAACCTTAGAACATAGGAAAACGACTGTATGTTGATACTATTAGAAATTTTATAACCAGCTATATTTACTTGATCACTGATTCGTTTTCTGCGCATTGTTTGGTCAAAAATTGTAGAGTGTAAGGCGCCCTCAAGCTATCAAGATTTCCGAGACAAAGGTAATTTGGTAGATTTTTGGAACTTTTGTGAAGGTGTAGGCCATTTGAGATCCTCTAAGAAAATATTTCCGCGCTAATAATAAAAGTGTACAGCTTCGAACTGCACAAAACAGCAATGATTTCACTCATTCAGACATCTCAGACGTTGCTCTGCTTTGAAATGGCAACGCTTTGGCAATGAAGACGATCACATCAAAGATTCCGAGACTCCAAATCGTGAAACCCTCAACGCTTCATGCCGTTGTCGTGATTTTTCCATCATACTCTTTGGCCTGGCGTTATTCCAAGATTCATTGAGACTGAGTGTCAACGCGTCGTCGCCCATAAATCCCATCGGCATGGTATTAATCACTTTCTTTTCCACGTTTCATTTTAATCAAGAGCAAATAGGTCTTACAGTTTCACAGTGGTTCTGGACTATTATGGATACGATGAGGCGCAAACAATGTAGTGGTTAGAGGTGCCCTGTAGCGCACACGCACTCTTTGGCTCGATCCCACGTCCCAGGCTCACCGATCCTTCCCTTCCAGCGGGGTCGGTGGAATAGTAGCGGACTGATCTGAAGGATAGCAGCAATGACTGGAGAGATAACTAGGCCACTGTAAGTGATTTTATATGCCAGATATGCATTCAGTTACCTCTAGCCATGCTTGCAGAAGGTGACTGATCAATGCTGAAGGCTTTGAAACTTCTACAGATATGATATAATCCAAAAACTGAAAGCTTAAATGTTGTTCACAAAGACAGAGAACTATGCTGAAACGTTAAAGTCATTTTTTGTCTGCAAAAAACTTCCGCTATGAATTTCCCGGAGCTTCGTCTCCTCAGTGTACGTGAGTCAGTGTAAGGTTATTTGTAAACTGCCAATATCTTTGAGTCGCCTGGACCCGCGACAACGAGAGGTCAGCGGTCCGTCACGTCATGCATTCGGCGCATATTTTACACCCTTCACATGGTCGGTTAGGCTCCCCGGGAAACTCGACGTGATAAATTTGCTAGGGTTCTTCCAGTAGTCAGAAAGCTTCGATCTCGGGCCACATTGCCATAAATTCAGTTTCCGAGTGCCCTACTTGCTCACATCGTTGATATTATAGCTCTATTCAGGATACTTCACGAATATTCTAGGGAATTAACAATGCCTATGAACATTCTTAAGCAAATCGTCGTTTCTTTACTTGCCAGTTTTACAAGAGATTTACGCTGAACGAAAAGCTGAACTCTCGAGAATAAAATTCATCTAAACCAAAATGACTGTAACTTGAACCATCCAAAGATCGTCATAAATGTCTTACAAAAAAGTGTCCTTTGGTTCGCGAGAAGTGCACAATATAAGAGAATTTTAGTAAGAAAAAATTTGGAACAAAGAGGCGAAAGGTGTGAAATCCAGGAAAGCCACCACAGATGGCCACTGGAAGAGGAATGCCGTCTCTTGTTAGCTATTAGAAGTTGGCCACGCATTTTGGGGCCCTACCAGAAACGGTTCCGTTTTGTGATATTTGTAGAAAAGGAGGAAGCTATAGGCGGGAAAATCACCAAGTGAACTGAACTGAAAAGGAGGGCCGACGGCGGAATGGCGATGATTCAGCGGAGTATAAACAAACTCACACCGCATATTTACCATTGAGCAGCGACTTTTCGCAGAATTCAAAACGCCTGAAAAGAAGAAAAAGTGTAACCAATATTTTTCCGTGACGAATATCCGAAGAACTCTGCTCAGAATATCAGCGAACAGCAGCAGCAGTGAAGAGGAGCCAGTTGGTTTTTGTGAGAACATCAATGAAAAGTGTACAAATACAACAGTCAGAGGGAGAACAAAGTCATGGCTTAATGGCAAACTTACACAACGTTCCTACGAAAGTCTGCTGTGGCTAGCATTTGGGGTCTTATTCAGAGCTTTCCTAGAAGTGAGTGAATAGTCTGTTATAGAAGAAATGCCATGTGGTGATTTGATTAGCACAAGACTACAAGTCAAATTTACACTGAGGCGAAATGGAGAAGAGTTGTAATCTTTTCAGAGGATAGGCGAGCAAAGCAAACGTAACAGAGGCCCTGTGAACTAGCACTATCGATATCGATTGATCAGTATCAGTTGTATTGATGTTGAGAGCAACAGGTGGTAGAAAAGATGTACTTTATGAAAGTGTAGCAGCAAGTGTTTAGTTAGCAAATTTCTTTTTTTAAATTTTCCTCTTTTTTTTAATTTTAAATTCTAGTTTTCTAATTTTCTTTAAATTAAATCTTTAAATTTAAATTTAAAAAATAATCTTTAAATTTTAATTAAAGTCTAATTTTTAAATGATGAGCAATCCACCGACAGACCGTTCTTTTATGTAGGAAACAGCTTCCAAGTTCGCGTGACGTGCGTAGACATTTATGGAGATCTAGCGTTTGCAATGACCTTTCTTCATTTACTGTGTAGGCCTCTGCGCCTCCTTCATTCGCTTCATTGTCTCGCATCGGTTATCTGTCCATACCCTCGGTTTCGACTGTGGATTCAGTTCCTACGCCTCCGCTCCTTCTTAGGTGAACGTCGTTGGATGTTGGTCGAGTAGATTCTCCTTGAAATCCTCAGATAGTCATGTCAGGGCGTTCTTAGGTCCTCACTATAGGGAGTCGCCTGACTTTATGTGCCAGAGCAACTTTCCGCAAAGATGGCTGGTACCAAATTTCCAATTCCATTGGTATGAAGAACTCGATTAGAGCAATGTGGGGGTCAAACCATTGGATGTAGTACGCTTGTGACGTGGCATCTCTAGCCGGTGTTCTTTTCGCGCCATATCCAGGTCCTAACGTTTATTGTTGACAAGAATGAAGTTGTATCAAATGCGAAGGGTAATCGTTACCACAATGTTCTACCGTTATGAATACAAAGACAAAGTCTCTTGCCGGGAATCGTCTAGAAGCGAAGCGTACGGGAGCTTGGCTTTCTACTCTCTGTTGTGCTAGATTGAAACACAATTCTTGAACGTTGCTCAGATGATTTTCCAGAAAGAACTGACTTGAGAAGTGCACCAAAATCAGGAAAATTGTTTAAGAAAAAGAATGAACATTTAGAATGAGTGATTTTTATGAAGAAAACGAATTATCAAAACTGTGCGATTTTCCAAAACAAATGAATATCGAACCCTCGATTACTCTATCCGGGGCTCACGTGTTCTGAACTGCACCACCGAGGCCCTCGTTCTACCATTCTTTTAACAAGTCTTTTTAGCGTAACAGTATCATCAATCATCGGTCAACAGGAGTCAACCGAGGAGCATAAATCGGCATTGAACCTGGTTAAGCTCAGGCTGCAGTCGAAATCACGTAGTCTTCATTTTTATTCGCTGCCTAAATTTTTCATGCTGTTAGCACAGCTAGAGTAAAAATACGGTAGAGAGAAAGGCAAGGAAAAGGCGCGGTTGGTGTGGTGCATAGCAGGCGAACCCCTGGAAGGGTTACAGTGGGTTCGAAGCTCACTGAGTCCCGAGTTTTGCTCATAACTCAGCGTCATTGTGGTTGTATTTCACATAATAACTTGCTATGGAAAAGTTAACAGTTGTGAAACAACAGTAAGATAATAGTAAAAATAACGAAAGGCAGTAAATAAAAAGCTGAACGCTATTCAAACTCTGTTTGGTATAAGACATTATAGTAGATGTAAAGCTTTCTTCGCTAGAGGATAGGAATAGAATGGCGAAGATGCAACGCCTCGTCCTAAACCAACCATTTAGCAACGGAAGCCAGAGGGGGTTTCAGAACAGGACGGAGTTTTGGCAAAGCCACACCGCTGTGACGTTCTGGTAGCGGTCAAACGTGACCCAATCAATGTACGGATAGACAGCTAGCTCTTTTTGCTAATTTGGCTGAAGAATAGTTGTTGAATTATTTTCCTGCCCTTAGGGAATGTCTCCATCACAAGTTGGAAGGAAGGTGGAGCGGTTGTGGCATTCGATGTTCATTGGAGATCATCTAACGGTACAATTTAAGCAGTAATGGTTCAATAACACAATTCCTCCGCACATCTTTTCGGATTGTTAAACTTAGACGAGGTTGATAAAGAGATTTACTCGGCTAACGTTTCGACTTCTTCGTCTTTTCAGAGCATATGAGCAGATTCGCTAGTCCACAGTTGTTCGTCTTATCGATGTGTCACTTTAGTCGTCGTACCGAGATGGATTTTCTTCAGCGGAGTACAGCTCAAATGAAGCAATACGGCAGCCATCCTGTATAAAAGATCGCTGCCGTGTGGGCTCGTCTCGTTCGAACGATGCTCAACTGAAGAAAATCCGTCTTGGTACGGCGACGAAGACCCCACATCGAAAAGAGGAACAACTGTGGAGCAACGACTCGGATCATCAGCTCTGATGAAGACTAAGATGTCGAAACGTTAGCCGAATAAATCTCTTTATGAATCTTGTCTCTTGGACCTGGCTAATGAAGAGATCCGAATAGTAATTGTGAATGATATTCTTCAGTACTCCTCTTGAAGCTGTTCCGCTTGGGCGTCAGAATGGAGTCGTGTTGGTCTTGTGATTGGCGAAATTTGGGTGGGTTTTGCGAATACTTTTCCCATCGTCTGCAGCCATAGCTACTATTATTCTCTTTTCAAATTCTTCTTTTTACACCTGTCTGGATTGTTCCGCAAGTTCGGACGTGAGTTTGCGGCCGCCTGCAGCTCGTGCAATTCTATGCTGGTGCTGTTAGCTCGACTGCTTCTGGAGACAGACATTTGTTGGTGATATTCGAGCCCTCAGCTTTCATAACGCTAATGCGAAGATGTTAAATGAACCAGTCGTATTACTCGTCGATATTATCCAGAACGGCATGTTTTCGAGAGTGGAATAATGAAATGAATGAATCCCAAATCACGGCTTTTTTGAAAGTTCGTTTTCTGAACTCAGCAGCCTTTTCTCTATTTCGCGAGAAATTAAATAATGCACAAGGAAATCGATGGTCCGATCTCGTGTAGAATTTTGGAACGACCGCGAAATTGGCTGAACAAAACCGTTGTTTTACTATGATTTGATCTATGTCGTTACGGTACATTCCATTGGAAGGCTCCCATTTCCAGCGTTGAGAGTGGGGCTTTTGGAATTGCGGGCTACCATGGATGATCTTCGTCGTCATGATAAACCGCTCACTCTGCTCGTTCCATTCTAATCCGTGAGGTCAAGTGCAACGTCCTTCAGACGGTTCTTGGTTTTAGTCATAGCGTTACAATCTATAATGATGACCTTGAGAATGTATGGCCTTCTCTGTAGAACTTCTTCATGTCCTTATGGCGCGTTTCGACTTCGTCTTCACGCAAACTGTCAAAGCCGGTATTGATCTACATCTCTTTAAACGTAAACGGCCAATTCGCATTCTTAGTCGTTCGAATGAATCGAGGAGGTACATGGCCAAACTCGTGTTGACGAGAACACCGACGTTGCTGATTCCTCTACTGTCGCTTGCTCAGAGAACAGTTCTTCTGAGGTGTCGTAGACGTCGTTGGATGGGTGTCGTCTTTTCGTCTCGCACAGTCCGGTGACGTCGTCCCTTGCCTACATAATCAAGTCTTCTATCGAGGAGTCAGATGAAAGTGAGCCTGCATCGTAAGTATCGATCGCCACTTTAGTCGTTTGTGATTTAGGTAGCCTAGAGTGGCTCTGAGATTTTACCAGCCTTCCCGTACTCGTCTCACTCAGCGCCACAGTGTCAGGGCCACTTTTGGGGTCAGATGAACGAGGCCCTTTTCTTCTACAGTGTTTAGCTTTTTGATACCTATATATAGCTTTCTGATCACTTAACGTAGGTAGTGGGTACACTCACGGGTAGCTTGCCAGTCCTTCCCTACGTAGACCAGAAGGTCATTTGTTTGAGGCGACCTCTAACCAACTTCCATGTTCTTCCTAGTCACCTGCTTCCAGACATTTGGGCGAATCATCTTGTAGAATAGAATGTGCAGAAATGAGAACACACCCACGCCCGCATGCATAAAGATGACCTCGCAGACACTGCTTCGCGGTTAATCTCCTTTCCGCTACCTGAGGAGGCTTCACGTTGCCTCGTCACTAGCCGGCAAGAGACCGCTCTGTCAGAGAGATCACCGGTAATTTAAACGGTATTTGAAGTATGTAGATGTAAGTTATTTGGTATTCTTACTTTCTGATATTAACTTTTCTCTGCATTGATCTGCTTCACCAGTGGAATTTCATCGATACCAAAATGACACAACATTTGTTTGAAAAGAATTTTCCTTTAAGATTTAGTAATATTTCTTAACATTCTAGCCTTTTACTGAGAACAGCGCTTTGTAAAGAGCAAACTTGTCGTGCTTTTATATACATCGATTGAAGCCCCCAACAGGGAATTTGTAGAAGACAATTCTTGTAAATAGTTTTTTCAGCAAGCCCAAGAACTTGCAGATGAAAGCCGGACCTGTTTTGCTCAAAGTTAAGCAAAATTTTATAGCCACAAAAGATTTTCAGCATGAAGGTTGCTGATCCGCACATGCTGGGTTATCCGAACACACATAATAGAAAGCTATAAAAGCTCACGGTGTTAAAAAATTCCAAGAGGTTGCCAGGATCGACTTTCTATTAACCTCGGCATTGGAATATGAATGCGTCGCTTTCCTGTTCAGCAATCACGAGGTTTTTAAACAGCATACATTTACTTCCATAGAGAAACACAATACAATACAACAGTAGCTGACGTATCAGCAGTATCGCCTTCTTCAGAGCCGCTTTTTTGGTTGAGGCAGTCGTCAACCATATGCGACTATAATCAGCTGTTCTAAACTTCCTCATTCGAAGTCACGAAAAAGCGGCTCTGAAGAAAGCGATACTGCCGATACGTCAGCTACTGTTGTATTGTATTGTGTTTCTCTATGGAAGTAAATGTATGCTGTTTAAAAACCTCGTGATTGCTGAACAAGAAAACAACGCATTCAAATTCCAGGAGGATTCGACATGCATTCCACTTCATTCATTCATTGTTAGAAGTGATTTAATTCATATATAGCCTATACAATGATGGTCTACCGGTGTGTCAAATCAGTGCTGCTATCCTTCAGACTAGTCTCGTACCACTCTGCCGACCTCAAAGGGAGGTGACTTGATGTTCCTGAGACGTGGAATCAAACCCATGTGAATTGGAGGGACCCCTAATCACTGCCCTGCACGCAACACTTGCAATATAAAAAATATTTGCTCACATCAATACTTGGATAGACCGTCTTCAACGGGTGAGCGGGCCCCAGCATAATTTCCATTTTTTCGGAGTTTTGCCGGTTTATCCATCATGGTTTCTTGGAGTCCCGAGGTGTGCCTTGCCAAAGTCTGCCCAAGGTCGTCACCACTACATGCAGTCGCAGCCCTTGAGGATCAGAGGGAGATTTGGCACCATGTGACAAGTTTGATAGCAGGGCGGTGGTGGATCCTGATATTAGTTTACTCTTAGCTGGGCTTCTTAATGAAAACGTTGGACTCCTTCTCAGCTAGGGAAACCTTCTGGGTGTGGGGTGAATTCCTTCCCTGTACATCACAGTCCGACACCCAGGAACACCACTCAGCCACGATGAAGCGCTAAACCATTGGAAGGATATAAAAAATATTCAGTAAATATCACGCAAGTAGCTACGTGTTAGCCAAACATCTATATGAAGATCTCGGTCTAAATATGTTGTAGACTTTGTATTGGCAAATGAATAGAACTCACGGGGTAAATCTGAGACAAATGCACTCCTAGATGACGCGAATAATTCGGTAACCAACGAGAGTGGAAGTGATGTGTATGTTAGGTGCAGAAAGTCCTCAATTTTCGCTCACTTGTACGTGAGCGAGCACAGTGAAGTAACCGGGACCACCACTAACATGAGTGTGGAGTGAAAAAGGCCCTTGTGCTTATCAAGCAGGCAAGAACATTGGTAAAACTCAACTTATTATTGAAATTAATAAGCATATGGAAATGGGAATTCACTCAACGGATGTCCTGCCAATGAATTCGACAGATTTACAACGACGTTTCAGATGGGTCGCTTGAGTATACAAGTAAGCAAAAAAAAGTAACTATGAAGCATCATGGTTACAAAAGAGGAACTAGCAACTATGCGTGGATCTTTCACAATGTCTATGATGGGTCATCGATTTTCGCCCTTCGTGAAGGAATCGAAGGAAGAGTGTCAAGGTTTTTTCTCGTTTTCAAGGTAGAGATGGTCAATAATAATGATCGAACAGATTGGATTGTGTCGAATCGAAGATCCGCACCGCGAGTAGGAGTTGCTTTGGACAGGCCTCGGGTAATTGTGGCCATGGTGAAGACGAAGGAGCTGAAACCACCACAATGTTTTATAAAAACGTTGTGTGTGCACAGTAATACAAGGAAATATCAGCTTTTAAACTATTTAGAGTTAACACGAAAGTTGGTCTTGAAAAGTGAACGACTAGATGCCTCTATTTCTATGCCACACTTTGAATTTCTAATCATCTAGTGATTCAAATTGATACCAGAGAGGTGCCACCGTTCCTTCTATCCTACGAAGCGCCTGCCCAATGTCCCTCCATTTCTTAATCGTAACGCCTTTCGTATTCTACATGGAGACTCTTTCCTTTTCTTATGACTGACTTTCTATCAGCCTCGGCATTGATTGAATAATTCTTTCTATTTCTGTTCAGCGAACACGAGGTGTTATTTTAGTTCTTTACTTACGCACAAGTTGCGGATTTCGCCTTCTTCAGAGCCCGGAAGGGTCAAGTTGACTACAATCTACACGGCCAAGCACCTCCATAACCAAACTGGGAAAATGCTGAACCAAAATTTTAATCATATTGAACACAGAGTCTTTGCACACACCGCTTTCTATGAGTCTTCCACTAAATATGTCACGTGAAGACCAACTGCACAGAGTTCACACGGAATCGTATTGTACCCATCTCATCAAAATAACAGTCTTATATACTGCCCAATATCACGCGTGATAGTGAGGCATTCCTCCCTGTGATTCATTTCCGGATTCTTGGAATTAATCGAGAATGCCTCTAGAGTTTTGTGCTCTTGTGTTCTCGATTCTTGCGTGAGGATCGAAACCCCTACTTCAAAATCTTCTCCGTTATGTCTCTGCGTCCTATGCGTGCCTAATGGAGTATTTGGTTTACGTTTGCCGACTAGGTGTTCTTTTATAGGAACGCAGAGTGGTCTACCCGTTTCGCCAATGTATTCGTCTCCGCACGCTTTACAAGGGACCAGATAGGCTGTACCCGAACTCATGCAGTCACCGTCTCTACCATTAGGACAAATTATGCAATTTTGCATTGCACATAGGCAGTCGTATAGGCGGTTACGAACTAGCTGGCGACTTAGATTACTTGGTAGCATTTCAATTATCGTTACCGAGTTTTCTAAACCCGCCCTTCTTAAAAAGCGTTTTATAGCTGCACTTCATTTGAAATGAAGGGCAGGATAAGCAGGATCTCATTGCCTCTAGAGTTATCGTTGGGGGCCTGTGGTTTCCTCTACACCTGTCCCGAGCCACAGTTTCGTAGCCATTAAAAATGGCTATTTGCCGCGCCAAGTTCAAGGACTCCCTCTCTGCTCTCTTCCTGTGCACGCGCTGGTAGCCGTTCGAAACATGTTTCTCACAAGTGCCCTTTTCGTGTGAGGGGTGAGAGGAGAGGTAATGAACGAAGACGTTTTTGCTACATGGCTTTCGATACCATTTCGTAATGTAGCCGTTTTCTGATAGGTTAATTTGCATGTTCAGAAATGGAAGCCAGTTTTCTTTTGGTTTCCCTCGGGTGAATTTAATATACTCTGGCTGTTCGTTCAACAACTCCAAACATTTGGCAATTTCCTCTTGCGTTGAACAAATGACCAAGCAGTCATCTATATATCTACAGTAGAGTAACGGCTCGAGGTCGATTACTGCTCCTTCCACCTTAAATATGAATGCAATGGCAAGACTTGGTGCCAGTCGTTGCCCCATTGTCAGCCCTCTCATTTGTGCGTAATACTTCCCAGACCATCTGAAGATTGAGCAGTTTAGGCACTCCTTTAAGAGTGTCATCAACTGTTGAATCGAGAAGACATACATGTTTATTGCCCCTTCGTGTTGCATAAGGAGCTTGCGGATGGCTTGCATAGCGGAGTAATTGGACACGTTTGTATAGAGGGCGGTGACGTCGAAGGACTCCATCACGTACGCGCTGTTGGGTTGCGCGTTACATAGACGATACAAGAACATTTGGGTGTTCGTTAGATGGGCTGGAATGTACTTCAACAGCTGGGTAAGTATTAGGGTTATTAACCACGCTGTTCTATCCGTTAGTCCGTCCACGCAGCTAATGATAGGTCTGACCTTAAATAACGATGGATCAGTAGATACTAGATCATCGCTGGTTACTAACTTATAAGTTTTGATAAGCAAATACAGGACGTGACATGTTGGTAAGTCAATTTTGAGATGAGAGATAACTGATGGTTTTAACCCAGCCGCTCTTGCCACTTTAACCCATTCGTTGCTTAACTTTCGGTATTGACTTTTAAATTCCTTCTCAGACGACGGACGATAAAGAGAAGCATCTTCAAGATGCTTTTCTTCTTTTCCGTTATTTGTATATAATTGCATTTGTTAACACACTTTGGGTTCCTAGCGAAGTCTCGAGCACATGGTCTTTTTTCAGGTTTTGTGATGAAGTTGTAGAATCAGCCTTCAATACAATGAAAAATACCTTGAGTCTTTCTATAAACTTCATCCAACGTAGTCAGCAACAGAATTAGTTTCAGGTCAATTCATTCCTCTGGATTTAGTAACTTCTCCTAGAGAAAAGAACTCTGTACTTGACTTCTAAGCAGTGCAAATATCATAAGTGCTCATGGTCATGCTGTTTTCGATATTTGGCGAATAAGCAAACTGGTACATTCAGCAATTAGGTGTTACACCACGTGGAAATGTCAAGCTCGGGACGACCTCCCCAAAAATTGCGTACGTCATGGATACTGTACACGAATGTACTCGTTACGACCACAATAACTGAATCAGCATTTAACATCAAAGCATTTCAAAATCTACACTCACCTTAAAAAAATCGAGCCACGTGCAGAGGTCAACATTGACGATATTCTCGGCATTTCTACTCCCTCTCATTGCCCATCACGCCATCCAAGCTCTTCACGCAGATACTTTCAAAGTAGGAGCTTTGTAAAAATAAGTGTTCGAAGACTTTGAGCATAAGTGTTCCAAACGATTTGTGTAAGGAAGCCTAGGTCTGCTACTGCAACGTGGTGCACCTCCCTACGCTACGATCTGCAAGTGTGGATAACTGCCTATGCTTATGAATTGGGAACACCCTAGTATGGCTATCTGCGGATTTCAGAAAAACAAGAAGCTGCTTACTCAGCTAAAAAAGAAAAACTAATCAGGTGGAAGCTTTGATGTGAGCCCCTAGATTCTTAGACAACGACCATCTTATTCCCAGAATAAATATTAACAATCAATCGACGTTTTAGGCGATAGGTGATAAGGTTGTATTGTGGTAGACACTATGAACTAGGAATATCATAGTATGGCTTACTTGCCTAACCTTTGGCTCTGGTTTCATCTTTGAAATAAACTTTTATAGATGAAGGAAACTTCACCGTGAATGACTTCACGTGAATTGCTGATTGAATACGGAATGATCGCTGATGCGTTTTTTATATTGTTCCATTAATAGATGCACTTTTCATCCCATTTTTCAGCTGTCTCTGTGTTGCTTTACAAACTCTCGTCGGGTCCTTCCAGACCGTTCTTCTTGTTGATGAAACTG
This sequence comes from Angiostrongylus costaricensis, assembly GCA_900624975.1. Classification (NCBI taxonomy): domain Eukaryota; kingdom Metazoa; phylum Nematoda; class Chromadorea; order Rhabditida; family Metastrongylidae; genus Angiostrongylus; species Angiostrongylus costaricensis. The sequence goes on from UYYA01003917.1 coordinate 130,459, forward strand.
AACTCGTAATTTAACCATTTACTAGAAGGTAAGAACTACGCAAGAAAACACTCCGAAACTGCGGACTGTGAGAAAAATTACGAGAATAGAGTTGTACTGAGATGTACAGTAACCATTGCTGATTCTAAAATGAACGCTAGTTCTATGGAGGGCATCTTTTGCAGCTGCTTAGAAGAAAGCGAATTCTGGGCAATTCACGAGTGGCGCCAATTACGCTGAAGACTATGAGAATTTTGGAAGAGATAACCGCTCTGTACAGATTCAGTTCCACTTGAAATTTTCAAAGATATCATCTTCAAGTTACCGCTCTAATAAATTTTGCCAAAATTTTAGTCAGAGAACAAAGAAACGGATGATAAGAGCTAAAAGAGGTCTCGGAAAAGCCGTCGGCATCCATTCATTGGAGACTCAAAAGTTAAGAGGTTTATAGATTGATCGTGATAGTTAACGTGTTGTCAACGCCGTAGTTTTTTTCAACGAAAGAAAACAAAGTAGGTATTGAAACTGGTATGTAGTACGTCCCTCCCAACGGTATACCGCCTCATCGTGGCTGGGGGTTGCTGGATGTTGAGCTGCGATGTAGAGTGGGGGGATTCATCTCCCCGGCAGGATCTCCTAAGTTGAGTAGGATTCCGACTTTTCCATCAGGAAGTTCAGCTGAGAGTAAAGCAATACCAGGATCCACCACCGTCCTGGTATCAAACTAAACGCATGAAGGCAAACCCCTCTCTGATCCACAAGTACGACGACTGCGTGTGGTGGTGACAACCTGGGACAGATTTTGCCCTGGCTGGCCTCGGAACTCCGAGGAACCAGAATGACTAGACCAACAAAACTCCGAAAAGTGGAGATTGTGCCTGGGACAGCACAACCAGTGAGGGCGTGCCATCAAAGTATGAAGGTAAGTATATAGGACACAACGTGTAACTTCTGACGTGTCAGGCTTTTGGTGTTGGTTGTATGGTCACCAGTATGCATGGTCATTGTTATCATAATGAATAAGAATCATGCGTTAGGTTGAGAAAATCAAAGGAAAAGTGAGGAAGAATTTTCTTCACCATTTGTTGAACGGTATGTACACTCATTTATCTATAACGCCACTGAGGGACAAGATTTGCCTAATTCACAGAATTTTTCACACGACGCGTCCTCACAACTACTGTGTTGATCCGAGTACTTCTTGCATTCGAATCGTTCCCTGTCTTGGTATAGACGGCCTGAAGCGTTCACACTTCTGTTGCAGGATCTGAGCAATTTCAGACAAGTCCGGCACCTATTTATCGGTCTCAGAGAGATGAGAGGATTGATGAGCATGGAGCGGAATCGAACCAGCACCACACTCGAAATAAACAGCACCACTACCCCAGCTCTAATTGATCTTTATTAAAGTACTTCATGACTTCTACTACTTACGTTCTCAGATTTGCCTAGCATAGAATGACTTCGATGGTGTACGCATGAGCACGACATTTTACTAAACTATAAACCGTTAATGTTGAAAAAACAACGCTTCTCCATCTACACTGTTCTGTCCTTGGCTTAGCAGACAAGTGTTTCATATAGAGCCCAATAAGTCAAACACCTACTGTAGCAAACTGTGGCAAAATTTTATGAAATTCTAAAGGGTGAGGAGTTTCTCAAGGTGTTAAACTATTCGTACCGTCGCCAACTCAATAGTACAATCCATTTCAATGAAATCAGGAGCAGCTTGCGAAGCCGAGTAAGTGAAAGATCATCTGGACGACGAGAACGTTGTTTCCCGTAAAGACACAAGGACCGACAAGCATGGACAATTCGACAACAAGAATTCGAATCCAGAGTTCAGATATCTCCTTGGATTATTAAGCCAACAGGGGTTTTATAAATGTTCTATTAGGCTAACGTTTCGACGCCTCTGTCTTCTTCAGAGCCACGGTAGCGCAATTCAATGGTTCACAGTCGTTCATCCTCAATAAGTCGCTCTTCATGCTCGCATCCAGTCTGTCTCTTAAATGCTGCACGTTTGGGTGGATATTTTTCACTTGACGAGGTCCTTTTATACAGATACTTCACTTCATACTTTGTTTACAGCACTTTTTGCATTCGATTCGTTTCCTCGTACTCGTCGACAACAGTGGCTTTCGAACATTTCGCTTGGTGTTGTTTCCGCTGAGGCTTGAAAGCGAAAGTCTTCTTTACGAATGTTATAGAATTTTGGTGGGGTCAGTTCTCATTGAAATCTTGGAGATAGCAGGTCTAAGGCGTTCCCATGTGGATTGGAGGAAAGTGTGGAGCGTAGATCGAACTAGCGCCTTTGCTTCGCTGATCGTTTTCAAAAATATCAAAATTCGGATTTCAGCTGGTTTTTGGATGGTTCCGAAGTGAACATGGTTGCCAAGGTGAAGAAACGGCGAGAGATGGTGCCGGTTTCTTGTGCCGTCCATATTGCCTTCGAGGCCTTGGTCAACAACAACAAAACAACGTTATATTTGAACACGTGACGGCGTTTAGTCACATTTAGTGTTTGACATTAAAAACCACAAAATATCGAGTTGACGCAATGATATGTAAAGCAGTACACAAAAAATGTAGCATGAGAGGACTTCACGACAAAGTGAATCACTGGGAAGTAGATGCACCGAAATTAATACGCGCTTTTAGTAGTCCCTACCATGTAGGTGTTGAAATCAATGCCTGAAATTTGGTTAGCACGTGAGCCCCGATAGGGGTGACTGCTAATTCGAAACCCACCACAGGTCCCAAGATTTCCTTATATCTCAGCGACCTTGTGGTTGTGCACATAGTACCCCGCCATGAAAAGAAAAGGAACTGAATAAAACATTAAGACAACTTTTGCGAGTGTGTGAAGGAAATGGTAAAAAATAGCAGAAAACATAAAAAATAAAGAAGAAAAAATTTCAAAAAATGGCCTCCAGTTTGGCAGAAAAGCGGAATTCTATTTCTGAAGCCTTCCGTGCCGTTCGAAGGAGTGACAGAGCTAGTGGGGAGGCTCTGCCATACGATGGGGATAAATCCTGACTGTACTGGTGGTCACTCCAGTTACTTCATGACAAACGAGATTACAGAAAGTCAGGTGATACTAATGGCAAAGCAAGCATTATTGACTTTAACGTGAGAATCATTTTAGACAGCGAACAATAAAGATGATTTTACTTTCTATTCATCAAACTAAAAGAGGCCTTTTTCAGAAAGGTTTAGAAGGTCCTTCGATCTCGAGTTCTATTTTTGTCCGACAGAATATAATATTTCACATAAGTATTTGTCGGCATCAGCAGTTCTAGTTTCCTCTAATGGATGTTGGCGGTACCGCCACAGCGAATCATGCTGATCCTTAATGGCACTACTTTAGTTAGGAATAAAAAATCGGGACGTTTCCGTTTTCAGTCAAGATGTTTTGTCATTTCACTTCGGATCCATGTCATTCAAATACGTCTTCGCCGTCATAACGTGTTCGACTGTCTATATTTCTCATGGTTAAACGTGTTGATAAGAATTCGACTGTTACGATTGCCATCGAGAGCTCAGAAAACTCGATCGAAGCGCAATCGTACGAGGTGATTACAATTTTGAGTCGATTATGTCGTGTTGCTCACGTGAAGGGTACGAGAATTTAGTGGCGCATTTCCGGCTTTCAATGACACTTACCTGTAGTTATCAATTAAAGTAAATTAGGAAAAACGTCATCGAATCGCCATGGTCAGGTGCTAGCAAAACCTTACAGATGCACGAAGGAAGTTAATTGTAATAGTTCCCAGGATCGACTTTCTCTTAACCTCGGCATTGGAATATGAATGCGTCGTTTTCTTGTTCAGCAATCGCGAGGTTTTTAAACAGCATACATTTACTTCCATAAAAACACAATACAATAGAACGCTAGCTGACGTTTCGGCAGTATCGCCTTCTTCAGAGCCTGGAAGGGTACGCTGATATACAATCCACTAAGCCAAACGCTTCAATAACACTTACACAAAGACGAAAGACTCTTTGGTAACTACACGATCAACAACTTCTCGAAAAACCCACCGCTTTTTCGTGACTTCCAATGAGGAAGTTTAGAACAGCTTATTATAGTCGCATGTGGTTGACGACTGCACCATCCCACATCAAAACTCGATGCGAACGTACGGGATCAGGTCGCGTATGACCTCCGGGCATTCGTCCCTGCTATTCATTGTAGGGTTTTTTGGAGGAAGTTAATTGTCACTAAACAAGGTGGAAAATTTTACAGACACGAGCAGTGAATTCGACGAACGAGTTGATTTTGATTAATATTTAATAATATATTGTTTTTTAGAATAAGGACAGAGCAGTGGTTAGAGGGACACTTTGCAATGGACACTGAATTGATCGAAGATACGATCATTTAGTCCAGGTTTATTAGATCTTTCTCACTCAGTGGTCAGTAAATAAGCACCAGGTATGTCTGGGAAGATGATAACGCTGCCATAATTCAACCGAAGACCACCACAAGTCGTTTCATAGGCCAGATACGTATTCTGGCACCCTATGATGCCACGAATTGAGTGAAATGCATGGCGATTCGATCACGGATTGATTGATCAATTCTTTTTATTCTTCTTCGCTCTGTTGAATTCTCACCAAAAATGTAAAAGTTCTCAAATGGAAGCTGAAAATGCCATGTTGTATGTTACACGTAATCCTAGATGCAATACAATAGTAATGTCTCGAGGAACCACTACCAGTGAATCTTTCCAGAATTTCCTCAATTAAGACGAACAAGCTCATATACGAATAGGTTCTTTTTGCTTCCTATCTTTTACACTTGCGCTTGCCTCGTGTTCACGTAACATGGATGAGACGTAAGCTCCATGGAAGAGCACTTTGTGTTGTCGAATGTATAGGCCACGCTGGAAGTATCCCGTATTAAACAAATGGGATAGGGAATCCGATTTTCCGACCCTGTCGACGATCAAAGATCGGAGACGCCCCAATGCATTCTAAAATGTCGAATGTCAGCTGGAATGGACACGTGATGCATGTGAACGACAACCGACAGAGTAGACGCTAGCGATTATGTCCTATGGGATGTCAAACGTACAATGCAAATACTACGTCCTAACGGTGAGAGTTCTTCACGAAGTTCCTGGAGGAAAAACGTCGTGCTTATGGAATTTCCGAAGCGAACAGAACTCTAGGCTAGTTTTGCATACGGCAAGGATAGGGCGAGACTTTACTGATCCCCACTTGAGCCATTCGGCAATCAATCGAGGTCAGGTGATACAGATGACACCTAAGGTGTAAAAGTGCGCTAGCCGTTTTGACGGGTAGGTAAGAAAACATTTGGGGACCTTTGTTTGGCTATTCAACGACAATATTCTGTTGTACATTAAATATCTCACGAATTTCCAAACACGCTTGCGTTCCTGCGGGTTACATGTTGTAGTATTTCTTTGTTTCCGGAAAGCCTTGGGATTTTTCTATCACAGAAACGCTTCAATCCTTTTATTGGTCTTGTCTGAGTACCTGTTTATTAGAAGACTCCTCGAAAAAACTTATGAATTGGAAGGGAACTTTTGAATTCCAGGGTAGGTAAATGTATGAGTACATCTCCGCTCAGCGAACACTGTCTCTCGCTAGAAGGTCAATCAAATTGCCCGACTCGATGAGAGAAACCCGTTGGTACACACAAAAGCTTCAAAAATACCGTATTATCGCTTAAGGATATTTCATATCTCTTTCACACTTTTCTTTTCAATCCCTGTATTCACATTTTTCGCATCCAAGCACAATGAAGTTTATGTAAGGCGTTAGTATTTCTACTCCTTGGTAAGAACAATTACACTCCATGTGAAAAAGTGAAAAACACTCACCAGGACCAGTTTCGACCTCGGCAGTCAGGTGCTGGTCGTCATCGCTTTTATCACAGTTTATTGTAAATTCTTTGTTGTCGATTATGACTCTGTTCAAGACGCCCATCGATGATGACGCTGTATGGGCGGGTTGTTGATGAAATCGGGAGCGATCTGTCCTCCGCATCATTCTTCGTCACTCACTCATCCAGTACGGCTGACTTATCACTACCGCAAAGCGGACCATTGCGCTTACAACTATATCTACTATTAACAGATCCCAAGATTGACTTTCTATTAACCTCGGTATTAGTTTATAAATCTATTGTTTTCTTTTTTACAGCAATCGCGAGGTTGTTATTCAGCACACTTCTACTTCCTTACAAATATAACACATACAACACAACGGTAGGTGACGTTTCAGCTGTATCGCTTGTTTCAGGGCCTGGAAAGGTACACTGATACATAATTTTCTAGGTCATACGCTCCAACAGCACGAACAGAAAGATGAAAATCTGAACGATAATTACACGATCACCGTTTTCTTGAAAAACCCACCGTTTTGTCTGCTTTCCACCAAGGAAGAGCACCAGCTTAGAGTTGATCACTGCACCACCCCACATCAAAAATCAGTTCTGAGATACGGGGTTAGATCACGCGTTATCTCAGGGCCTTCCCTGCTATTCATTCTTGGATTTTTGGAATTTATCCAAAAAGCCTCGCAAAATTTGCGCGTTGGTGTTTTAGGATCCCATGCGATGATAGCGACTTTTACATCAAAATCTTCACTGCTATGCTTTGTATCCTGTGCGTGCCCTATTTTGATTTTCGTTTACCATCTGGGTGTTCTTTTATGCGGATACATAAAGCTCTGCCCGTTTCGCCAATATATTCATCTCCGCAATAATTACAAGAGATCAGGTATATCGTACCTGAGCTCATGCAGTCACCGTCCCTGCCATAAGAGCAGATTACGCAGTTTGGTGTTTCACAACGGTCATACAGGCGGTTACGAAAGCTAACTGACGACGTAGAGTATCGGGTGGTATTTCAACTATCGCTACCGATTCCTCTAGATCTACCCTTCTTAAGCATCGCTTTGTCGCTACACTTATTTCATTGCTAATGAAGGGCAAGATAAACAGGATTTTGTTGTGGCCAAACCTTTCGTTTTGGGGCGTCGCTCTCGTTCTAAACTAAAAACTAACTAAACTGACTAATGTTTTAACGTTTTGTTTTCTGCTGCCATGAAATTTATAGAAGGCAGAAAACAAAACGTTAAAACATTGTGATTTCAACTACAGCCACAGCTTAACTGGGTTCTATGCCGATTTGCGCTCCCCAGATCAACCCCGCTGACGGGTGATTGCTGTGGCAAAAAGATCGATAGAAATAGCTGAGATACATGCAAAGCGAAGGACCCGGATGGTGTAGTGATGAAGTGCGCTGCTCCCCGGTAAGGACAACAGCGCGTTCGTTCCCCGCCATAGACACCTGCGGTCCAGAATTTTGCAAATATCTCAGCAACGTTGTTGTTGTATTTCGTTTAGTAACCTGCCATGAAATTTATAGAAGGCAGAAAACAAAACGTTAAAACATTGTAAACTGACTAAACTAAAACTAACTAAACTATCTCCTGGGGTTACTGTTTCGTAGCCGTTGGAGATGGCTATTTGCCGAGCCAAGTCGCACGATTCTTCCTTTAATTCCCTGGAAGTGCACACAAAGGTGGCTGTTCGAAACATGTTTCTCACAAGCGCCATTTTTGTGTGTGAACGGTGGGAAGAAAGGAAATGAACGAGGATGTTCTTGTTACTTGGCTTTCGGTACCACTTTGTCAAGTAACCGCTACTTGACAGGTTTATTTGAACGTCCAAAAGCGGAAGCCAGTTTTTTCTCGGTTTTTCCCGGGTGAACTTTATGTACTCGGACTGCTCGTTCATTAATTCAAATAATTCAAAGCATTTGTCCATCTCCTCCTGCGTAGAGAAGACGATAAAACAATCATCTACATATCTGCAGTAGAGTAGTGTGGTTGTGGTCAGTTGTTGACGTTTGATTGCTACTGTAAATACAAATCTGGGCCATCTGAATCGCTAAGTAGAGAGCGAATAGTCAAGTGGTACCAGTTGTCATACTTGAATGCCTATAAATTTCTGTTCCTCTCTCTGTTCTTCTGTTCTTTGTTTCGTTCGAGGTTCGAACTCTTTAGTGCTTATGCTCCGAAAAATGTCACGTTTCTTCTCCACCAGAAATCAAGAATTTCAAATTCTTCCCAAAAATCGACTTCAGACTTCCGTTCCACTCGTCGCTGTTTTTGCTTGGATGCCCATCACTGGCATAGCGGGCGATCCATTATTTTGGAATTAAAATAGCACGCTGCAAAACCTACAGTAGCTAGAGATGAATATTAATCTTGAATAACCTAACGACGGCAGTATATTGCAAACATTTCTATAAAGGTCAGATAATACTGCAATTTCAGAAAAAGGAATGCTTGGAATCATGAATTCACCAGCGGATTCTGTGGAATTCTATGCAGTCAACAAGAAGCTCTATGACGAAACGACTTGCGACGACGTTGTAAAGACGTTCACCGAAGTGAAGGATAAGCACAGCATCTCCTACACTAAGGGTGCGATCACCACAGTTGTTTTTCTAGCGCTTTTACTGGCTTATTACTGTTAGTGGGTGCACTGCAACATGCGCATGATACATACGGGAAGGGCAAGAACTCATTTATCAGAGCAACCTCCGTTCTCTCACTTAAAGCGGTATAGTACCGACTTCTTCCAGATTAATGGGACGTAAAATGATGCATATGGTGCACATTCTTTGTGTGTTGCGAACTGTGGTTGAGAGATTGCAATCCTTGTTTATTAAACTTCCACCTCACCAGTCCAAGGTTAAAGTTATACCTAGTTCGAAATTTTAGCCTTTTCATAGTAGTTATCAGTAGTGCAACTCTAATATATCTTTCGGAAATGTTAAACGAAAATAGAAATAAACACGTCTGTCAAGGAGAGACATTGTCCAGTTCCTACACCGTAACTTTCATGCGATACATTCTCACCACTTCACATCAGTGGACGACAACACTGAACTTTGCCACCAAAACCTGTATCGAAATACTAGCAGAGACATTCTACGATAAATAGGCTTCTAGAATGAGAATTTCCTTCAGATGGCCGCCGAATAATCGATGGGAAGATTGTGGACGGAGAATCTGAAACGGTCTCCAGTCTTTGGGAAAGTGCATTGCGCCGAAGTGCGGTTACGACTCATTTGAAAGTCGAAAGCGAGCAGACAGAAGAGGATGACTGCCAAGAAGTGGATGAACAAGAGGAAGCTCCGAAAGCAGAAGAGGCGCAGGCGAAACGTGGGTCTATTTAAGTGAAACAAATATAGTTCTACTTAAAACGTAGCAATCTTCAGTACTTGTTTATCCTAGCATTTAAGAATAACTTGAGAACACTTCAAAGGTTTAGCTAAAGGCGAAGCATTAAAAAAATTGAAGACCACTTTTTGTTCACTTTAGTTCAAAACTAATTCGTTTAATTTGTTCTGAGATTCCATGCTATTACAGCGACGTCTCTGTCTGTTTTGCTTTAGCTCATTCCATTTAGCCCAGCGCCTAGTAATTACTACAACTTCTAACCTGAAAAATCACCTCCTAACCTCCTTAAAACTAAATTCAACCTAAAGAGGGCTGCATATAGATGACATCGGTATTCAGATCCAGAGGTTGAAGTGGTGGAAGTGCCAATTCTTGCCGCAGCGCCCAGGAATACCGCTGAAAACACTGAAGTCTCTGATGTCTCTTAAAATTCTATCGAATCACATTGGCGAGTTCCACAATTGCTGTGAAAATCAGATGATATTTATACAATTACAGTATATATACAAACAATTTGTCCTAAGCAGACTACCAGTCGAAGAAATCGGCCAACGCATTCGTCATCGCCGTTGGCGGATTCAAATCGATCAGCATGTCTGAAATCGACTAGCAACCAGTCATTTGGTAGTTAGTAAATCGGAGTATCCTTATTTATGCTAGATGTTGTATACAAAGGGCTTCTGTTCTGTTGTCTATAAAATGTTCTATTAGAGTAGGCATCAGCGTGCGTTTCTGGTTGTACTACTTACTGATGTAAAGTTAATGCAGACCATTCAGGTACCTTTTTATTTCTTGGACTTATTTCGAATGATTTCGTGTTACTTTACGAATTGAGGCCAATGCGAGGTTATGTAGAATGAATGATCGCAGTCCTGTCAGAAGGATTTGGTTCTTCTCCGTTATGTTTGTTGTTGTTCTCCCTCACAGAATATCTTTGTTATTTGGCAAATCTGCCACTAGGTACGTGAATGTAGCACGCTTAGGATTCTTTCGAAACAGGAAAGAAGGAAAGTTTTCGATGCACTGTATTAACTTCCCAGAAACTAAGTATTTTGGTGTAACCGATGTTGCATTTCTATTAAATAAATCACTTTCAACCGTACTAAACTCCGACCCTACAGTTCACAGAGATGTCAGTTGCACAACTAACAGAAAGTCAAAAGAGAAGGAAATTCAGAAACAGGAGAGAGAATCGATTTCAAGTTTACTTCCTTCACCGTGTAGTCATCGAAATACTAGCTTCAGCCCTGGTGTACCAGTGGCTGCTAGGGCCAGCAGAGACTGCATCGACACACTACCGCTTCTGGACAAATAGACCACGAGGCAAGAATTCTGCACTCGCTCTTGTAAGTTCTATGGAAATATGTGCCGCCATATAAACGTTTGTTTGCAAAGAGCAGGCATTCGAGTAATTTCTTCCTCATTACGAAAGATATGAGGAAAACCGCAATATCTCAAACTTTCTTCGCTGTTTCTTCCAGCACATCACCTTCATAGTAAGTGAAGAAGACTTGGGCATTAAAATCATACAACATAGCTTACCTTCTCGTTGAGTTGGAGCCATTGGTAGCACATCGCTTACGTTTGTGGATATGATAATCGGAACCTAAACCAGTACTGACAACATTGTCAACTGTCGATCGCGTTCAGGAGACTCACGTTCAACGTGGCGACAACATGGTTGTGAGCTTTTCCAACGGAAATCTTCAGCATATAGCTAGTCCTCATGAGACCAGATAACTCGGTATTCGGAGGCAATGCGGGCACGTGGAAGCTAGGACGGAAGCGATAAGTTTCACCACTGCGGATCTTCCGTTTCGACGATGGCAGTCCGACACCTTAATAGACAGCAACAGTTTGTCGATAGTTCATATGGAACAAGAAATCGTCAAGCAGACAGAATTCTAACAACAGTAATCATGATATCAATGTTGGCAGTGTAAAAAAGAAGAAAATGATTTCGGCACTGATCTATTGCTCCTTGATGCTTTCTTTTCAAATAAACTTTCCTCCATCCGTAGAACTTTATGAAAGACACCCTTCGCTCCCCATTTTTATGCTATTGTCTTCGCTTATATTTAAGTCATCTACAGCTTAGGACATTAACCCAAATAAGTTTTTTTAAAGTTTTATTTTATATTTTATATGTTCGTCTTCACGTCCACTATGCGGATCCCAGCACTTCTCACATTCGATTCGTTTCCTCGCATTCATTGTCCAAACGAAAATCTTCCAACTTCTTACTTTGGCTTCGGTTGCTGCATGAGGATTTTCATTTCATCTTGAATGTTATAGAATGGTAGTCGAGCAATTCTCCCTGCAGCCCTGGGATAGCCGGGCTGGAGCGTTCCCAGTTTGATCACAGAGATTGATTTCTTTCCCAGACAACTCCGGTACTCATGGAAAGTGAGAGGCTTGGTTGGCCCGTAGCGGAATCGAGCTAGCACCATACTCGTGATGACGAGCATCACTACCACTGTACTATCCGCCTACTAGTTAAATAAGTCCTAAAATAAGACCCATGTAAATAAGTTAAAGGAGCAAATTCTAGCAAACTTGTTGTACAAACACAGATTGAATGTAAAGCTGCGAAAGTCGCTATCATTATCGCCACAACGTTTGTCTGAGGAATCGTTCCTTTTAGGACGGCTCGTTGTTATCTATGATTTGAAGGCATAATTGAAGCAGATCCAAGCACAACTCTTCCAGAGTTTACGGAATAATTCAATGCTCGTGAAGAATTTTAAGCCATCAACACAAAAAATCTATTGCTGTGTAAAATGAAAAAAGTTATGAGGAGGTCTTCATGAATTCCTGTTCAGAACTGTTTTTGCCAGTAAGACGATTGGTCTTTCTGTCGCATTATGTCATGCGACGCGAATGGATTCTATAAGATGACCACTGAGGTTCACTAGAGAAGATGGGACCACCCACGGTGAATCTGCGAATATCTTGCAAAAGGTAATTTTTCAAAGAAGGGTTTGGATGGGTATTTAGTGAAAAACGGATCGATTGATTCACTAAGCAGTTGCCACTTCGCACCTCGTTGAATAACCGAAAGCAATTCGCTTTTGTCACTGTAATCGCTGCTCTGCTGGATGGACTGAAGTCGCAAAACAGCAGACTTTCCTTTATTCAGACAGGCTTGCTGCTTCATTGAATGAACGTGTGGGCCATCCAAACATAGCTATTGCGGTTCCATGGAAACTCATGCTGGACCAAAATCCTTCATGTCGACGTCGCCGGACGACGATTTGAAGACAAGGAAGGGAAATAGAAGTGTTAGGACCGTCCCGACACGGACATATGAAGACAAGTCATCTAAGCTCTGCGGTAAATATAATTTCTTCAACCGCCTAGAAAAGTAGTCTTGAAAGCTCGAAGAAACATCAAAAACTGCAAAATTCTTACTGCTATTGTTCAATACAAGGCACCAACTGTGTTTCACTACAACGCTTCTATTCCACTGCGAACAACTAACGATGTGAATTTGAAAAAAGTGGTATAGGAAGCTTTACTACACCCAATATTTTCATTGTAGTCCTCTCCATATGAACCACCTGCTGAAAGATCTTGAAGCAACCAAGCTGCTTCCACTAGTTCTACTCAGGAAAGCGACCTGCGCTACTCTAGAATTTTACCGTTATACAGTAATAAATCGGGATCATGTTGGCTAAAAATACTGGTTTCTATTTCCATCATCATGATTTGTTAAATATGTAATTTAAATCTAAACTAAGCCTACCAGCGGTCTACCGTCTAATTGTGGCTGGGAAGTGTTTCTGGGTGAAGGGCTGCGATGTACAGCACGGGATTCATCATCCCAGCAGGATTTGCCAAGGTGAGAAAGAGTCTGGCGTTTCCATCAGGAAGCCCAGGTAGAGTAAACCAATGCCAAGATCCGTCACCGTCCTAGTACCAAAGTAGTCGCTTGGTAGCAAATCTCGCTCTAATCCAAAACGGCGGTAACTGCTCGTGGTGGTGTCGACCTAGGGCAGTGAAAGTCCGAAAAAATAGAGATTATGCCGGAGCGCCCAAAACCAATATAGAAGGGCCATCTAAGTATCCAAGTAAGTAATTTAAAACGAGATGATGCTGAGAAATAAAGTTGTTAAAGTGTAAAACTGATTTTAAAACTTAAAATTAAAAACTGATATTATTTCTCGGACTACATTAGGACAGAATTAGGGTTTGCAGTCAAATCAAATTTTCAATACCGCGACATCTGGGGCTGTTAAGCAGAATCAGACGAAATTTCGAGAATATGAGTGGAGCTTACATAACATCTTCCCTCCTCAACCTTTCTCTCATCCGTTTTTTAGTTAGTTTAAAATCCTATTCGATTCATCACATTCAAGTTTCCGTGTACTGCGTTGTGTGAAATTTTCCTATGCATAAAGCGTAACACACCAGTGGTGTTAATGAGCACGGTGTTTGTTGCGGAGATCGAACGCTCTCCCTGCAAGTAGCCCACTGCCTCGATTATCCGCACAATGTTCACATAAACGTATTTGATTGACCGCTTCCATATGAAAATACTTGCTTATTTAGAGGCAACTATAAAAGCAACAAGAAAACCTTTGTGCTACCGGTTGGCAATTGTTATGGTGCTTTGTAGTTTGCTGACTGGTGAGAGAATAGCCTGGTCGAGGATGCACTCAATGAACAAAGTCTCGCCTCTGTAACTAACTAGTAGTTCAGCTGCGACAGTTCACCTAAACACCTATACATCGTTCTCACCTAGACAAGGAGTACCACTTCGAGTACACCATCTTCTGATTGCTAAGTGACTGCATCTGCGGTACTACCACGGTCAGCGGACTCTCGTACTGGACAACGGCCACTCTTTGAACATTCAAAGTGACCTAGCAATGAAGTAATAAACGTTTCTAGAGCAGCATAATTCTATTAGCCATTTAAAAAATAGAATTTTCTAATCCACAATGAACCTCCGCCTGCTTACCGTTACTGAGTACTTTACGACAACCGGGCTTTCTGAACAGCTGAACGATGTCGCGAGATCATACGGCAGCTTGAATTCAAATCGGAACTCAAACCTACCCATCAAACGGCCTTTATTACAGTGGTTCTGAAAAAATAAAAATATATACCTGGTACTACTCGACGAGTAAATTGAATTCACCGCGTTATGATCTAGTTCAGCCATGTCTAGCATATCCTGCAAAGTACTGTAATGCCAAAGCTCTTCCTCCTGGTCCACGAGTACCCGCCGATTCGCATAGATGTAAAACTCCTTCAATGATGTTCTCTTTGTCTACTTTAATTGAAAGTTTGATAAGAAAACCTTGAAACTTCATCGTGATGAGAGTTTAGTGCGGAACAATATGCAGAATGAAGATTGTAGCACAGATTTTTAAATCGGGTTACAAATTGACAGCGCTCGAAACAAACTTTCCAATCCTTGTTTTGTAAGGCTCATTCATATATAACGTATCAGATGTATCTACTATCTCTCCTTTACAAACAGGATCCATTGGGACTCAAATTCTTGGTTGTGAGGGGAATGGCCATTCATCGATTTGGTCGGCGTATCATCTCTCTCGGTTACACGGTGACCAATATTTTTTTCCCGTAGGTTAGACATTGAAAAGTAACATTGTTACTACAAAAAAGTTTAAAAAACGCGAATACTATAAAAACCTTAGTCGTGAACTCCACGACGCAGTCTCCATACAGACGGGCTTTGATGTTGTCAACGGCAAGCGGCTTCGACGTAATGATGTACACTGAACCCTGGAGATCGATGTCATTTCCATTTAAAAGTAACTCGGTCTGAACTAGCTAGCATTTCTTTGTTAGATTAGAGCACACCAACGTACGATCAATTAGTCAACACTCCGGTTTCTGTTCTGTCTCTCCGCTCAGAAATATCTACACCGTTCTCCAGTCTCTCCTTTCCTGATAACTTATGATATGTTTCCAATAAGCTTACCATAATGTTAACCTTTTATTTACCGCCTACTGTAGTTTTTTACGGCAGGGTATGATGTGAGATATAAAGAAAACGATGCTGAGATATTCGCAAAATTTGGATTTCGGGCCAGATCGAACCACGATTTTCCTATCCGGGAGCTCGCGCGTTACACGTTGCGCCGAGCAAGGCCTTGCACCGTTTTGTTTTGGGAATATCTCTGCATCGTAGTGGCTGAATCCTACCATATTTTCAGCAAAGCCACTCGTGGATATACCCAGGCCACTTAACAGAGCGACGTGAACACTACATGGACAGCCACTTCTCAAAAAATACTAAGAACGTCGTGCAAAAACTGATATGTTTCGAGTCTGGTATTGTGCTAGAATGAATGAAAGGAAGCTTTGCTCACATACTCTCGAATTAGTTAATGATTAATTGGGATACGGGTGACGGGTAATAGGTGACAGTCGTCAATGTTGATGACCGAATCTTTTCATGACCCACGAAAAACGCCAAGAATCATTTCCTCGTTAAGAGTTTTGAATAATAACGAACCCTGTTAAGCAATAGATTTGATTAAAAACAATATGATCAGTCATCTTTAGGTTCCAATATAACCAGACAGCAGTAAGTAGTTTTATTCCTCTCGCAAATTGGACCCGCTCAACTTCGAACCACGGTCTAACGATACGCACGAGGAAAACCAGGCTTCGCCATTGGATAAGGTGGACTAATGAATAACTTATCAAGCTTCTGAAAAATAAACGAGGAACTTGTTCCTTTGCAGCAACTCTAAGTAATCCCACATGAATTGCTCGACGCTGATTAGAAGGCATCAGGAAACACCGGACATCCAGAGTGCTAAAGCACCTCTTATCATCTGCAACAAATAGGTTGGCGAGGAGTTGTGGTCACGACTGCCATCGGTGTCCAAGTTTATGAAGAACAGGGAATCGACAAAATAGGATCTCAAGAAGACAAACGCGACTGTTGATTGAGCGTGCGCAGACCGGCGGCCCAAGAAAAACGTTAGGGCAAATTTTCGTCGAAACTTGCCGAAGAGTGCAAAGCAAGGCAGGAAATACATACATACACCGCCAACTTCGTTACTACAAGGCCACTAACATTAACGTGGGGATCATTCACCCTGATGATGAAGTAACTGCTTTTCAAAAATAATGGAAGAGCACATTTGCAATTCCTACTCTACACCCGCCTTCCTATGCAAAACCACTGATTTTTAGACAAAGGAAGGTCGTTCCTTCAGTTTGCTCCCCCAAAGCCCATTATACGATCTTGTCGGTAAATATGCATTGAATCGGCTGGAAACATGAGTTGAAGTTCCAGAAAGATGTATCGTCAGTTATAAATGTCTGTACTGGCTTGCTGCTTCGCCTGCGCCTACAGGAATTCGAACTACGCACTTGTTTGAAAAGTAGCAATACATTTCTTGCGTACAAGAGGAGTGAAATGCACGACAATGGCAGCTATTACCACCCCTTCCGTTTGCTCTTCGTGGGCGCGTGTAGCGCAGTGGTCGGAGGTGCTCTGCAACATACCAAGCCTTCCATCCCTCCATGGTCGGCAAATTGGTACCAGACTTGTCTGGGAAGATAGCAGCAGTGGTTCGATACATCAGTAACCCAGAGCCATTGCAATGGCCAGATATGCATTCAATCACGTCCAAACGATGCTTAATGAGGTCGAATGCACAGCTCATCTCTCAGGGATTGGTTAACACCGAGAGCTTTGTCCTTTCATTTGTTCGTTTGCTCTTCGTAGTGTAGACGTTTCCTTGTGTTCCCATCAAAGGCGATGATTGTGCGTCGGATGAACGACAACGACACTAGGAGGCGAAGTTCACCATAACTCATTCACGAAGAGAATTCACCGGAGTACTAAACTAGTTGCAAAAATCACTTTGCCTAGTATCTACCAACAAAGAACGGCTTCGAATCTAACGAAATAGTTGAAGAGTTATCCTCCTTAAAAATTCTTCCAGACTCAGTGCCAGTCTTAAAAAATCTCAATCTTTGAGGAATCAAGGAGTTCTTGGCTTTCCAGCGTAGGATTCGCGGATTCTTCGAAAAGTTTAAAAAGATCCGAATTCTGCATTCTATTCTTCATTGTCATAGAGAAATATTCGCTTTACTTATTAAAGAAGGAATATTTAGTTTGGATGGAATAGTGAGAAAGAGAAAAAATTCTTCTATTTACTGGATTGCATTTCCAAAAAAAAGACGAACATCATTAAAACGAATGAAATTGAGCTCACACTGGTTCAAGGGCTAATGATTTCAATTCCTCACATGACTGTAGCAATGATTTATATTTGTATTCTTCCATAGTTTACTTCTACTTTTCACCTGGTAATGGGTGAAGTGTTTAACACCGCAGGTGTATGTGGTGGGGAACGAACGCGATATTGTCTTTTCCGGGAAGTAGCGCGTTCACCACAACACCATGCGGGTCCTTCGTTTCGCCTGTCTCTCAGCTAGTTCTATCGATCTTTACCACAGCAATCACCTGCCAGTGGGATTATACCCTGCCATTAAAAAAAGAGTAGGCAGTAAATAATAAGTTGAAATTGTGTTTGAGAACACTTTGTAATTCGCCACTGGAACACCTATCATGAATATTAAAGGCACCTTCAGCTTGACTGGGTTCATTGCCGATTTGAGCTCTCCAGATCGTTCTCGTTAGCAAGTGATAGCCGATAGCACCACTACGGTAAAGTAAAAAAAAACTTGCTGAGAGAAAGGCAAAGCAAGGGTGTCGGTCGTACAATGGATAGATAACCCATGAGCTAGCGAAAGTGTAGTCGAAGGTTTGAGGCTCACCTGGGATTTCGAGTTTGGCTCATATCTCAGCATAGCTGTTACTAAACTTCGTGTGACCATGAATTCTGTCCTGTCCAAATATTTTGATGGAAAATTCTGCTCAAATTTTGAGCAGAAACAGTTCTTTTCGACATGAGTTCAACTGTAGTACGAATAGTTCTGGTACTTCTGCTATAATCATGAGCTCCATAATTTCAGAACAAATTTCATCGGCATGGTAAAAGCAATCGCTTTACTTTTATTTAAGCACATTAGTGGTAGCCATATTTGCATATCAAACTGACTACAGTAAAGGTTTCGTCTGACGGAATTCTCTTCGCGCGTGTTTTGTCAACCTGCTCACCTTCACTGTCTGCCCAGGTATGTGAACGGCACGGTCGGTATTCACCTCCACACGAACATTTTCCATCGCTTTCCTGAAATCGATTCGCTCGATGTTGTACTTGGATCAAATGAGACTGCACACTCACCTAAACAGAAACTGGCGTCGGTAAAAGACCTGGTGTGTCTGACTCACTCGATAAAAAAGAAGTTACTAGTATTTGTCCGATGTATTTAATGTTTCTTTCTTCAACGGATCTGTAAGGACCACGAGAACTGAGAGATTCAGAAAAGTTAGCCGTGAACATGAGAAGACTCTAGCTGAGAGACAGGCGAAACGAGGGACCCGCATGGTGTGGTGGCGAACGCGTTACCCCCGGAAAGGACAACAGCGCGTTCGGAGTTTTGCAAATATCTCAGCAATCTTGTGGTTGGATTTCGCTCAATACCCTGCCATAAAAATTGTGGAAGGCAGAAAATAAAAAGTAAACATCATGAGAAAACTTTCACCACAGAAAAGTTTGTATGAACGAAGGAGTAACAAGATGCATCCTGTTCGAGGCATTCCACTCGAACAGCTTATCCAGCAAAAAGTGACTTAGTGAGAGGAAGCTTTTAAACGCCGTCGCAAAAACATTACTGAGCAGTGATTGTAGACAGTCGAAATATGTATGCAAATCTACATGTTGATTATAAATGCCATAAACTACGATTAATATGCGTACGAACCTGAACACCAGAAAGGTGAATAGTACTTTAGTTGTCAATTAAACACAAAGTTCTGAAGCGGTGTGATTTACAGCAAAGCGACCGACAGCAACGACAAAATCATCGTAAACGTTGACCAACATCACCTCTTTGTGGAGGTGTTCAGTCCAGCATTGAATAAGTTGAGTTAAAGAGCACGGAGTTCACAAATAGCGACTAGGAGTGTCAGTTTTCGACGAGCTGATAGAAGAATTACTGATAAGGCCACTGCAGACAGAAAAAGAATGGGAACGGAAACTCCTGCTGATTTCAAAGATTCGTACCCGAAATTTTCAATTTTCAATATAAGTATGAAAAGGATAAAGGATAAAGCTCTCGGCGTTGATCAGACCTTGAGGGATGCGCCATGTATTCGACTTCATTAAGTATCGTTTGGAGGTGACTGAATGCATATCTGGCCGTTAGAATAACTCGCAGTAGCCTACCGATGTAACGAGCCAGTGCTGCTATCCTCCCAGACAAGTCTGGTAGCAATTTACTGACCCCGGAGGGATAGAAGGCATGGCGGGCCAAGGGGCGTGNCTCGCAGTAGCCTACCGATGTAACGAGCCAGTGCTGCTATCCTCCCAGACAAGTCTGGTAGCAATTTACTGACCCCGGAGGGATAGAAGGCATGGCGGGCCAAGGTGCGTGTATCGATCCCACGTGTGTGTTGCAGGGCGACTCCGACCACTGCGCCACACGCGCCTTAATATTATTAGTATAAATAGTATAAAATAGATATATGAAGAGAAATAGAGATAAAAGGGATATGTATGTCCTATGTAAAGAAGCATCGCCGAGTGAGTATGGTTCATTCGAGAGTGATACTCCACTGAGCATGATCCGTTCGATACTCGACGAAGACGCCACCTCGAGAACACAAACCACTGTGGACCATCGACTCAGATCATCGGCTCTGATGAAGACGAAAGCGTCGAAACGTTAGCGGAATAAACATCCTTATCAATGTCGTGTAAGCCCAACAATGTAAACACATGTTGGAAGATTTACTTTTTTATATATGGCAAGCTCTCATAAACCACAGAAATCTCTGTTACCTCTGAACACACGGACATCCTCTTCTCGTTTCTGTCCGGGCACTACCACACGTCTGTGTGGGCACCGCGTTCATGGGCAGGAAGTCACCTTTCTCAATCGAAAACGGTCGCCTTTCAGTCTGCGTAGTGCTTATCGTAGTCACAGTAGCACTTCGAATCGGGTCATTCGATTTGCTCAATATTTCTAGTTACAACTTCTCTACTGAGCTTTCGCAATTTTTTCCTAGTTATGTCGTCCATTCAGGCTAAATTCACAGAACTCGCAGCGAGGATTGGCAGAGCAACACAAATGTGCATGTGCTACTCACTAAAGTACCTGTAATGACTAGCATTTGAAGAAACACAGTTGCACTATTTTTATTTATAAGATAAAAAGATGAAGAATGAAGCTTCCGCCAATGGTCAATCTTCGAGGAACCCCAGAACGATGGCATTTCTGGTGACGTAGGTTATGGAATCGAACCATTGTTTGATGTACTCTCCAACCATTACGCTACATCTACTTTTTCGTGTTATACTGTCTAAAAACTTGTGTGGATGAATATGAATCATTAGATGAGTATATATGATCAAAATCAACAGCTTCCACTAACTGCGCTTATCTGACTGTTATTGATGTTACGAAATGACATTTACATTGCTCACTCGCATGCGAAGGCACGTCTTCCTAATGGAGCACAACCCTCTCTGGTGTTGTGGATTGTGGAGCACGGAGAATGCTGACGCCAGTTCAACAATAACACGAACTCAACTGACTACCATAATTCGATCTGGTGGATAACCGATACCTCCGGTAGGGTCAGGTATCAAACCTCAACCTTCTGAGCGGTTTGCAACTTTCTGAGGCAGTGAGCAAAGCGGGGAAAACTGATCTCATGATAATCGTGATTAGTTGTGATTGCCACACCAATACGTTTCTCTCTATTTGTCGTTGTTATATGGAAAGACCAGTGCTGCATTGGGACACAGAATGCAAAAATTGGACGGAATGCTGAATAACCGTTGGAACACACTGTTAAAATAACTGGATTGTTATACAATTTCACAGTGGTTTACCAATGCGGTTTTTTTCAGTAGGAGATCTATTCGTGTTAAATGTTGGGATCTCACTGGATATCAATTTTCTTCGTGTACAAATTAACACTATACAATTATGCTCTAGGCTAAAATCTTTTCTTGCAGACCAGAAATAAAAGGAAGCTATGTGGTGAAGAAAAAGAACATTCCTAACAGCTGAAGCACGTCATGTTTAAATAGTTTTATAGATTATCAGAAGGAATGTAGTGATTTTCGTAGAAAAATCGAAAGGCTGCAATTAACTCGGAAACGATTTTGCCCTCTAAACTGAGGAATTTTCGAGGACGCCACAGCGATAAATCGCGGCACTGGAGTTGCGAACATCGACGAAGAATGGCTATACTTGCTCGCCATCAAGCATTCCATCCTGAACAGAATACGAACATGAGCAACAGTCACTTGACAATCACCTCGGAACCGCGTGCTGATGAAAAAGAGCTATCTGCCTCAGTCGCTGTTTCCTTGCTTTCACGAGATCGTCTAGTTCGTCACTTACGTCGGTCGCCTTCCTAGCAGTTGGTAGTCGCAGGAGCCAAAAGTGATGACCAGATGGTATGAGGTGCAATCACATGAGGTTTGTACATCTATGATGAAACAAACGATATTGGATATCATGCACTTCGAATGGCTTCCAAGGAGTGCGGCCACCACAATTGAGCATTAGATAGAACATTTTCCATGTTTGCCGCATGTGTCGCAACAAAAAGATGACATCATTTTTGTGTCCGGCAGCACACAAGGAGTGCAGCGAAAGCAGGCATCTAGGATACGGTATAGGTCAAACCCGGTATACTTACCGGAATTGTTTTCGCATTATAGGATTACAACCTTTAACGTTAAACTTCGAACAGTACGCCTATTGTAACCCAATAAGGGCAGTGGAATGCAGAATTGACTGGCCAATTTTATCGCTTGCAAGTGACCACTAGGTTAAAAAGGCTGGCAACAAGTAAAAACAAATTCTACACATATTGAAAAAAAAATATTATTGGTTGATATGTTTTATATATCTGCTAAGGCTGCATGTAGCACGGTGGTTAAAGTGGCCCTGTGACCTGCGACAGGTTGCTGGTTTGCTCTTACGCCTATGATTCACCCAGCCTTCCAACCCTCAGGTACTGGAAAAGTGTTTCAAGACTTGTCCGAGAAAATAGCAAAACTGACATGATACATCGGGAGGTCACTCCAAGTCACTGAACAGCCCAGACATGCGTTCTGTCACTTCTGATATGCGTTTCGCTATTGGCTGCGCTGAACATTTTATCCCTTAACGTTTATCCCTCCCTCGGGGTAACCAACTCCTCAGATCTCTCGAGATCAGCAAATTGATGGTAGACTAATCTGATAAAATAAAAATAGCGATGTAAAACATTGGTAGACCCCAAAAAGTCATTCTGTAGACTAAATGCGCATTCGATCACTACCACGATGAGAAGAACGAGATCGAACCCTAAGAAAATAATGTTTACATAAAGTTTGGAAGACCTTGGGAATTAATAGAAAAATTCGACACTGAAACATGATAAGCTCAATGATCAACACATGATAAGCTAAGTGATCACCTTTTTTGTTCATCATGAGAAAGAACTATTGTTAACAAAAGCATTCCGTTCGTTTTATTGGTTTACATGTGCACAGCTATACGTAAACCACAGGCTTCTTACGATATGTCATCAGATTTTGGAAAGCTGTAAGTCGTTGCAAAACTGGCACGATGATGCACCAGTCCCAAGAGAGAAGCCGTTTTCTTAGTTTCTAACGAAAAACCTTCAAAGACTGAATATGTCGAATCTGTTCGTCTGACAATATTAGCATCAGAACCAAGGAATGCTTTGATCATTGAAGCTTTTACAATAATGCTACCCTAGCTACTATACCTAGAGGTATCGCAGATTCGCGATTCATAGGATAAAGAAATATAAACTACCATTCTCATGACGAGTACCCTTCTGTCAGACGGTGTTCAATGGGCGAAATACAGATGGGGAAAGAACAGTTATTGGAAAAACTCCCGCAGACCAGGTTGGCAACACATTGTTGAACAACGTTTGACTTGAGATGACTACATCGATTTAGTCGCTGAACTTAAAGAGACGTGCACAGGTGCTTCTTGTTTGAGACCCTCCACAAATACGATAACTCTCCTTGGTCGACAGAATGGTGCCCTCGCAGGTGGCCGAAAACGCGAGCGGGCAGCGCTAACCGTGGGCGCAGCTGCTGTGTTCTCCCATGTGATACAAATCAATCGGGCGGTCCTTCGAGCGTTCGAATTTCTGTCGCGATCTGTGCTGCTTAGCCCTCGTCAGTACGAAGATCATCCACGTTCTCACTCCAGTCTTTTTCTTTTTGTGCTACTCAACAAGTTACAGCAGTAATAAATGTTATCTTTCTCTGATGTTTGCCAAAGTCTGTGTTTACTACTTCACATTTAGCACTCCTTCGGCTGCAATGAATCTAAGCGGAGTTCACAGTTTGAGTGAATTCAATGATTTCTTTACATCTATGGACTACTGTGTTCCTTAAAGTTTTGTGCTTGGCTAGAAATAGATGGACTCTGATATACCATTATGCCCATGCTTCCTTGCATTTCCTGCCAGCTTTGCAATTCCCAACAAGTAGGTTGGGAGTTGTAAGCTTAGAAAAGTTTGCATGTTAGAAGGTGAGTGGAACGAGACAGGCGGTTAATGATCGATGGAAGGAAAATTCCCTAGAAGTTTCTTCAACCACACGCCGTCAACTTACCGTTCTCTACCGGCCGTCTTACCACCTTATCCAATCGACTTTCTGTCAACTCGTTTTTCACAGAGAACGCCAACACGACATGTCGATCCCTTCGTTGGCAGCCCAGTTCCAGTTTTGCGATTTTGCAGTTTTCCCACGGTTTTTTTTCACAAGTTCAATCTTCAGACCCTAGAATATCTCTTATACCGAGAGCAGAGAATAGTTTTCAGTGATTTTAATCCATATGATTTTACTGAACAGCGAGTCGAAGGTCGTTTTACTTACTTTTTATGACATTTAAAGACCATCAAACAAAACTTCGTATGATTATCTATTATTTTCCAGCCATCCTTTCCTACATGATGGGAAGAAAAGCGACTGATACATTGGGCTGCTTATCTAATGGATAGTTGACAGAAAACTAACGGGAAACGATCGTTGGTCCCACGAAGAAAGAGACAAGCAAACACACTTGCTCGTTCATATGCTAATGGGCCCGTCTGTGAAATAAACATATCAACAACGCTCCCGGTACCCGCACCCGCTCTTGTCCCCACTCCCTCCGTTTCAACTGCTCCTTGCTTTCCGCAGTCACACCATCTGCTCATTTTTCAGCAGTACAAGATAATTCTCGATAACAGAAAGACTTGTGGAATTGACAACAGTATTATAGAAAAGAATTTTCTCTGTCACTTCAAGGCTATGCATGGTAGTAGGTATGCTATTACTTGCTACGTGTTGCGTTGGCCCATCAAACAACGATATTGATAGCGGCCTTTCGAAGTATTTTGAGCTTTCCTTGACTCTATGCCTGTGCTTTTAATAACCGCCCACTCAATAAGACAGCCATAATTCGTCATAGCAATTGCCCTTGATGGACTAATCAAGGCTGAAGGATAGGCTTTTGTACTTCTGTTCGCAAAATTTCTGCCGAGTGTCGGTAATTGTACAATACAAAGGCAGAAGCTGGCTGGCAGAGTAGCGATATCGCAAGCGAACTGAATCGCTATGCAACCGACTGGATGGCAGTAAACATCACGGACTGTACAAGCATCTTTTGATCATTTGTTTAGGCAATGGAGCCACACCATTTGCTTTTTATAGGTGGGCGCAACCCTTACACCGTTTGTGCCTGGCTTCCTTGAACCAGTTCACAGAACTTGTAAACCAAAAAGCAGAGAACCTTTTACACCGAAGCACCTCTTTTCATAACCGCATTTTTGCGTTTGCTGTTGTTGTATACTTTCATCTCTGAAGTTTTGTGAATTTCATCGGTATACTTTTCGTTGATTTTCCCACATCGTTCTAGGATATTCATTCAGTAACCCATGTCAGTAAACGCAAGTTGCTGCCACCCCTTATAGAACATAGTGGAATTTTTGCTTGCAAATATATCCTTGTCTGGCTAGGGCAACGGCAATTCTATGTGTGGGATCTATTTTCGAATAAAGATTGCGAATGCCTGCATCGTTTCGATTGAGTAGATCCTCTTCATTGAATATTTTCAACCCGATTCATACCTTTATAACGAACGTGAAATATTTACATGATCTTACAAACTGATCTTTTGAGCTGGTGCGAGGTTGGTACAGGTTTTCGTTGTCGTTGTCGTTGTTGTTGGTGCTGTTAGTCGATGGCTGACGTTTCGGCGATTTCGCCTTCCTTAGAGCCGTGCTGTTACGAGTGGGACTGCTTTTAAGCACTGATTTTGATTTTTTTTGCTGATTCAGTTCAAAGGCCACAAATCTTCCTTATTTGAAAGATGTCGTGATAGCTAGTCGTGCATCTGGTAGTTGATTGGGTGTTGAACGGTTAACCAAAGTGACCATGCCGTGAGACACAGGTGATTCAGAGATGGATTGTCTGTTGACTCCAGAGCGGAATATCTTGTACGTTTGGTATGCTCGCACTTATATCCATACATAAATGTATGAATAGGATCCCACGTATGTTTCCTGCAAAATTATTCGGCTAAAAATTGGCAATTTGGTGTCTAGAAACTATATGGGAGCTAGTTCGATGTCGCGCCCAACAAGTACTCTTACCTTTGGAGAAACGAAGCATTTTAGATGTAACTGTATCCATTCCACATATCCCTAATTACTTCCTTCTCACACAAGAAAAGTGTTCCAATGCATGGCCTACTGTTGTTCCCCGATAATTTACGTGGTTACGAGTGATATAGCTAAATTGGTAGGACTGCATAGACTGTTTCCAAAATTCTCATCTTTAACCGAGTGTTCCACTTCTCAGCAGAATCACCCAAGCTAAAAATGAAATCGACTTCTCCATTCGGCAGCTCAGCTAAGAGTGTTCGTATAACAGACATTGATAGGATTCACTTCCATCCTGGAAGAATCCGAGTCGCAAACCGCAGATCCCCACGGCCCAGTAACTGACTGTCTATTGCAAAGGCATGGGAACGCTTTAGACGGGTACCTTGGGATCCAAGTAAAAACGAGCTTGAAGTACAATTCTACGTGTCAGTAAGGAAGTAAGATAACAATTCGCCAAGCTGGCTACCAAACCAACACATTACCGTCACCTATGAATGATGGTTGCAAAAAATTCCTAAGTATCTAAATGTATCATATCATTTTAAAAATACGATATCAGCTGATAAGACATTATTTGCTTCGAATGGAACATTTTCCACATCATTTCACCGTCCGGTTGTCGTCCATTCGGTAATGTAATTTATTAATATACAAGTCCTTCCTACCGTCTTTCTTTTCCTCAAACACACACTCGATCCCTTCAAATTATTCTTCCTTAACATCGACGAAGCCCCATGACATTCTTGGTTTTTAACACCCCATCCAGGCTTCACATTTTCCGTCAAGAAGTTTGTTTCATTATGGATGTGATCCGAATTCTCTCTTTTGATGGTTGCTTGTCTGGAAATTGCCTTAAATTTGAACCCCAAAACGATCTTTTTTCCTCAATCTGGACACGAACCACCATTGTCCACGCCAATTCCACCAAAGAAGAGTAAACCGAACGAATCGTCGCAACTATCGCCGGTTATTTTTGTTGTGCATTCTGTGAGTTGTTCAACGGAGTTGATCTTGTTGCACCACAATGACCTCTGTTCAGAAGTCCAAAATCCAACCAACCCAGAGAACTTTGCAGTGTTCTAGTCACCAAGAGAGCAAAGTTCCTATATGAGCGCCTTGGAAATGTTATCACATTTCTCACTTCCGGTTGGGTTAAAACACTTGGTAGCATTCAAACCTGCGTAATGCTGTCAGCCAATGTCGAGTAAAGAGTCGAACCCATCGTAACAACTCTTGCCGATTGCCTATGTTCCAAGGTCCCGAGAATGTGTTTTTACAGCGTTACTTACCATCGCTGTCAGAAAATGCTGAAAATGCACTTTATCTTACCAATGCCATTCGTTACATCCTACTGCAGTACATTACGCACTAGTTTCCTTATGATGAAAATAACGTAAACGTTTGCGAAGATAATTTCATCATCTTGTTGAAAAGTACCAGTGAGATGGGTCGTAGAAAGTCAGTCAAAGAAACGTCTGATGTAAAAGGACACTTTTCTAGTGCAGTCCCTAGCACGTATCTGATGCGTAGGACCCGCAATAGATGCAGAGCACTGTAGCGAAGTTTTCTCACTATCGCGATGGAACAAGATATGCACCGAAATCGACTCATTTGGGAGAAAAGTTTGCAACATTGTGGGAAAATCCTTCAAAAGGTCAAAACCTCGTTCTATTCTGTAATGTGACCATCACGATTGTCTCTAACACATTCTTAGTGCATAGCAACTTACTGGAGCTCCTTTTCCTAAACAATGGCGAGGTGCTACGTAGTGGTCAATGTATTTGCTGAGCTATGTTTGGACGCCGAAAACCTTATTCTCCAGGTACTTCTTGAGGTCTTAGAGCTCAATAACCAAAAAGAGCATTATCCAGAGCATATGCCTAATGCGGTACAATCTTCCACACATGCACTAATAATGTTTCTCCGGTCAACTTTGAAACGTGTGCTCGTGAGCCGTTATCCATATCGAAGGACTATGCTATGTTTGCGGAAATGTTTTTGAACAAGGTCAGGCAACTTCTAAGGTTAAACACTGTAGACGACGAGAATCATAGTAGTGACGGTTGGCTGAGGTTTATAGAACGACATCATTTTTAAATCTTTCCTACCAGAACAAAAACAGTATTCTTTCATGAGGCTGCTTTTAGTTGAAATTATGATAACTCTCCCCTCTCCCCCCCTCTCACTCTCTCATGAAAGCCATTGACGTTTTTATGAATATTTTTCACCGGAAAGAATCAGCTGATATCTCCAGTAGCAATTTGCTTCTGAAAACCCTTCTACTGACAAAGTAATTCGTGATGAACCTACCATGGCACGAGCTGCTCTGTTAGAATCCCTAGGCTGACGAGGAATCTACATTGATTAATATATTGATATATGATATATATACAACGGCATGACTTATATATACTTACATTTTGGTCAGAATGAGTCATACGTCCCATTCTCGTTCTTTTTTCATGCAGGGGTTTTTTGTAGCCTTTTTATCTAGTAGATAACTACTCAAAGTTATTTTGTATATATTACGATTTTTGGAAAAGTTTGCTCGTCTGATTGAATTCTGCAACAAGAGATTGGTGCTGGTGAGGATGCCTAGATATCCTTGTGAAGATAGAAGTACATGAGTCTTGCGATTATTCCTTACCTTTTATGTCAACGGAACACCGAAAGCTGTTGCCAAGGCTCCTTGATGTTTATGGACTGTGGGTTTGGCTGGGACGACCTATATTTGATCCACGCTGCCCATAATGAAAAATCAGGCACCATAGACGGCAGTCGTATGTTGAAGAAAGATTGAGGAGGATAACGGTAAAGCTAGGAGCACCGGACCACCTCGAAGAAACTTTCATGGACAGCGAAGGTGGTTGTCTCTCAACAAGCTGTATTTCTAGCGGAACACACGTAAGCATCACTTAGCTGCACTTCCAGAGGTTACGAGCCATTCTGGAGACCACTTCCTTAGATGACAAGAGGACGAAGCGGACGGAAATTCTGATGGTATACACGCCTCAGAATAGGGAACAGAAGTATCCCGAGAATAAGAAATAACTCGTACATCCCATATACCTGATCGGTTTTTATAAGAGAACTTAACATCTAATAAAGTATAGAGACCTTTTTGTCGCTGTTATTATCATAGATAAAACATGACCGTTATGTTTCTTACTGCGCGGTTATTTCTTCCTTTTTCTTCTCTAGATAGAACAATTTTCATCTTGTACTTCTCAGTAGTATCTTCCATAAACGTGTGTCTTGTCATTTGGCTATATTATAGTGTATCTTTCTTCATCAAAGATTTTAGGGATGAGATTGAATCCCTCCTTAAGAGGGTCTATGTTCCCTTTGGTGAGTCGACTATCCATGCCAGCTCTAGGAAAATCGCCAAAGGTGGTGACGGCAGATGTAGCAGTGAGTAATATTTCCTCAGGTAGGTTTGGTAGATTTCCTTGTTCCATATATTCGAAAAAATTGCTTGAAATTTTCCAGGAAGCAGCATCTTTGTTCATGGACTGGCTTCAACACCAACTGAGCTACTGGAGGCACTATGTAGGCGTGTAGACAGAGATGAGCTGAAGAATATTCGTCTGATGCATCTTCTTCTAAATGGACATGTTCCAGTTACCAATAAAAAATATATTGGTGAGGTTTTACGCTAAGTCCAAGGTGTTAATGGTATTAAGTTCACTTAGGTAAAATATCGCGTTTCTAAAACAACTGTGTGCCTTAATAGGGCCGATGTGTAAGTAACCGTATAATCGGTTCGCACCTTTTCTAGTTCAATAAATGACCGTTCTTGCCTAGTAGAGTTACTGACAAATACTTATTTTTTAATAGATCTAAAAATAAATAAGGCTTTAAAACTTTACGTATTTAAACAAAGCTCTCGGTTTTGATCAGCTCCTGAGGGATGCACCATGTATTCGACTCCAATAAGCATCGTTTGGATGTGATTGAATATATATCTGTCCTTTATAATGACTCGTAGTGGCCTACCGATGTATCAAGCCAGTGCTGCTATCCTCCCAGACAAGTCTGGTACCAATCTGCCGACCCCGGATGGATGGAAGGCTTGGTGGGCCATCGGCGCGAGGATCGATTCCACGTGTATGTTGCAGCGCGCCTCCGACCACTGGGCCACAGCCCCCTTACCTATCTAAAAATACTGTTAACATGTACGTACTATTTAATCTCCTTCTCAATGTAATCTTATCAAAGCTAAAGAATGTTGTTCCTATGAATGCTGTAGAGATATTCGGTTACATTCACGTTCCATTTGCAAATTCTTTGATCCAACAATCATGATTTTCAATCAAATGGTGGTTTTCCGAGCTAGCTGTTCGAAAAATTACTGATATTCTTCGAGAAATTCTATGCTTGGGTGGTCCAGGGAAAGCAGACATAGCTCTTTCTCTCTGGTTCTTTCGGTAAGAGAACAGCATCTAATATTGTAGTGGCTGCAACCAATGCACCAAATATTGTAGTGGCCGATTTGCATCTACTTGTAGTATCTCCGTCGTTGAATAATAAGGTAGGTGCTACAAGGAGTAATTAGTTGAATAGTGGTTGTTGTATGAGTTGCAGTATTCGAGTCTTCAAAGTGGATTTCTGTGATGACGTCAACTAGTTGGGGGTTCTTGTATATAAGTATTATCGTTGAACATTCGAGGAGCTGTGAATGAGAATCGAGGAATGGAGTTGGCAGTTCTAGGGTAATTGTAATTGATTTGTGGACTATCGTTGTCGATTTGCCCCTCTAAGCGATGTATCAATCGATGATGGGCTGCTCACTTGAACCAGTCCGGTATTTCACGCTGGTTTTTCGATCGTTACCTTCACAGTGGGAACCTTAAAGTTAGATAGTTGAGGGGTTATTTGTAGCAGACAAACACAAACCACGGTCCATCAATGCATCATTGCATCATGCATGCGAGGTACCAATATTTTACCACTGGTGTGAAAAAGGCACGAATATAAAAGATGAAGGATAAAGCTCTGGGCGTTGATCAGTCCTTGAAGGATGAGCCAGGCATTCGACTTCATTAAGCATCGCTGGAGGTGATTGAATGCATACCTGGTCTTTACAATGACTCGCGGTGGCCTACCGATTTATCGAGCCAGTGCTACTATCCTACACGACAAGTGTGGTACCAATTTGCTGACCCCGGAAGGATGGAAGGTTTGGTGAACCTGAGGCGCGGAGATCGATCCCATGTGTATTGCAAGGCGCCTCCGACCACTGCGCTAAGCTCGCCCTAACGAAACAAATATATTTCTTCTAAATAGAGAAGACTATGTATGTGATACAAAACATTCCCTATAACTGTGCTCTAATCTAGTGTATTAACAATTTAGCAGCAGGACCTGTGTTAATAGTGTTTTTAGGCAAAATTCGGTCAAACTGCCTGTTCCTGTGTAATAACACCCGACCTCTAGTCAAAGAAGGTACCGAATGGCTTTATTTTCGTTCTTCTTATGCTTTCCTTTTTTTAAAATTCATTAAAGGTTACTCTACACGTCGAACACCATTCTAATTGCAAAGTACGTAAAGAGGTGACTAAACTTGATTACACTGGGATAAAGGATAAAAGGGATAAAGCTCTCAGCATTGATAAGGCCCTGATGGATGCGCCATGCATTAGACTTCACTAAGCATCGTTTGGAAGTGACTGAATACATATCTGGCCTTTACCATGACCGCAGTGGCCTACCGATGTATCGAGCCAGTGCTGCTATCCTCCCAGACAAGTCTGGTACCAATTCGCCGACCACGAAGGGATGGAAGACTTGGTGGACCATGGGCGAGGGGACCGATTCCAGGTGTGTGTTGCAGTGGCGCCTCCAACCACTGCGCCACACGCGCGCTTACACTGGGATATGCCGTTCTAATTGTTAGTTGACAATTTCCAGGACATGCTGATTACATCCCGATTTTCCTCTCCGACATGCCTACTTACTTTTATGACAATTCATTACCTGTGGATGTTGCTTTAGTGTCCGTCAGTTCACCAGGTTAGGTTTACTTTTTTTCTTTTTGATGTCTTCGTAGTACGATAGATCGGCGAAGTGTGCACCATCGATAGACCTTACGCAAAGGTAAACCGATGGATTTCAGACAAACACGGCTTCTGCACTTTAGGAGTAAACGTAGACACTGCAAAAGCTGCTCTAGAAATGGCAAAAAAAGTGATAGGTTTGTTTTTTTGCTATAATTCATGGACCTCTAAGGTTTCTCTAAAGCCTCGTTCTACTAGATCGGTACAGTGCAGCCCACTTCCACTCGTAGTTGACGTCCTTGTTTCGCGAGTATCGAAAAATATCTAGTTAGTTAAGTACCATACGGAAACAACGTAAACGATAGGGCGATAGCAGAGGTGAGCAAGTGAGCGCAAGCAGCTCTGCCATAAGCTAGAGGTGTAATACGATGTGCAAGTGTAATATAAAATACAAAAGTTATAGTATAGAAAGGAAGTTGATATGTTAGAAGATACATGTGAGGTTATAATAAAGGGCAGTGAGGCTAACATGATAGAGAGCGCATGTGAGGTCGTAACACTACTATGCGGTTAGCTTAGTAGAGGGCACGTGTAAGGACGTAACAGCTTCAATCTATCGGTGATTATTAGGAGTGTGATTAGCGTAAGATAGAATGGTGATAATGAGAGAATAAGGTTTAACAATTGGAATTTATTACGTGAAATGAAACGATATGATGGATGTGATAACTGCAAGAACGCTAACCAAACGAACAGGGTAATGACTCTAACCTGCTTAAATGCATTCTGGAGTAGGCGGTGCTTGGCGTAGCCTCTGAGCTTCCCCAGAAAGCACACGCCGACTATTTGCCCACCGTACAACATTAATCATTAGGGGGAAAAACGCAGAACAAGGGCTTCCGTGGAGCAGTGTGTAATACGCAAGCGCCCGGAAAGAGAAATCGTGGTTCTATCTGTCCCCGGGATCCAGGTTTTGCGAATAATCTCAGCATCGTTGTGGCTAGTCGCTAGTTCTTGCTCTTGTATTGATAACAGTTGACATTAACGCCAGATTCGGCTACAAAACCTGTATAATTTAGCGCTCGTTAGTCCAAAAATACCACGTACTCATGGCAATTCTATCGTACATCAGTCTCATTTTGACTACATTGTGGAAAGCAACCATGCACTCCATGGAATAACCAGCGAACAGCCTCTGTCGCAGGTTGTCTGCATATATCTTATTTGAGAGTTTGTTTTTCCAAATAGTATTCTTTTCGATAATATATCTAAAACGTTCGACACGTATGGTTTGAGAACACGACTATTTTTGATAGTCTAGGAGGAGATGAAAATCGGGCAACTCATCGCTGAAAATTTAGTGGACAATGGAGCTACACTTCAGCTAGGTAGGTGGTTTCATTTTTTATTCATTCATTGAATTTGAGAAATTCGTCGGCGAGTTACTGAAAGTGCATAGAGTTGGTCTAGCTTAGGGCCAACTATCCACATTCAAGTTCGTAACGATATGAATTCATTTCAATTCATACGTCCAGAAAAGAAGCACGCTTTTCACCTGAAACACGCATATCTCAGCCCATAGTAAACTTTTATTTATTTATCATTTATTTTTATTTATTTATTATTTATTAATTTTATTTATTTGTTTAACAAGCAATAAAAGCTATAATTTTTGCCGACAAAACGCAAGTTTTTCTAAGCCATGAAGATGAAGTTCTTGTTTTATCAACTCCATAAGGCGTTTTTACCTTCATTTTTCGTTGGAGCTCGCATTTCGGAAAGCGAAGCGATCAGGCAGGTTAGAGGGATGGAAATGTCTGTTGTGCAATTGTCAAAAAACCCTCATCGTTGCGAATGTGTTAAGGGATTAGTGGATATATCCCGTGAACGTAAAAGTTAGCGTCGTTTTCGGCTAAATTTATCTTTCTAGGCACAAGGAATACGAATTTGTGGTTTACTATGACTTGGAGATCAACCAATGAACCAGTTTCTAACCAGAGCATTGCCATTTGCAAACAGATTTGCATGGGTAGTGCGTGGATAGGGGAAAAAGAGAAAGTAAAGTCTTGTCGTCGTCCTCAAGAGATTCGAGCACCCTTTTATCAAGAGTTTCCTTCATTATCGCAATCCACACTTTAAGGTATCGGCGCCATCCCAGATTCGACACTCATTTCTATGAAACAACACAAAGATTTGGGAATTCACACTGAAATGCTGGGGCACAACGTAGTTGATCTTATCGAGCTAGGAGTTGTTAACAATGCAAAGAAGACAGTCATGCCTGGAAGGGTGATCTATCAATATTGTAACAGATTTCTCACTTCTTTACAATAAAATACGAACGAAAATGACACTAATGTAAATCATTTTCTAGGTCGTAACGAGTTTTGCATTCGGTACTGAGAAGCTTTACGAATATCTTCATAATAATTCCATGTTTCGTGAGTCTGAGCTTTAAAATTACACGTGTCTCATTGCTTCTGTCTCGCTGTTTCAATTCATGAGTTACCAACGCTGTTTCAGATTTTGACTGCTGCGGCTGGACGAACCGTGCCGAGGTTATTCGGTCCAATTCGAGGATGACATCTATAAATTCGGGTATAGAAATTGACATCACTGGCCAAGTTGCCTCCGATTCGATTGGAACAGCGTTCTATTCAGGTCTTAATTTTAACTTTCCGCTTTTCTTTTTTGGCGTTAGTCAATCCTTAAGGAATGCGGCATGCATTCAACTTCATCAAGCATCGTAGAGGTGGTTGTATTTGCGATTGTTTGTCAGTGTATCAAGTCAGTGCTTCTATCCCCCCAAGCCAAGTCTGGTCTCAATTTTTCTGCTGCTTACGAATCAAAGCTTTATAAGCCCGTGGTGTGGGATCCAACCAACGGCCGCGTTTTTATTGCACGGCATCTTGAACCACTGAAATACACGCCTCTTCAGAGCAGTTGTTAGCAGCGCACTACAGCCCATACTTGGGCCTAGTTTCGATCCCGCATTTTGGGCAAAATCTTCTTTGCACCTGGTGATTCATTTCTAGTACGATGACAGAGCACAAAATTTATTGGAGTAACATGATGGTTAAAGAGAATAGGTGGCATATATTGCTACTTTACCATCTTAGTGACGATTTTCATACGCATGGGTTTCACAGAGTTTCGTGGTCCACAAAGTGCAGATTGTGCTAACCAGTCAGAAGTTCTCAAAAATTTCATTCTCTGCACTAAGTTAGACATCCTGGGTGAAGATTTTACACCATGGTACCATAACCCAACAGAAAACGAAAAATATGACGATTTTCTTCCATCATGCAGTGAGTGTGACACAGAAACTCGAAAAATATCGCGCTAAAAATACAGGGTTGTCTTTCCTCTACGGAACTGATAGCTTCCTCTAGACATGGACTAGACGTGGACATGAGTCTCCCAGCAGTATGGTCATATGGTTATCTACTATATTCTTTCAAATAAAAGATAGAGCCAGCTTTTTCGAAATTACGAGTGATACCATCCTTAAGTGATTCGAAAGCAAATTGTTTTAGAAGTGGGTAAACATTCTTGGTCACACAGCAAAAACGAGGGAAACGCTATGTACCGAGATAATTTTCATTGAGTTTTTAGTCGAATATAAATAGATCAGCGATGAAAACTCAACGTTGGTTGAAACATCGATGAAAATACTAGTTTTTTTCTTCTTTGTATGACCCTTCTTCCCGTCCACTGTTCGGATGCCAGCACTTCTCACATTCGACTCGTTTCCTGACATCCGTTATCCACGAAGATCTTCCAACTTTTACGTGTGGCTTCGGTTGCTGCTTGAGGATTTTCATTTCATCTTGAATGTCGTAGAATACTGGTCTAGTCGATTTTCCCTGGAGTCCTGAGATAGCCGGCCTGGAGGCTTTCCATTTGGACTGCAGAGAGTGATTTTTCCCCAGACAAGTCCGGTACCAATTTCTCGACCCCAGAGGAATGAGAGGTTTGGTTGGCCCTGAGTGGAATCCGAACTAGCATTATGCTCGTGATGACCAACATTACGACCGCTGTTCTATTCACCCTAGAAATAAATAAATGGACAATAAATGCTAGTTATTACAAAAAAATCACTCATGATCTTAGTGCTCGGTGTTGAAGAGCATTTAGAGAGGCATTTTTAACAGTTTATGAAAACGATTATGTTAAATGCAGTAGTAACAAGGGAAAGTCCAACGACATATTAATGTGCTCTTCAAATATGCAGTTTTTTTGGTAATAGCTACTTTCGAAGAAGATGGACTAGTTAAATCTCTGTGTAACGCGGATTTTCTAAGGTTTGCTCACCCACTTTCCTCCTAAGTAAATTTTAGTCCACGGAAAATTTGGACAACATAATTTCGCTTGTGAAGTATTACTTAGGACTATGAGTTTTCAGAATGCACACATGCCCGAATACGCATATATGGCCAAACATCAGTAAGCTGGACACAGCACGAGCAAAAAAATTCTCTGTGAAGGCTAGAATGTCGGAGTAGCTCTTCAGGAAACCAGAACTACTATGCAAAAAATTCAGAAAAACTGGATTAGTGTAGTCATAGGTAATAAGGTGTATCCACAGCTGGTATTACTTTCCAAATGTAATTGTGATATCTGCAGGGGAAGCGGTGTAAAGGGAAATGTACTAAAATCTTCATGTTCAGTTAGGGTGTGCGTACATAAGTGAGATGACCAATGTCATATTTCTGTGCCTCGTGATTTCCTGCTCTTTAATGAACGGATTCGTTAGCTATTATTATAAACAGCTGCACATATGCCTTAAGGATTCGGTGGACAAACTGACTTCGTAACCGCTACTCCTACAGCATATGATGGCTTGGGGAAATCCATTATGGCATTACCGTCTAGAACAAGCAGGGGACGGTCTAGAATTACGGTTGCTTTGACTACGGTTGGTGTTTTCAAGAAAAATCACTAAGAAGATGGTGGATGGTTAACGCAAGCATTAAGGTGCAGATGTGATCTCATGTGATTTTAGGGAGCCGGTGTAGTAACGACACGAGGACACACTCGCTACGTAGTCACCGAGCAAGGCATCGCCAGTCTCGGTGGAAAGAACGTCCGACAACGAGCCTATGAGTTAATAAAGATTGCTCACCCGGACGATCGAGAGCAACTGGAGAAGGCCTCATTTGAAAGGCTCAAATGCATGCCTTCACCTGATTAATATAGAGAGAGAGAGATTTATAAAGCGTTATATCTTTATCTTCAAGTCTCCTTAAGCAGCACGCATTAATTATCTAGAAAATAGGGCGGAAAATCTTAGATGAGATGCCACTTATTCAAATCCGATGGAAAGCATTTCTAAGCGGTTCGTTTTATGGTTGTTGTGGCTGGAATACCACATTTGGGAGTCAATAACAAAAAATAACGGATTTAGAAGTGAAGCCTCTTACTTTGAAAAAAAAAACAAAAAGGAGGTTGTTTTTTGTGTAACCTTCTACACTGATTATTTATATGGGCTCCAGCATATTTTCCATTCGTTTCTCTCTTGCGCAGTCGTCGTCTATAACTGTAGTCTGCTTCGAACATGGGAACGTCCACTAGGACCATTCCATAGTTTTGAAATCGTTCTTATCTGTGAATGCCGATGGTTCACGTTATCCAAGAACACGTTCGTTTGGGTGATCTTCCAAGAGTGCGCTTCCATTCTGTTGGAGTCCACTCCACTGTTCTTTTCGTCTATCTGTCACTGGTTCTTATTACAATATGACCGGTCCAAATGGGTTTCACTATTAATGTATATTCTCCTGGTTCCCGAAGATGGGATAGCTTTCGAAGATCTTAGCTCCTAGACGTTGGTGACTGCTGTTAAAGTTCAGAAGACATCATTCAAGTGCTATGTGGGTTGTGAACAGTATTGCTGACGTGGTTGACATATCAGTCCACATTTTTGCTGAATAACAGAGCGCTGGGAGTAACGTTGAATCGAATAGGTGAGAACGGATTTCTAGCTCCTTCAGTTGATTGGTGGCTTTTATGAGAGGCCCAAATGTGGTGCAGGTTGCTCTCCTTCTAAATCTTCCTTCATCTTATTTTTCATGTTCATTGAACGTTCATGGTACGGGTAGAAGGTGGTTTCTGTAATCAGAGAACCATCCAGTTCGATTTGTTCACCTCCGCAACATGGATTCTTCATGAACTGGGCTTTCGCCCTACTTATGTGCAGTCCACTCTTTTTTCCCGCTTCGTTGAGTTCACGAAGCATGGTCTCTGCTTTGCTGATACTACTCAAAAAGGTACGACGTCTTTCGCGAAACGAACATCTGATAGGAGTTTCTCACCAATACGTATACCTTTCTCGTCTCAATCGAGTAACTTCACTATCCACTGCAATGCAGTAATAAAAGATTTAGCGATATTGTGTCGCCTTATCGAAACCCTTTTCCTAGGAGTATGGTGAAGGGTCGTTAAAAAAGCTACATGTTTAAGCTGCAGTTCCGATAACAATCTGCTAGTGTTCTTATACATGGGTGGTCCACTTCTTGGTCGACGTGGATTGCATTCATCTCGACGCTGTCAAATGCTTTCGTGTAGTCGGTAAAGGTTTGGACAAAGGGCAGATGGAACTCGGAACAGACTTCTATGATCCGTGATACGGTTTGCTTGTGATCTATGCATCAATCCCTGTCGGAATCCTGTTTGCTCAACTGGTTGTGCCCTCGTCCAAGGACCTCGTATGCGTAAAGGGTAATTTTCGCGAACAGCTTGTAGATAGAGAGATAGATATATTAGACGATGGTGATGAAGATCCCTTCGGTTAGTTCCTTGGAAAAGACGACCATTCGCCAAGTCCCCACTGGTTTGGGATTTTCTTCTTCTGAAGATAAGATGCCATGTGGATTGCGAGTACATGTAATTCGTGACCCTCAGTTCTAAAGAAGTCGGTGGCGATATTACCAGGTCCTGGAGCTGTACCTCTCTTCATGCTTTCTATCACAACTCGAACTTCAGAGGTTAGAATCTCTTCTCACCATCAGGGATTTTGGAGTCCGAGACGGGTACTATGGTGCGGAAAAAAATTGGCATAAATGTTCTCAGTTATCAATTTCATATTAGGCTCATTGTAGTGACAGTCCCATTTTCTTAATAACTCGAAAGACCGACTTTCTATAAACCTCGGCATAGATAGTTAATATATTTATTTATGTGATCTTATAAGCTGATCCTAAGCTGACGCGAGGTTGGTACAGATCCTCGTCGTTGTCGTTGTTTTTGATGTTATTGATCGATGGCCGACGTTTCGGCGACTCCGCCTTCCTCAGAACCTGGACGTATTTAATATTAAATATTTTTATTATTCGGTGGAAAAGAAAGGTTAAAGTTTTAATGAAGATCAAACTTTCAAATAGACACCGCTTTGAACAGAAAGGCCACTCATCGTGATGTTACTTGCGGGACTGGCCCACGCGTAGTTCACGTGGGGTCGCGAGCAAGACACGGCCCGGGGACAAAATATCATTTTGAAATAGGGCGCCAGGTCACGCGTGATAGTGAGGCAATCGTCCTTCCGGTTCATCTTTGGATTTTTGAAATTTATCCAAAACGCCTCAAGAGTTTTGCGCGTTGATGTTTTCGATCCCTGCGCTAGGATCCGCAAATTCACTTCAAAATCATTGCTGTTGTGCTTTTGTGCCCTATGCGTACCTAGAGGGGTGTTTAAACGGATTTTAGCTTTTCCATCTAGATGTTCTTTTATGCGGACACAAAGTGGTCTACCCATTTCCCCGATATATTCCTCGCCGCATGCATTACATGAGATTAAGTATATTATTCCTAAACTCATGCAATTCCCGTCTCTCCCGTTAAGACAGATCATACAGTTTTCTGAGCTGCACAAACGACCATAGAGACGGTNCCTTCCTCAGAGCCTGGACGTATTTTATGTTAGAATACTTTTTATTATTCGGTGGAAAAGAAGGTTAAAGTTTTAATGAAGATCAAACTTTCAAATAGACACCGCGTTGAACAGAAAGGCCACTCATCGTGATGTTACTTGCGGGACTGGCCCACGCGTAGTTCACGTGGGGTCGCGAGCAAGACACGGCCCGGGGACAAAATATCATTTTGAAATAGGGCGCCAGGTCACGCGTGATAGTGAGGCAATCGTCCTTCCGGTTCATCTTTGGATTTTTGAAATTTATCCAAAACGCCTCAAGAGTTTTGCGCGTTGATGTTTTCGATCCCTGCGCTAGGATCCGCAAATTCACTTCAAAATCATTGCTGTTGTGCTTTTGTGCCCTATGCGTACCTAGAGGGGTGTTTAAACGGATTTTAGCTTTTCCATCTAGATGTTCTTTTATGCGGACACAAAGTGGTCTACCCATTTCCCCGATATATTCCTCGCCGCATGCATTACATGAGATTAAGTATATTATTCCTAAACTCATGCAATCCCTGTCTCTCCCGTTGAGACAGATCACACAGTTTTCTGAGCTGCACAAACGACCATAGAAACGGTTTACCCTATGCCACCAGTTAGTTCGAAACCGTCTCTATGGTCGTTTGTGCAGCTCAGAAAACTGTATGATCTGTCTTAACGGGAGAGACGGGAATTGCATGAGTTTAGGAATAATATACTTAATCTCATGTAATGCATGCGGCGAGGAATATATCGGGGAAATGGGTAGACCACTTTGTGTCCGCATAAAAGAACATCTAGATGGAAAAGCTAAAATCCGTTTAAACACCCCTCTAGGTACGCATAGGGCACAAAAGCACAACAGCAATGATTTTGAAGTGAATTTGCGGATCCTAGCGCAGGGATCGAAAACATCAACGCGCAAAACTCTTGAGGCGTTTTGGATAAATTTCAAAAATCCAAAGATGAACCGGAAGGACGATTGCCTCACTATCACGCGTGACCTGGCGCCCTATTTCAAAATGATATTTTGTCCCCGGGCCGTGTCTTGCTCGCGACCCCACGTGAACTACGCGTGGGCCAGTCCCGCAAGTAACATCACGATGAGTGGCCTTTCTGTTCAACGCGGTGTCTATTTGAAAGTTTGATCTTCATTAAAACTTTAACCTTCTTTTCCACCGAATAATAAAAAGTATTCTAACATAAAATACGTCCAGGCTCTGAGGAAGGCGAAGTCGCCGAAACGTCAGCCATCGATCAATAACATCAAAAACAACGACAACGACAACGAAGATCTGTACCAACCTCGTGTCAGCTTAAGATGATCAGTTTATAAGTCCCATTTTCGTTCATCAGGGCGGATGGTGGGGCATTATAGTCGCAACGTCCCAGAAGGGCACTTCAGACTAGATCGTTTCTGAGCTGCTTCCAATAACTTTTTATGCCTTTTCCGATGTAAATCCTCCTACGAAAATCTCCTACAGCTGGCATTTATTATCAGCCGTGTTACGTATGTTGCAGTGGAATCATGCTTCAGTGTCCTTCTTTTTTCGAACAACTCCTTAGTGCTAATGGAGATGCGGTTCGAGCTTCCTGTTTAGGGTACTGAGGCAAGCTCGGAGCAAGTTTGAAGTCGTTTGACAAGTCGTCAGTCGTCAGGCGCGTTGTTCTCGGTCTTCATTTATCTGCGGGTCATATGAAACGAGGATTTTATTGAGAATATCCTCATCATATACGACTCCTTTCACTTTTCTTGGACGATGACAGTTCTTTTTCAGCTTATGGGTGAGTCAGACATCCGAACAGAGGAGGCATTAATGAGAGCCAATACAGAATCCAGGTGTCAAAGAGGGACTATCTTTTGTTCGTGAGAATGTGATCGATCTCCGCATGAGTCATGCCTTTAGGAGACTCCCATTGTCCATCGGCAATTTTCTCCTTCCTTGAAAAACAAATATCCATAGGAGGAACGTGCTACGAAACAAACGTCCTACAAAACGGTTTCCATTCTCATTTCGTTTTATTCCAAGTTTGCCTATTCTGTACTCATTGTCGCTCGCCGCTCTTAATCTTTTGTTGAAGGTTCGAACGGCGAATTTGCATAAAGACTTCTCATTGTAGACTACTTCCTCCAACTGGTTGTAAAACTTGTCCGGTTCGCTCTCATTAGCTGTCACCAGCCTATGACTGAAACGAAAATATTAGATGTTACCTACGTTCCTAGAACTGAAATAATAAAGAAGACAAGTCGGTTCCTGGAATACATTCTTTGCAATGGAGAAGGAATTGAAGTAGACGGTGCTTATACTGCAAACAGCA
Source organism: Angiostrongylus costaricensis (assembly GCA_900624975.1). Lineage (NCBI taxonomy): Eukaryota > Metazoa > Nematoda > Chromadorea > Rhabditida > Metastrongylidae > Angiostrongylus > Angiostrongylus costaricensis. The sequence continues at coordinate 172,628 of UYYA01003917.1, forward strand.
CATCGTACTGCTTCGATTGTAAAGCTTTTTTGAGATGTCGGTCGTATAGTTGAGATGTGGTCAACACAGCGAAGTCGACTACGTGCCCTGTCTAAGCAGCATTAGAGCAATGTCTTAGTAGGTCAAATTTTCCACGTATATAAGTATTCTAATCATGGTTCTTTTAAAACAAATGCCGGAGCCATTTTCTTAGTTTCTAATGGTCCCCTTTACAACCATCTCGCTAATAAAATTGTATGCTTATCTATAAATTATGTTTTTGGGTTATCTGAGAAGTTCCGCGGTCTTTGAGAAATGGTTCCAGTAGAATATTGTGGAGGTGGTGCCAAATTTCACGTAATAAGATTTACGTTATTTTCTTTCATGACATTCCGCCATCTTTCAGATACTTGAGAAATTCACTCCTCGTAGAATGCCTAAGGTTTATTGCAGAAACGTCGTCGCAGTGCTTTTCATAATCTTGGAATTTTTGAGTTACTCAGCTTTTAAGTTAGTTTTATAGCAGCCCAAATGTAATATCGCGAACGAACTAAGGCAGCCCATCTACACACAGTCAATTGTTTTATATGAACATTAATAGACAAACGCAGTCCGGCACTATCATTAAGAAAAACAATGTTACGACAATCACCAGTTCTGATCGCTTCATTTCAATGAGTGCCTTGAAATCTGCTATTGTAAGACTGTATAACTGTGTGACGGTAACTAGTTTAAATATTACTTTTTTATTATTAGATGACCCGACATCACAATATACGGATCCCAGCTTTTCTTGCATTGGATCCACTCCTTCGCATCCACAAAGGTCTTCGAACTTTTTTTTCGTGTGAGTTCGGTTTCCGCATAAGGAGTTTTTGGTTTTCATCAGGTGTGTCGTTGAATGGTCCTCTGGTTGAATCCCCCTGGAATACTAAGATAATCGTGCTAGGGTGTCCCTTTACCACATGCATCAGAGGGGGCGAGCTTGTTAGGGTGGCAGATGAGGAGGTTGGTGATACGTCTGAATCCCGACTCCCGTGGGGAGGGACAGGATGAATGGCTAGGTCGGCCAGTGTCGAACCAGCGCTTAGGCTTAGCACTGCGCTACCCACAACCTATTAACCATTTCAAATAAGGGTTACTTGTTGCGAAGGTTCACTGTACTTCATTACTGTATTACTCGTTGTACTTCATCCTTTCTGAGAGTGGATGTCCAAAACAATTTCGGAGTGTTCAGCCGACTTCTTCAGACGGCTCTTTTTATTCCCACAAAGTTTAGGACCGTGATACGTGATACTTGGTATCCCATATGAACTTCCTTCACTTCACTTCCTCTTAGTGGTCTTAATCTGCAACAGAAATACGCTCAAACACCACCGCTTCATTGAGACTCAAATTATTCCGCCAGAGTTTCACACTCTTCGAAACCGCTATTTCCAAAAACATCACTTTGTAGACATAAAACTTCCGCCGATGTACGAGTTATACTCGAATATTCAATAAGTTAACTTTCATTAGAGGTTTACCAATCAAATACCATTTTCCATTCGAAATATTATTTATTAGGAGGACTTTACTAAGTTCTAGTTTTAGAGGGAAACACTATGTACTTGGTTACCTGGACGGTCCTTCCTCACTGGTTGTGCGCGCAGCGGCATAGTTTTCATTTTTCCGAGGGTTTGATGGTGGTTTAGCCTTTGATGGTTTAGCCATCGTGTTTCCCTGGAGTTCCGACGAAGTCAGCTTGGTCAAAGTCTGCCCTTGATCGCCACCATCACAGGTAGTCGCCGCCCTTGTTGATCGGAGGGAGATTTGTCACCATATGACTAGTTTGATACCATATAGAGAACTTCTCTCTTGAAAAGTTCTCTATCTATCTAAGTAATAATATTTGATGTCCAAATATGGCCCCCTCGCAGTCGCACATCAAACACCGCAATGTAACCTTCGTAATCTTCTCGATCAATTATGTTCAGTGTTTCAGGCACAATAGCGATTCAGGTTTAACTTCAGTAGCATACCGACGATAGCTTATCCGAAGGAGGAGTAACAGTGGAACAGGTTACTACTTCCTTGCGAAACAACGAAGCTAATGACGTTTAGTGTTTCAGGCAGTTAATTACAGTATATCGCAGTCCAGCAACAATCCAGATTAACCGCGGCTGCATACGCACGCGGCTTCCGCAGCCGATATAAGCCAGGTGCCTTCGACGGCGGAGACATGCCATCACTCACCTTACCCCCGATCGGTAGCGTGGATAATCCGCTTCTCACAACCACATCCTCAATCATCCTCAATCACCTCAACTCATTCTTAGTCATAGTCATTCATTCTTGTTTAAACACATTCATTCTCACATTCTCATTCATCATTCAGCAATCAGTAGATTATTGTATCTCGTTTCTCAGCTTGTCTACGGTGCGATGTCAGTAGTGGCGGGTGTTACCAAATGCGTTCTGTTTGCAACGCCATCGGTGGCATGTACCATTCCTCCCACAATGTACACGCAATGTGTACAATGCCGCTAAGCGGCCAACTTATGCTATGTATTCTGCTAAGCCGCTATAGGCTTATCAGTTTTGTAGCCATTCATCATACTGGCCCTTACCCTTAGGAAATGGTGGCACCCATCGATGCTCAAAGTTCACTTTGCTGACATAGCGTTATTCACGACCAGCCGCCTGTGTTCCGTAGATGACTCATCATTCACTGTTCATAGCACCGTCAACGCTCATGTAACTTACAATTCTCATCGATCCACTAAAATGCTTCTCATCGCTATAATGTTGAAATCTTAGCTTGGCCGAAACACAGCCAGTCTGTAACCCTCACCACCTCAGCATACTGTCTCCCTCAACCGCCGCACCGGCCGCTTACGGCTAACCAAAGCCTACTTCGTTGAAATCTCATTATTATTGTTAATATTGTATTAATGGTATAAATGTTTGAATGCCATTGCTTCATTGTTAGCCTCACTTCACTACACGCCTCAGCACCTCAGAGCTCTAACTTGTCTCATTCCTCTACCATTACTTCTCTATCGTTACTATTATGAAATTAGTGTTGTATTGATGTATTAAAGCTTTAATTACCAAAGTTTGAGGCTGGTAGATCAACTAAAACAACTAAAAAACCCGCGTGGCTAATATTCTACATCAATCTGAACCGCTACACTCCGCCGCTAACCATTTCGTTACATACCAGGACGGTGGTGAATCTTGGCATTGGTTTACTCTTAGCTAGGTTTCCTGATGGAAACACCGGACTTTTTCTCAGCCTGGGAGACCCTGCTAGGGGATGAATCTCCCGCTATACATCGCATCCCGACACCCAGGAACACATCCGAACCACGATGAGGCGGTATACCGTTGGGAGGAAACGTGATCCGCTAGTGCACGACGGGGGCTCGCAGATGGAAGTGGTTCCCATCGTTTCTCAGGAAACACTATGTAGTGAACATTACCTAAATATAAAAACAATTAGTTAGCCCAGGTTTTACGAAATCGCTTACCGATATTCAGAATTACCACCGTATTACCGAAAAAGTTGTTCTTTCCTTTTTCCTCGTAGAGCTTACATGTCTGAGATGCAAATTATAAGGAAGTACACACTAGGATTCCGAAGAGATAGAGAGGAGCTGCGAACAAATGCATGCGTTGTGGAGTTTTCTAATTCACATGACCCATCTTCATATGCTGTGCCGATCTCCTCATTTCTTTTATTCGGGTAATTTCCTTGCATCTTTCATGTACTGAGGTGTACGCATTTGAAATGGATTCAACTGCTGCTCGAACGTTTTTGTCGTCTTCATAAATGCCCTTGAATTCCACCAGATCATTCCCGTTGACGGGCGATTGTTGATGGCACCGTTAGGATAGAAGACGCTGACAGGAAGTCAGAACGAAGGCTTCAGTAGTGCGTTGGAGTGACACATGCACCTACGGAAAAGGTAATCGCGGGCTAGATTTGGTCTAACGTCCCAGCTTTGCCATTTTCCTTGAAATGCTAGTCAAGTTGATCCCCCTGGAATGATAGAATACAGTCACCAGTCACCGAGTCGGAGGGTCCCTCCAAGACAAGTCCGGTGTCCGACAACAATTCTTCGACCCGATAGGGATTAGAGGTGGGAGCAACCCGGAACAGTTGGGACCAGGACTTTGCACGCGATCAGAATCTTTATTACTACGCCTAAAGAGAAGCGTACGTTCCTGAAAAAGGCATAAATTCTGGCATCAACTGTTCGCCAGTTCAATGCTGCGTGATGCAAAGCAGCGCCATTTTTGAACGCTAAGCGCTGTTGTCCATCGTACGTCATTAAGACACAGCAAATGTTCGAGCCACCTGATTCATACTACATTGCACACTGCCTCCGATATTCGGTCGTTGACGTAGGCCCGAATTTCTGATCCCCTCTTTGCAAAAGTAGTACTCCTAAGATAATCTTCATAGGAGTGGGTTTGGTAATCCAGGCCATCATAAAAGTTACTTGTAGTTAACGACTGGACTAGCACGGAATGGAGCATCGCATGAATTTTAAATAACTTCTGAAAGATGCAATATTCCACCCTACTCGATTCCTTGTGCCTATAAAAACTACAACATCGAAAGAAATTATTCCAGTGGACACTCGACTACAACCATTCCCGTTCTTGAAAAAGTGAGAGCACTGAAACGTTACTTATAAACTTAGATGAGCCGTCTTCAGATGTTGCGTGGGTCCCACCACTTCCATTCGTTCCGGCGTCTCGCAACCGACGTCCGCGTAGGTTGTGGAGCTTTAATGTTATAATGGATTCGGAATGTGGCTTTGTGTTTCTCTCATCATCATGCTTTATTTCCTCTCGAAACCTGAGGGAACCTATTTCGGGCCTTCTCACATCTCCGATAAAGTTAGCTTCGGGGCTTTATGGATTGAAGCACAGTTTGCTGCCTTGCGACTTGGATCCTTCGAGAGTGACAGCAATTCCTATGACGGTACGGAATCCTACAAGTAATCGACCACTGGTTTGAAGACGGTGCAAAAAGCTGAAAAGTTAGCGTTAATATTTATAAGCCTTGTATAAAATTGTCACCAAAGCAAGATATTCGTAAAAATAGTCAGAAAGTAACGGAGAAAAAATCGAAGAAATTACTCTGAACAACACGAAAGAACTGGTATTTTGGAAATCCATGGATAAAATGCTTCTCCATCAACCAGAATACCAGATATAACAATAAACAATATGAAATATTGATAATCACACAGAAACAAGTTAGGGACCAATACTAGTTGTAATTGCGGGACCAATACTAGTTGTAATTGCTAGGAAGCCAGTGACTAAAAAGCTTAACATGAAAGAATTGTACGAAAAACATGTAATAAGTTTCCTGTCAGCAATGTGCCCGTAAAGTAATGAATAAAGATTAAGTGCATAGAAGGAACAGTATGAACTGAAAGAAAAAAGAAAATCATGTGCATAAGCTGCTTGCAAGAGCAAGTCGCGCTCAACTACATGACGTACATGACCCTCACCACATTTAATGATGATCTATTTTGAGCGACAATATAACAATGTTGTGCGGCCCAATAGCTTTAACCCTAAATGTATTTACAATAGCCCGCACTCCTATTATGAATATGCATTCCCAGGATTGATCTAGTACGCAAATGAAAATACGACAGCACAACGGAAATGCAAATAACGTCAAACAAATTATAGGCCGAAAATAATAATAATCCATTATTAAGCTATTCATAGAGCCTTATTAAATCACGAATTTGCGCGTACACCTCGCTCATTGATATTCGCTGGGGACTGAAAACAATCATTTATCTTAAAGTTTCTCTATAAGAAATAAACTGATCGGTTTGAAACCACAACTCTAACTTCATTACTTAGTGCCTTTTACAAGTTTTCACAGCAGGATATTATTTGTGAAACAACCACAGTGATACTGAGATATTTGCAAAACTCCGGACCGCAGGTATCTGCGGTGAGGATCGAACACGCTATTGTCCTTTCCGGCGGCTAATGCATTCACCACCACACCATACGGTTCCTCTTTTCGCCTTTCTCTCAGTCGTGTTTGTAACCATAACCATAGAAAATTGTTAGCTTGTTTATAACTGCAGAAACATGGCTGAGACAAAGACGAAGCGAAGGATACTCATGGTGTAGTAGTGAACGTGTTAGCCTCTAGAAAGGGTAATAGCGTGTTCGATCTTTGCCGCAGGTACCCGCGGTCCGGAGATTTACAAATATCTCAGCATCATTGTGGTTGTGATCAGTGTGTGTTGGCGGAAAAATGCGAAAAAGTCTACACGAATTTACTTACTCTGCTGTGATGTTTGCGACAAATTGCTCAAGCTGTTCATCCGTTGCAGCCAGTGGTCCACGTGGCAAATGAGATGTCGCCGTTATCAGCCACTCTTTGTGTCGCTTAATAAGTTATACACTTCCATAATACATTAGGACAGCAAGACAGAAGTAATATAAAGACACCAAATATATGCGATACTTACACCTCTATCTATTTTGCTTAGCATGTATACGATTTCAGCCTGGTCCCGTCGCAGTGAGCCAGACACCTATACAATAAATGATCTTCATAAAAAATGTAAGATTTGGTGTAGCACAAGATCTTCAAGCACCAGGAAATTATGTCCAGAACTTACATTAAACCTTCATAAAGTTTGCAAAAGATATTCACTAGCCTGGAAAATAGCTGCCTGCAAACAAAGTTCCGTGAGTTTTGCACCATGAACAATGACGAGATCCTCTGCAGCTATGACTCCAGTGTCCCGAAAACCAGCCTATTAACGTTTTGCTATCATAGATAAGCAGGAAACAAATTAACGGATTGGAGACACAACATTATTTAAACACCTTTCTAGCGGAAAGAAGTTGCTCTATGATGGAAACAAAGAATCGTGTAACAGATCGGTTTGCTTCCTGGTGGTCCAACGACAGGCACACCATTGCACATTCGAATAACGCTGTTGCAACGGGATGTACAAAGAAAGCAGATGGAGCACGAACGACGAATCTGTGCCATAAATGTTGTGTTTCGGAATACGTCCCCAAAAGCAAAAGCTGATGTATTGCATTTTGTTTGTGGCATTTGTTTCAAAGGGTTAGAAAGATTTGAAATCTACCTTCTATTACAACAGAACTCCAATAACTCCTACATAATTCTCATATTTTTGCAAGGAATTTAAAGCAGTAATGCTACATCTACGCCTGACGAAAGGACCTCGTAATCGGAGGTGATAAAGAGTAGTTTTAAATGTAACTGCATACCTGATCACGTTTTCAAACGGGAGCGAAGAAAGCCCGGTCGGTGATCATCAAGTGGAGGTGTTATCATCAACAATGTGATCCCCAGTGTTCAGTTATATCAGTTTGTAATGCCGTTAATGGTTGAGTAACTCAAGCAGCCAAGAATAAATTCATTCCATTTCTCCATGTAAAGTATGACAGCGGCCCGGCACGTCCGCACACAGAGGGGACATCGACAGCATCTGACTTTAAGCACCATGGCACTTTCTAACTCTATTTGGCAAGAACGTAGCCATGTGTTCTCCTGTCCCTGCCGAGGTATAGATTTCTTCCCTGCTAAACGAGAAAACATCATTTCTCGATTGACTTATTTCAAAGCGGGTTTTGAGGCAAGTCATAGCATGGGAATAATGGGCAAAACATAGTAAAACAGGTTCCTAAGGATGAAAATGGAGTTAGATGACGACTCCTGCAGCGAAGATGGATATACGAATGATTTCCATTCCGCATTCAATTATTAACTTACCAGCAAGCAGAAAGAACCATTGAATGTCACCCAGTCTCGCAGCTGTTCAGTATTTGAAAAGTAAAACATAGTAGAATTGACATCAGAATTCTAATGGTGTTCCGAAACATTTGTGCTCGATGGCAAAATTAATATACTCCAAATATACAAAGGATAAAAGGATAAAGTTCTTGGCGTTGATCAATACCTGAGGGATGCGTCATGCATTCAACTTCATTAAGAATCGTTTGGAAGTGACTGAATGCATATCTGGCCTTTAGAATGACTCGAAGTGGCCCACCTATGTATTGAGCCAGTGCTGCTATCCTCCCAGACAAGTCTGGTACCAATTTGCCGACCACGGAGGGATGGAAGGCTTGGTGGGCCATGGGCGCAGGGACCGATTCCATGCGTGTGTTGCAGGGCGCCTCCAACCACTGCTCCACACGCTCCCACTTCAAGTATATAGAGCATAAAGCACCATCTGAAGATTGAGTAGTTTAGCCGCTCTTTTAAGAGTATCACCAACTGCTGTATCGTGAAGCCACACATGTTTACTGCTTCTTCGTGTTGTATTAAGAGTTCAAGGATGGTTTCTAAAGCGGAGTCATTCGACACGTTTGTATAATACGCTGTAACGTCGAAGGACTATATCACATACGCACTGCGGGAGCGCACGTTACGTAGACGATCCAGGAACATCTGGGTGTTCATAGGAAGGAATAGTGTGTTTCAACAATCTGGTAAGAATTAGAGTTAAGAACCAAGTTACTGTATCCGTTGGTCTGCCTACACAACTTATGGGTCTAAACTTGAACAATAACGGATAGTAGACGCAAGGGAATCAGTGGACACTAACTTATGAGTCTTGGTAAATAAGTATAAAACGAGATACGTTAATAAGTCAACTTTGAGTTAAGAAATAACTGGATTGGAACCAGCCGCTTTTGCGATTTGGGGCATTCGTTGTCCAATTTCCGGTATCGACTTTTGAATCCGTTCTCAGATGACGGCCGATAAAGAGGAACATCTTCACGGTGCTTCTTTGTGGTCTCAGTTACTAGAAACTCTCCACCATTACCACTAACAGATAATCAAATGTTTTTTTAACACCAAAGCTCTCGAACCTCTGCATGCCACATTTTTGCGTTTTTGTGAGGTCAAAAGAAAACTTCGCGCAATAGTGATTGAAGACTTCGAGTGTTTTGTCCGCCAATATTCGAAATTTGCTATCAAACTCACTGGTGAGGTCTTGTTCTCTAGAGTTTTTTTTACTAATAAAGAATAAAATAACAACATTGTACATGCTTATCAACAACACAGCGATTGCTAACTTCTGTTCAAATTGAACAACCTGACTAAACATCTGAAACAATCAACCAATACACTTAGTCGGTGATAACGATAAGAAATGCTCAGCGAGGCCATGCTTTCTTCGCTTTCTCTTACCAACAAGAAAGCATGGAATGTTTTTTTTTTCGATAATCACTGCCACTTTTCAAACTACACAAATAAAAACGTTTTAAATTCAAAAATATACCTCATTGCAAGTCTGAATAAATCATCCACAGTATCTGGATGGTCGCGTGGCCCATTTTCCAAAGTCAGCACTGTGAAAGTTCCATGGGCGAGGGACTGTAATACATCAGACATGGGAAATGAATGTCCCTAACATGGTGGAGTTCAGAAAAAATAACTATTTCACAGAACAAAAGCAGCATCGAAGTGATAAGACAGAGTAATCAAGAATAACTAATGACAGAGATTATCTCAATCCTCCTGAAAGTTTCAAAACCAATGTACCTCAAGCATTATCATAAGACCAGGTTGTAATGACTCCATACTACCATACTCATCGACTAGTATGGAAGACAAGTAAAGAAAGCAGGAGTGCTGATGTCGTGAGAAAATATCCATCATCTAAAAATAACTCGACCAATGTTTGCTCATCAAGAATATCGAGATTAATATGACCATATTACACATAAGAACTTCGAATGATATCACAAACTCAAATGTGTGGGCGTACCTGTGTGATCAAAGGCTCAACAAACCCAATCGACTGCATACCGAGTGACCGAACAATAAACCTAGATCTTTTTAGTCTGAGTATTTCCGACTTTGCAATCAGACTACTTCGTACCTGATAGATCGACAACAGTGCTCTACAATTCTGGATGTACTTTCATAACGTTTAAGTGTCTCCGACAGAACTTCGTACAATTTCGTTGCGATATCAAGCCAGGGAGCAGCATCAGAAGCAATGCTGTTCACAGTTTTCTAGAAGTCCTCAATTTAAATACGACGGCGCCTAACATTACATTACCACAATAATGGATAGTTATCAATAATAAGAATTATAATTACCAAGCTCCCGCCATTCCACGGCCGAACTTCTCGAAATATGGTAGCAATACGATCGATCCACAGTACTGGCTCGCCCGCAATTCTCGCCCACGAATCGGCAGCCTTCTCATTCTCATTGTTTGTAACAATCACTGGCGTTGAAGATATGACCTATATAAACACAATGGACTTAAATCACCTAAGAGGAAGAAATTATAATATAAAGAATGAACCATTTGTAAACGTTCAATTATTGGCTGACACAGTTCACTTAGGCGTAGGCGAATCCCTGCTTCAGGAAGATTCATAATTAGTATAGTACATGCTTAAAGAAGTATTTTTATCAACATATAAACGAAAGAAAAACGGCAAAGGAAGGCGTAATGGAACCTTTGAGGCAACTTGAGATCGCTACTTCCATCTTTTTTCCATGGCTGTGAGATGATTCAAGATGTGGAATAAGCTGTACCAGTAGTGGAATGAGATGCAGCAATTCCGATGATGACCTTACTACGATCTGTAGATGATGCTATTTCCCAAATAAAGTTCAATCACTTTTTTCTTTGCTCGCCTTGTCTATTGCTTCAGCAGCTGGAGCTGCGAATGACGGTGTAACTGCTAAATGAAGGATCCATTCCACAACCTTTCCTAAAAAAACTATGTTATTCAAAAAGGTACTTATTACACAATCCATCCTACAAAGAGAAAATAGTACAAAACATCTACAACCAACGTACCTAGATAGGATGTATTTTTACTCAGCCACTCACTAGCACTGCCAAGTAAATCCACCGATGTAAGAAGCAACGCTGGATGAGAAGTCGAAGGAAGACCGACGATAGCGTTCACCAATTCAGGTACAACTACGTTCTCCTCTCTGAACGAAAATGTTTGCTCGGGGATATTTTACACGACACTTAGCAGATACCAGGATAAAATATTTAGTTGACTGATAATATGAATCTCCATTTGCCTCCAACATATTTAAAACCTTGCTGGCGGCGCCGCGCAGTTCTTCTGTTCCTCCGGTGTTGCACGAGCGTGGAACATGGACAAAAAAAATGATCAAGTCGTATATTCGGCTTCAAGATATTTGGTCCGAGATAGAAGTGGATTAAGTTAAGGATTTAACGATTGACTTATATGTCGTAAGTATTTAAGTTAGTTGGTGGATAGCCGCCGCACAGAGTAATAGGACCCAGTTATCGACCATGTATTACTCTGTGCGGCGGCTATCCACCAACTAACTTAAATACTTACGACAAATAAACGGCTCTGAAGAAGGCGAAACCGCCGAAACGTCAGCAATTGTGTTCTAATAAATTCTATATTAACAACCTCGTGTCTGCTTATTGATGAAAAACATTGAATTATCAATTAATGCCGAGGTTAACAGAAAGTCGGTCATGGGGATTGACTTATACTTTTTTGTATAGAAACACAAGCTCATACAGGCGAAGCGGTGGTGTGCTCCCATATGGGCAGAATGTATCGTGAACTTAATAGGAGTTAAATCTTGCAATCGACTGAGAAATACATAGCTGGTAGTTTGGAGTTACCTTCAACAAATAATCTCCACTTCTACTCTGGGAAAGCCGACAAGCCATCCATGAGTCCTTATGCTTCCTAAGGTAAAGTTCAGAACACGTCTATTTCAAAAACAGAGCCCAGTTTTCACAATCCACAAAAACCTTCGACAGCGCTGAAAAGGGTAGTATCTTCTCCGTAAGCTCAAAACTTTTCCAAGTGTAGTACTGTGGAAAACGTTCGATGACGGTATCTATCTGTAGAAATGGCAGTGGCGTTAGAAGTCCCCGTCCATAACCTCACAACGGAGGTTAGTCAGATCAACATGAATTATCGACTGACTAAAAAGGAAACACTGTCAATTATGCGCCGTTTATGGTTACCATACAATTTTCCTCTGAAACAAGTATTGGTAATGAATGGACAGCGATGGCGTCTTCGTCAACTACATCTTTGCAATGAATACCGACTTTCTGGATTGCCCACTCCAAAGCTGGATTCTCAACTGGAAAAAAACCGATCCCGGTTTCGACAATGTTCGTTGTCTATTCTTTGACAAAAAACCAGAATGAAGACAAGGTTAGAGTATGGAGTTGGGGATCAACTGCAAAAATTATGCATTCAATAAGGCAGTCATTTCCTAATATTTTTATTTTCACAAGACCCTACATCACGTGTTATGCGGATGCTAGTAGTTCCTGCACTCAATTCATTTTCAATCCATATTACACGAAAGCCTTCGGATTTACGTATAGGTCCAGTAGTTTGACGATGTGGTCATTTTTATGAAGGTCATTAAATGATGGTCGAGTAGATCCTTTCTGAAATTGCGGGATTGCCGTACTAGAGCAATCTCAGGTCTCCATGATAAGGATCGCCAGCTTTTGTAAAATGGAGGGTGTGAGCTGAATCAGGACGATTGTAGTACCAATTTCCTGAATTGAGATAGATAACCGGCTTGGTAGATTACTGGTCATTTCAAGTCCAAAGTTAGCGCTAAAAGAATGTATGAGAAAGGCTTTAATCTTGCAATCCTGAAAAAGTAATCCCCCAACCATCACGATACCGTAACTTCCATTCGGCTTACCCAACACTGCTGGGAACCCAGTGTCTGACACCAAGCACATCCTGTCTCCGAGAAACCCTGTTTGATTTCATCAGAATAAAGTTGTATCAGCCACAGCCAACTATTCCAGTCTAAGCTGAAAAGCTGCACATCTTTCTGACTAAATTCATAACCATAACGCTGCGCAGCGTTCAACGCATATAGTCTAATGAGACAAACATTTTCTCATTGGGTACGAACTTTCTGGTTTTTTTAAATACTCAACAGTGATTTCCTGATAACTAGAGGACTTGAGATGTTATGACCATGACAGTACTGTAGAGAAGACTCCGCTCTATCGTCCTGTGGTTATGAATGGTATGTATGTTATAATAGCTGTCGAGTTTATTTCGGTGTTCCTCATATTTGCACATTCTTTACAAAAACCATAGTGACTGGTATGGAATAACACCTAATTATTAGCCAAATTACTGGTCTGTGAACGATTTCGGAAAAAAGTGTCTTGCAAATTATTAAGCGTAGTGGATGGCTTTTTTGGTCCCACCTACCTTATTTTGATCTGCTTTCGATTAGCTATCGAATGAACACACATAAAACGATAAAATGATAAAACTCTCAGCGCTGATCAATCCCCGAGGTATAGGTGACTGAATGCATATCTGACCTTTACATTGACTCGTGGTAGCCTACTGATGTGTCGAGCCAGTGTTGCTATCCACCTAGACAAATCTGATACCAATTTACCGACCTCACAGGGACGGAAGGCTTGGTGAGTCTTGGGCGCGGGGATCATCCGTTCATCGAATGAATATATTTAGTGTGATGAAAAGGTTCTCGAACCCTCTGAATTGGAAATGGACGCATAGTATTCACATCTTCCCTGTGCCATGAGCGTATGCACACTGTAGTGTCAACACCGGACGTTATGAATTAAAGACTTCAGTATAGTCGGGACAGAAGTAATCATGGCAGTTACTTTATTCTCACGAACTATCCTTATGGAGTATCGATTACTCATAACTTCTCAAGTGAACAAGCAATGATTATTCATTAGACCATCAAGATCATCAGTCCATACTTAAATAGCAAATTGAAGCGAGCGAAAACGGAATTAGAACGATATGGTCATTGATTTCGACAAATGGTCCAGTAAACTTATACTATCCAGCTAACACTTCGGTGCCACTCATGAAAAAGTTATGCGAAAACTGGAATAGAATAACGGAAATCGAATGCTGAGCAAGTTCGCCGACATATATGAAAGATCTGGGTGCAGCTAAATGCAGCTTAATGTAAAAGGTTCTCCTGAAGAGAAAAATTGCTCCTAATGTTCCATCCATAAAAAAACATTTTGAAATCACCTCGGTCGGAAAACTACATTATGAGTGACGTAGTTTCAAAGCTGGGAAGGACAAAAGAGGCCTGAGAAGCCTAGGGCTCTGAAAATACGGTAAAGAAGGAAAAACCCCATCTTTTCGACTTCCATTCCGCCCTAACTTACAACATACTGTGTTAATAAGCTAGATGAAAACACTATCTAGAGGACTATGTGCAACAAATGTATAACTTAAACAAAAGCTAACAGTGTATCAGCGAGTGGATTCCACTAGCCGTCAAGACCAGAATAAGAAAATAACCGATTGGATAACCGTAACTCATTAATGTGAACCTAAACAGGAGGCAGAAAGCTGCTTGTGGACCTCGAAGGAACGGAGTAACCTACTGGGCAACGCCAGCGTAAGATGGGGACGAATGAAGATTTTACTGGAGCCCGCTCGAATCACATTACTACAGGATACACATGTGGAAAGGCTCAAATTGGTACAACTTACGGAACGATGTTACCAATAACTGTTGAGATTATAAAAAGAGCTGCTTCTGTTTCGTCCCATGTACCGTTTTGACTACAGCCTACCAACATGGAGTGCATCTTCAAATGTAAACATTTCGAAAATAACAAAAAACGCAAAGCACTGTTAATAAAAAAAATGAAATTCTGAAGAAAAAACCAACGTTCCTGACGCATGCTTCGGTCCCAACAACGAAAACGACATCACGTACAGTTTCGACCACATAAAACAGACATGTGTTAAGAGTAGAAATTACAAGAAAAGGTTAAATTCTATAAGGATGAATCATCGCTAGAAAAATTTTGATGAGTTTCGACGTCGTGCAAGAACAACCAGACCTTGAGACGAAAGTCGGCAAAGTCACCATCACGGTCTGGGATCCCCTCCTCTTCGGTATCATAACGGCAATGACGATAGAGGGCATCCAAGTACCTTGAAAGAAAATATGACGATCAAACCTAATAAGTATAGTTGAAACCATAACATGAAAGCCTACCTTATTACATAAGGCTTAAATTTCTCTATGTGCTGGTCATCTTCGAAACTGAACAGGCCTTCCGAAATCCGATACCAAATGTTGAAAGTCATTTCGACCAACTGAAAACTTCAAAGTCATCACTGAAATGGCATACAGCTGTAGTCTACACATAAGTCTCTAAAGTCGAGTGTCTAGATCGAGAAGTTTAGCAAATTGGCATGCATTCCACCACACCGAACGGTCTTCTATTCAACGCACAGCTCACAAAAATTGAAATTTTAAAGGGAAACGACAGAAATCTACGCCAAGTCCGCTTCCCAGCATGATAGCTCTTATCCCATCACGAGAAATTTTAAAAAATTATGGAGAATGGAGACTACATGGAAACATTTATTAAACCCAGAGTAAACACGAAATCTTGCCAATTTTATTATTTGCTGTACATCTCAAAGCAACAGGCCTTGTCCAGTGAGCATTTCAACGACGTACAAAAATGGGTTAATGAACTTTTCGAACCAAACTAGCGTAACTTCTCATATCTGCACATCTACCAGATTGTTAACGTAAAGTTATTATGCATTGATATTGATGTGATGTTTGAACTGACAAACGACCCTATGAGGTTAAGCATAAACTTAAAACGAGTGGTAAGATTGTTAGCGTTATATTATAACAGCGTATATGAACTGGTTCACCACGAACATCGTGCTAGTTTGTTTCCGCTCCGGGTCAACCAAGTCTCTCAACCCTCCGGGGTCGGAAATTGGTACCAGACTTGTCTGGGAAAAAATCACTGTTTTCAATCCCATTTTAGTAACACTCCAGCCCGACTATGTCAGTACTCTACGGAGAATTACTCGACTAGTATTCATCAACTTTAAAAATGAAATGAAAATCCTCAAGTAGTACCCAAAGCTATGCGTAAAAGTTGGAAAATTTTCGTGGATAATGGATGCGAGGAAACGAATCGAATGTGAGACGTGCTCTGATCTGCACAGTAGACGTGAAGACGGGTCACATAAAAACAAAAACAAAAAATAATGCCTGATTTGACAAACGACTCTATGACGTTAAGTATGAATTTAAAACGAGTGACATGATTGTTGACTCTGTGCTATAACTGTGCAAATGTATTGGCATTACCGAGTAGTCGTGATGTCCTGCCAGTAAAAGGAGAAGTTCAAGCGTGTACATACTACCCATGCTGTTGGGATCAACACTTCCCTCATTAACAATTTTTTCTAACAAAGACTCAGCAAGCTCGACAAAGATACGGGCGAAATTCTGCAGCCTAAAAACGCAACAGATACATGAGACAAGACTGCCAATTAGCATTTACTTTCATCTGTTGATAGTAATAATAGTAATAAAAGTAAAACAAATTCTGAACAACTTGCTTGTCCATATCTTCAACAGCAACTGCGTTATTAAATGCTCCATGAAGATGATAAATAGAGGACTGAAGACACTTTGCGAGTGCCTGATGGGCTCCATGATCCTCGGCTCGTATGAGTGCCGAAACAATGCATTCGGTGGCGGCATCATGAAGGGGATTTGGCGCATTTGGAGCAGCCTTCAATAGTGTTCCCATATAAGACACATAAAGTTCTAAACAAAGGTACTTATTTCAAAGTACTCACAAGAATTTGGAAGACATTGGTAAGGAGAGGGCTGGTAGCCAGATGGTCGGTCGATAAGGCTGGATTCTGTAGATAAGCGGAAAGACACAATAAGACCTTTTTTATCATGTCGTGGTCATTAGAGTAACTCTCCAATACTTGTGACTGAAATAAGGAAATCCTAAAAGAATCAGTCAAATGAAAGGAAGTTTGTAAGGAGATTCTTCTTTTAGAACAGAAGAAGCATTAAAATCAACCCTGTAAAATGCCCGACAGAACAGACATTGCTGCAGAAACTAATTCTGACAAAGCCAGTACACACAAAGTGTGTGATGGCTCGTTGCTTTATAACTCACCAAGTAACTTGTAACACTTGTTCCACTACATGCCAACTCATTGCGAATTTCATTCCGACGATTCTCTCCAACTTTCGAAAGCTGAACCTCTTCTGGGAACACCCGTAGCAAAGTTAGCAGCATGCGAGTTCTATCTCCTTCTAGTGCAGAGAACCTCAAAAGAAATTCACTTGTTTGGCGGACGTAATTCGACGTGTTTTAATCAAAACAAAAGCTATTTTAAATGCCTTTAGTTGCAGGAGTCAATGAAAAGACTGGTTGAAAGGCAAAACAGAAGCTAATAATATGACCAATCCGAAAATTGTCTTGGTCGTTTTTATACAAACGTATAGTACCAAATTTTTCAAAATAAGAAAGCTTGTACCTATTGGTGAAGATCTACAGATCCTAATATTTTGTACAGCAATAAATTAACCCACCGTGATAAGGGATACATTTATATAAAACAGAAAAACCAAATATAGTCCCGGGTATGTTCAAGTGAAACAAATTCGCATATCCCAGCAAGGGTTAAATCTCATTTTATGAACATTACTCTTTTCAATACAGTTTCCTATGGATATACTGTTATTGGATTCCATTGCAGCAGGTATAGAAAACGAATGCACAGAGGAAGATTCGATTTGTGAATCCCCTTATCTTAAAGCGCACAACAATCAATGTGCTGACTTACCAGTTTCAGTTTAGTTGTTCATTCAGTTCCTTGTTAAATTAACCAGGTTCAGTAACATCTCCAAGGAACGGATAACACAGTGGTAGTGATACCGATCATCACGAGCACAGTGTAAGTCCGATCCCTCTTCGGGGTCACCAAGCCTCTCATTCCTCCGGAGTCGGGAAATTGGTAGAGGATGTGTCAGGGAAAAAAAACCAACGTCGAGAGCTTTACTCTTTTTATTTATTCATCCAATGAAAAAGCACTAAATCTGTTAAAATGGTAATAGAGAAGACTATAGAACGCACCGATTGAGCAGCTCAGTAACCCAGTTATTCCACTCAGGAACTTGAATGTATAAGTCGGCAACAGCAAGGCATAACTGCGTTGCAGTCGCATCTGCTACCTGATCGTGACTAGAGACATCAATTTGACTGAAACTAAATTCAGATTAGTAAACGAGCAAATATAAACGTAAACAACGCGAAAAACTACGAAAGACCTCAGGTGCGATATTAAAGACTCCCGTAATGAGAAATAGCTTCCTCTAGGCAATTCACCCAACGACTTCATAATCTTTTGACGTAATGTTTGAGCTGCAAAGCAACAAGCTAGAGGATCACGTCGTTCGCACAAAATCCTATCACAGAGCGACCAAGCTTCTACCTAAAATATGGATGCAACGGCAACATATTTAGGTGAGAGTGACAAGTACGTGAACCGCAACAATTTCGCTTTCGAAACCAAGTTTAGCTAGAACCCTTCCCTTTGATAAGTTCCATCCAACAAAACAATTTGATCTCATGTGGTTCTTTAAAATAATGCTGATCTGTACTACCTACTTCACATATGCCCGCTTTAATGCGCTACCCTCCCAACGGTTTACCGCCTCATCGTGGCTGGGAGATGTTCCTGTGTCGAGCTGCAAAGTACAGCAGGAAGGTTTAGACCCTCAGCAGGGTCTCTAAACCAATACCAGGATCCGTCACTATACCGGTACCAAACTGGTCGCATGGTGAGAAATCTCCCTCTGATTCACAACAGCGACTACTGTCTCCGGTGATGACATGAGGCAGACTTTGGCCACGCTGTCCTCCAGACTCCAGGGAAACACAGCAGCTACGCCAGCAAAACTCCGAAAAGTGGAGAACATGCTGCGACCCCCACAAGCAGTGAGGAATGGCCTTCCAAGTATCCAGGTAAGTAATGTGCTACCGCGCCATAATGTCAATTCTTTGTGAGAAGAAATGAAAGTGGAGCATCTGTAGTCACAATCCAGAGCTACACTTACAGAATTTTGCATACAATTGAGCCATCCTGCCGCTTCATCATTGTTAACACCACTGTAGAACAGTGAAATATTCCGATAAGCAAGTGATAAATCTACTGCCTCCATACCACCTAAACCATGTTCCTTATAGTAAAATATATCACATTCAAACGCGGTCGATTTACGTAACCAACTGCTCGAGAAATATTGACGTAAACAAAAACTGCTCCACAGATTTTCTAAAAGTGCTCTCGTAATCTTTATGGACACATGGAATCTATTATTCTTGTGAGTTTTATTAGTTAGATAAACAAAACATCAACATCAGTATACTGCTGATCTAGGAGGCACGAAAAATACGGATCCGAACATATTCAGAAACTAAGGAGATCAATCCTGCTTTCGAAAAGTGCTCGCAGACAACCAGTGTGAGTTGTAAATCCTCCAGCCATTCGACTCTACAAACAATAAACAGTGTTGATCCTGTTGCACACACTGACATAAATCTGTGCTTGCCAAAAGCTGGCAAAAGGTAGAAGAACCACCTTACCAAACTAGAAGCGCGCACATGCTGCAAGTACCCTTTCGACTCAAGTTCTTCTTGACTTGGAAGACCGGGTCCATTGATAAGCAGTCTAGGTTGTTTGTACACAAATGTTCTTCCTGATGACCGTTGTGAAGTTGAGAAGGACATTGACTCTGCCATGCGCTTTCGATCTTGCAAGATTTCTAAGTGAAGACTTGGTAAAAGTAGATTTCATCCATTACTATATTACCTATAATCTTCTAATACAAAATTACGTCATATAAATCCAGCAAACCTTTATTTCGCTTCTTTCTTCTAGCAGCTTCCTCCTTTTCCTCTAATTCTTGTTCAATTTGACGTTTTCTTTCTCTATCGAGGATTACTTCAGCGGGAACATTTGATTCACGCAACTCCTCCATAATTGCTTTGGTGTCTTTCACTGCCGATCTCATTTCTTCATTCTGAATGAGTGTACGGATGCAAAAAGCTCATAATCTACCTATTCGCCCAATACGGATAAAATTGATGTTACATGGTTCCGTTTTAAAAATAGTGCATGGAAAATAGAAAACGCATCGTTGTAACACACAAAATATGCTGCCATGAAAAATAGTAATAGGCAGTAAATAAAAAGTTAGCATTGTGGTTTAGACTACAGCCTCAACCTAACTGGGTTTATTGCGGATTTGGGCTCCCCAGATCAATCCCGTTGACGGGTGAATGCTGATGGCACTGCTCAATGGAACTAGCTGAGAGACAGGCGAAACGAAGGCCCCGCATGGTGTGGTGTTGAACGCGTTACTCCCCGGAAAGGAGAATAACGCGTTCGTTTGCCACCGCAGACACCTACGGTCCGGAGTTTTGCAAATATCTCAGAAAACACAGCAATGAAAACAATAGTGGCACATTTATGGAATACACATACCTGTTCTTGATTGTGAACATAATCAACACGGTTTTTCATTTCACGATCTTCCTTGAGATTCTGTATTATCCATATCTGATCTTCGTCTAACCTTAAAACAAATATGCCCGTATGTCAATAAAACTCCATTCCACTCATACAAGCGTCAAACTATCCAACTAACCTCTTCTTATTACGCTCTATCAACTCCTGATTAGCTTCTTTAAACTCTGCAATCTCTGCCTCCGTTTCTTCAACGTCCACACCGCATGCAAGGTTGCAGACAATAGTTTCGAATCTAGATATTTCCATTTATATAGCCAATTTTGCTATAATTACATATATGACTACAATTCCAATGGTCCACTCACAATAACGCCCTAAAGAGCACATTTCCTAACTACTAAAGCTGAAGAAAACTAATTCACAAGAGAAAAGAACATATTTAAGAACGGAGAATTGATACTTTGAAGCTTCCATCATATTAGATTGTAAATTAACATCAAATTGAGAATAGTTGTGTATACACCATCTATTCATTGAAGAATCTGCAAATGGTTAGTGGCGATGATACTGGTCGCGTCTCAAGATGGAACACAGTAGATTTAACGAGAACCAGAAAACGACGTTGAGTCTCCATGATACGCAGCTGGTTCCAGCTGGTGAACTTCTTGTTTCTACTGCACCAATTGGATACGCGAGTTCTGTTTCTACGTAGATATGTTTGTGCATGACTGTGTGGGAGTGTCCGCGTGCTTCACTCTACAAGTTCATTCGGGTAGAAGCCTACAATTAAGTAACGGGATTTGCTCTGCGAGAATGACGATCTGCCCGTGACTACGTCACGCACCCACGCTAAAAGCTCGGCAACCTAGCCGAGCGTATCAGAAGCCAAACGCATTGAAATAGAGGGATCTCATACACGCGAGCTCGAACGAGCCTCCCACACGGCAGCGTTGCAAAGGATGAGTACGGAGAGACTGCTACAGTACCATGGCTATTATACTGTGCATAAATCTAGTAGGACAGAAGTGTGAACTATGCTTTTATTGCCTCCTTAGCAATACTTGAATTCTCTATCGATGATCTGATGATACTAAGAGCTGAGACAAGAAAATGCCACCTATTTAAGGTCATCTACGAGATCGGAAAAGACCTGTCCGCCACGATATGTAATAACGCAAAAATCGGCTGTACAGGCGTCTTCGGCGACATTATTTCGGCTGGGAACCTTTGCTCCATTGAATAACGACTAGCTTGCATCGAACTACTACAAGTGAAAAGATGTGGACCAACGCCAGCTTTCAGAATCCTCGTCGTCTATGACCTTATAACAAACCACGATGAAGATTAGATCTAAGCGTTTGATGTCGCCACGCGGAAGTTCTACAGAGAAACTATACTTTATACAAATACAAGTAATCGCTGGTAAGTTCAACGCTAAGAATGTACTCAGAAAAATTTGCGAAGAACTTCACATTTGGGCCAACAGATTAGAACAGGGTGGACGGCTGCTCAGTTTTGAGTGAACAAGGTGGACGGATGCTCAGTTTATCATGATGACGAAAGCCATCAATGGTGACACAACTGCCGAAAACCCCCTTCACAACACTAGACGCGGTAGTCTCAAAATGGAGGACACAACAGTAAGACAGACCACATTATAGTCAAAGTCTTGCTCAACCGATGCCAATGTTGTCCCGAATTCTACATGAGATCGAACCAGCACCGCGAAAGATCCTGTTTTCTGCAGAAAGAAGAAAAAGCTTCGCAATCCAAGCAACGAATATGGCGCTTCCTTTTTCAGCAATCACGAGGTTGTTATGCAGCACACGTTTACTTTTGTTCAAAAAATACATACAACACAAAAATAATTGACGTTTCGGCAGTGTCGCGTTCTTCAGAGCCGTTTTTTATGTGCCTTCCAATGAGGAAGACCCATCGACTAAAGCCGAATATGGTTGATGAACCATTCGGTTAACAGCGTTCAGAATACTGCATTCTGATGTCCATAAGGAACAGTTATCGGTCTCGGAAAGTCAGTACAGAAAATTATCTACGGCTATTGTGAGCTCTTCAAGAAATACGGCTTCAAACCCATTTTGAATTGAGAAGCATGGATATATTTCACCATTGATTATACTTTCCAAATTCCGGCATACCCACATACAAAGTCGTCGAGGAAAAATTAAAGAACACTTGGCTCAAAGAGAATAAGATCCGAACACCTGAAAAGCCTTTCACCGGACCTCTTCAGAGTACTAGCTCGGATTTACAAACGTTGTCTGTGAGAACGCTCTTAATCAATGGAAAACCAGCAAGAGCTTATTGTTGCACAAAAAAGAAGACTACAACATTAACAATATCGTCTAATGCAACCGCACGAAGATGGTGGGAAGGAATGATGTTCTTCGCGTTCCTAAAGTGAAAAGAATCCACTAGGTTACTCTTGCTCATGAAAGTTGCAAATGAGTGACTTTCCAAGCGGCCGCTCAAATCAATCCACGACCAACGGCAAACGTGGTACTAGAGCACGTAAAACAAAAAATATAGAGGTTCGAAAATCACCTTTCTAAATAATCGTTGAATTCTCGAAGAGAAGGAAAGTCGTCTTTTTTCAGGTTGTATATCTGAAAGACAACAGATATGGATTAAGTAGATAGGTTTACACGAAACATCATTGTACAGAAATATCCCCAATTAGCACAGTGAAGTTTCCGTAGCTTTTAGGTACATATTTTGAGTAACATAGCCATCTTGCCATGGTTAATGAAGCGCATTGAGTCCTCATGTGATGGACAAAAATAAAATGTGATCACTTTTTTGTATACCAGAAAACTACCAATACGCATCGAACAAGCCTCTAACCTTCTCCGAAATGAGGCTATGCTTTAGATTTCTAATATAAGTACGGAAAATACTCCACCACTTCAAGTTCCATCTTTAAAACCGAGGTGAGCGCAGGACAGCGGCTAGAGGCGTCTTGAAATGCACACGTAGTCGTTGGCTCGATTTCATGCTCAACGCAAACCGAACACTCCATCCACCCGGGACTGCTAGATTAATAGTAGGCTAGGAGCACTAAATACTAATTCGTTACACCTCTAAACCGTAGAAAGCCACTGTATGAGTCAAATGTTCATTCCATCGCCTCCATAACTCAAGGGCTCCAACATAAAGTGCATCCCTAAAAGACTGATCAACACCGACCGCTTTAATCTTAAAGTTACATTTACCCACCCATGCACTTAAAATACTTAGCGAAACAGACGAAAGTACCCCATAGAAAACATTATTCAATGGAAGATATTTTATGTGCCCTTAAACTAGAGCTGTTTTAATTGGAGTGAACTTCATCAGTAATTCGATCTTCATCATCACCTTTCTCAGACGTCGGCGAATGTGAGCTTCTTTCTCTATCAAAGGATCATCGAACACTTGCTCCCAAAAATTGTTGCGACGCAAAGTTTTGCCACAGACATGACATGGAGCAGTGTTTCGAGCAAAAAGATTATCGACACAATTTCTAGACCGACAACAGTTAGATGATAAATAAGCAGGTTTGGCAGAGATTTTATTGTACCTGCACAACGGATGCCCACATTCGTTGACCATCATCACTAGATTTTTATTAGTGTACTCACTGGATTTGCATTTCCCACATTCTCTCATCTTGCACCAACATATGCCTAAATACGAGCAAATCAGTTCGTCACAAAACAATGATCGGAAGGAAGAACTGACAATGGTTAAAATGAAAGGTAACTGATGCAATGAACAGATAGAAAGAGAGAGAGGGGTGGGGAAAGAAAAACAGAGAAAGAGAAAGAAAGAAATTAGAAGAGGCGGCGCCAACTATTCAGTGAGCGAATGATACAGAATGAATGTATGAGGAGAATTCATCATGGAATGTAGCCTTTTCGAAGGGATATAATCACACCATGTTGGACATATCCCGTTTTATTTTTTCTGAACTGCGACTTATCACCTAAAGAGGTAGCGTCATAACAGAGAGATAGCAGAGATAACAGCAGAATGCATTCACCATAAATTACAACTCAATAAACAGAATGGAAGATGATAGAAAGATATAATACGTAGTTATTACTGGTATCACGCACCTATTGATAGACTATAAGCTCTTTTTTACTTCTCAACCACTGTTTTCTTGTGAGGAAAAAGCCCACACAAAACGACTTGTCGACGAATTCCTTCTAGAGCCTCCTTGCCCTCCTGAAACTGAACATGGCTGAGACTCTAACAGCCTTTATCAGATTTTTTGAAGAGCAACTCAAAGAAACTTCTAAGGAAACAAGTAAAACGACCTTTAGAAGCTCCTCCTGACGGTTGGTGTCTACTACACTGCGATTCGCTAAGAAGTACTCACGGACTCGACGTTTCGCAAATTCGCGGTAGTTGTACTGTGGAAACTGGAATGAGAAGGCTAATGCGAGAAACTGAAATCACGACGGAAGAGCTACAGTACTGCTATTACATGCCACATGTTACTACAACGGCCTCATGGAGCTGCTACACTTTTTTTTACTTTTATACGACCCGTGTTCACGTTCAGTGTGCGGATCCCGGCACTGCTCACATTGGACCCGCTTCCTCACGTCATCCACAAAGGTCTTCCTACCTTTACGTGTGGCCTCAGATGCTGCTTAAGGATCTTCATTTCACCTTAAATGTCGTAGAATGCTGTTCGAGTCGACTTTCCCTGGAGTCTTGAGATTGCCGGGCTGGAGCGTTCCCAACTGGATTGCACAGAGTGGTCGAAGAAATCCGGCGCCAACGTCCCGACTCCGGTGGGATGAGAGGCTTGGTGAACCTGGGTCTCGAACCAGCACCGCGCTCGTGATGATCGTCATCACTACCACTGCTATCCATTTCTTAGAGCTGCTATATATACTAAGCAATTTACACTGATGCTACGTTACAAGCCCTTCATTGATTATTATAGTGATAGCCATTACTATATTGACAATTACTTACTACTTACTACTACTTACTTAGATGCTTGGATGGCCAGTCCTCACTGGTTGAGCGGGCCCAGTAAAATCTTCATTTTTTCGGAGATTTGCTGGTTTAATCAATGTGTTACCCTGGAGTCCCGAGGTCAGCCAGGCCAAAGTCTGCCTCAGGTCGTCACCACCACAGGTAGTCGCCATCCTTGTGGATCAAAGAGAGATTTGCCACCTTTGTCACTACGCGACTAATTTCATACTAAGATTGTGGTGGATCCTAGTACTGGTATGGGTTCACTAGTAGCTGGGCTCCGGATGGAAACGCCGAACTCCTCAGCTTGGAAGAGATATGCTGTTAGTAAGCAATGCAGCGTCAAGTATTGCAAACCTTAGCGGCCTCTCTTTTCAGCTGTTTATATAGATCTATCCAGACACTTCTTGGAATGGGTGAGCTCATTCGCCTACCCTGAAAAACAAGTATCACATGGACACGAGACAACAGATGTTCTAGAGAACTACGACAAGGAATCAAAACCGAGGAATACGACGATGCCTACTTAGTACTACCTTCGTTGAGATCGCAATAAATGCCAGACCAACGAAGTCAACAGCGAGGGAAAAACAAGAAGTAGATGTGCAACCCACTATGAGCGAAAACAGCAACACAAGGGAAACAACTTCCATCCTCAAACAGGTGCTGCAACTGATTGAACGATTCCGAGTAGGACGCAAAAAGCAATTGAAGCGCGGTAAATGACGGACAGCCGTTCCGCGCTGTTTTCCGTCTCCCTCGCATGATTTGTTGGGAGTTTTTCGCCTTGTCCTTTTAACCTTACGTTGACCTTACTGCGCTTCTTGGGCATGGTTTGTTATCGGTCCACTTTGATTTAAGTGGTCTTAGAGCCTAGCTCCACGTTTTTAGTTTTGTTGACTACCATTGTACTGGACCCAACGAACAGTCTATCACCTCTAACTTCCAAATTTACTACTTAATTAGAATTCTCTATTTCTAAACGACGGAAAGTCACATAGTGTGCGGTTACCAGAACCTTCTGCATTCGACTCATTGCCAGCTATTTGTTACCCATTCAGGTGTTCGGATTTTTGTGTGGGTTCGGCTGTTGCTTAAGCAAATTCGTCCTCATTATGCTGTTGAATGCTAGTTGAGTCGATTCTGTCAAGAGTGATGGGATAGACGCGCCGGTGTGATCTTAAGTCTTATGGATCCAGGGCAACTTCTCGGACTAGTCTGGTGCCAATTCCCCGACTTTGAGGTGGGTTGGCCTGATGCGGGGTCGAACCAGTGCCTTACGGTGCATATTAAGCGGCAACACTACCAATGTACCATGTGCACACTCAAACTCGAATTAACTGCAATCAAAATGGTAAGCAAGGGACATTCTTTTCTTCTTACTTCGCTTTTATAAGTCATAGTAGAGGAGGAGGCAGACTACTTCACAGTTGCAAGTCGTAGTAGCACATCGCGATGAAATATCGGAGGACCAAAGAATACCTCTTCCATCCAAAGAACAGAAGACCGTTATGAGATTTGAACTGGATGCTTGCTCGAATGTTCGTCCCAGATCCTTGAGTTCACTCCACTGCTCTTTCTGCCCATTTGTCACTTATTCTTTTCACTACATGACCGGCACATCTGTGCTTCGCTGTCGAAATGCGCTCTTCTCGATCTCGAAGAGGGGCTAGACTTCGAAGTCTTGAACTTCGTATTCCGTCTAAATGCTGTGTGTGCCGACTGTGTCGTTTTCATGTTCAGCAATCGCGATCGCTGAACAAGAAAACAACACATTCATATTCCAATTCCGAGGTTAATAGAAAGTCGATCCTGGGAACTATTACAAGATGTGCCGACTGTATTTCGAAAGACATCGTTCGGGCGCTATGCAGGTGGTGTGTAGAATTCTCGAGGTGGTTGAAGTATCAGCACATGTCCATTTCGCATAACAAAGCAATGGGAAGACCATTTGATCGCAAGGTTGGGCTCGGAGCCTCTGTTCCGTTAGTCGGTCGGTGGCTTCCGTAAGTGGCCACGATACGTCTCATGGTGCTTTCATTCTTCTGCCTCATGTCCTCTTTATATTATCCTCCACGTTTATTGAACACACAGGGAATGCATACAAGGTTGTCTCTGGTTGTGGGGTCATGTTAATTATACTAAGAAATCCGATGTTGATGTGTTTATAAACTACTGTTTGTTTAGATGGTTCGCCGTCACGAATCGTGGAATCCCGGCATAATTTCCGCTTGATGTTTTTCCGATTAAGGAACTTTTTTCTCTTAGTTTCAAGGTGTTCATCTTACATTGTGAGCACAGATGGCCGGAAGCTATGTGGATTGGAGGAGCCAGCATTGCATTACTCAGAACTTTCTGGCATCATGGCAACGCCCATCGCCGAATATTCACTTTGGCCCAGTTTCAAAATGGAAATGTTGAACTCACTGTCTATTTGGCAGGCCTTATAGAGAAGAACGACGTACTGCATAGCATAATTAATGCGCTAATGCGTAGGGCCATTAAGGTAGCCATCAGTTGCTTGGATATTTGGATGGCCCATCCTCACTGTTTGTGCGGGCCCCAGCATTTCCATTTTTTTTGGAGTCTTGCTGATTTAGCCGTTCTGGTTCCCTGGAGTTCCAAAGTTAGCCAGGCCAAAGTTCACCCCAGGTCGTCACCACCGCACACAGTCCCTGCCGTTGTGTATCACAGGGAGATTTGCCACCATGCGACCAGTTTGATACCATGACGGTAATGGATCCTGGTATTGGTTTAGTCCTAGCTAGGCTTCCTGATGGAAACGCCGGATTCAGCTTGGAAGGCTGTGCCGGGTGGATGAATCCCTCGCTCTATATCGCAACCGGACACCCAAGGACACCTCTCGGCCACGATGAAGCAGTAAGTCGTTGGGAGGCTCATCAGTTAGAGTGCGACAATTTCGTATCGATGGTTACGGTTTCGCCTTTTGTGTCAACTTTTGGCTACATCTTAATTTGCAGATATGGCATCGACGGATATACGTTTGGGCGAGTTCAAAGTCTCCACACCTCATGAACACATTCCACTACACAAGAATTTAGTCGATTCATTGAAAGAAAATCCGTACTTCAATGCAGGCGCTGGCTTGGTTGGAATAGGTTCGTTTATTGGTTTTCAACTTGTACTTGTTTATTAGATGCGAAGTTGAATGACACGTATAGGCATGGGTTGTACCCTACACAACATTGTACATCGCATTTCTTCCGCCGTTGTGTCATAAGTAGCATAATATAAAAGATAAAGGGTGAATCTCTTGGCGTTGATCGATCCCTGAGGGGTGTACCATGCATTCGACTTCATGAGGCATCTTTGGAGGCGATTGAATGCATATCTAGCCTTTACAATGATTCGCAGTGGCCTACCGATGTATCGAGCCAGTGCTGCTATCCTCTCAGACTAGCCTCGTATCAATTTGCCAACCCCGGAGGGATGGAGAGCTTGGTGGGCCTTGGACGAGGGGATCGGTCCATTGTGTATTGCAGGGCGCCCCAACCACTGCGCCACACACGCCGCAGAGGAGCATGATGTGGTGAAGTGAATGAGCTGAATGTTAGCTCATAATATGTGCTGAGGTCACACACATTGCCTAACAGTAGTTCAGCATATGGAAACAGTATCGAACAGGGTGTAAAGTGTTGATTGCAAGTGGTAGGTTTGGGCGCAGAAGGACTTTGAGGGTTTCTTTACCATGTTCTGTTGAGGCTTCGCATTGGGTGTGCTACGTCGTGGTGCCGTCATTGGGAATGCGTTTTTCCGCCGAAGATTTATGATTTCCCTCCAGATTAACAACGAGGATGCGTAAGTATTTGCTTAATTCCTAATATTCTTTGGCATCACATTGGCTCCTTCAGTGCGTACCCTTGGCTGTTAGACTTCATTAATAGAAAAAGCACTACGCAGACAAGGAATCTTTCCGTGAACACTGCCGTGTCGCTATCAGAAAGTGGAAAGGCCAGTATGAAAATAGCATATTTACCAGGCCACGGCGAGCACTTTTTTACCCATAGGTACAGGTAAGTGGTTGTAGAGTGGTTTTTCATTGTTTTCTGTGTGATTGGTATATTGACGGTGCTGCAAACCTTTCCAAATCTACGCTGCAAAGTTGTAGATGGATCAAAGTAGAGCGACAGCGAGAAAAGCAAACCATTCAGAAGAACGGGTATCGAACTCCTTTCGAGACAGTGACATTGACGACGCTAGGCACCGACACATCGTTTCTTAAAAACCTTCTCGAAGAAGCATCATATGAAGCCGTCTCCAAGGTTCGTAATGACATTTTTCACAATAGAAGATCAAGTTAGCAACATGGTGTTCAGGCGGAAACGGGCTTGGTCGTTTATCAAGCGATTGGTCCTCAGTGGTCTCGATTCGGCGCCCCAAGGCGTAAAAGAGATATTAGTTCCGTAGTCCTTGATGGAAATACTGCAAAGGAGCTTGTAGATGATTTTCAGGAATTTTCAAAGTCTTCACAATGGTGAGTTCATAAGAAAACACCTAACTTGTTTTTCTCGTTTGTCGCAATCCTATGAATTAGGCCAAATTTTACATAAATACTTGTGTTAGACGCGTGTGGTGCAGTGCTCGAAGGCACCATGTAATACACATGGGATTAATATAGCGGCTCAAGCTCACCAAGTCTTTCATCCCTCCGGGGTCGGCGAGTTGCCACCGGACTTGTCTGGGAGGATAGCAGCACTGGCTCGACACATCAGTGGGCCACTGCGAGTCGTTCTGAAGGCCAGATATGCGTTCAATCACCTTCAAACGATGCTTAGTACAATCTGATGTATGGCGCATTCCTGAGGGATAGATCAACGCCGAAAGCTTTATCCTTTTATCCTTTTACTTGTGTTCACTTATATACTTATGTTTAATACATTTATGCCTAAGGTACTCTGACCGAGGTGTTCCCTACAGACGTGGGTATTTATTCTATGGACCGCCGGGGACTGGCAAAAGTAGTTTCATATCCGCTATAGCAAGTCATTTTGGGTACAGCATATGCATGCTGTCACTGAGTGAACGAACTCTTGATGATGACAGGTCTGCTCATCATTGTACTCTCAATAGACTTCGTGAATCTGAAGTATATCTAAGCGAATTGGCATTAATTTTAAAATTTTCAGGTTAAATCACCTCCTCAATACTACTCCCCCCAATAGTGTCGTAGTCTTGGAAGATATTGATGCTGCGTTCACAAGTAGAGATGATCCTATGAGTAATCACCCGGCTTATGAGGGAATGACGAGGTTTTAGTTTTTGTTCGTTTTTTTTTATTTGTCGCTTTTCCAGAAAAGCATTCCAGGGTAACATTTTCTGGTCTCTTGAATGCTATAGATGGTGTTGGATGTGCTGAGGAAAGAGTGTTGTTCATGACTACCAATCATGTTGATCGCCTGGATAAAGCTTTGATTCGTCCTGGACGTGTCGATAAGAAACAGTATTTTGGATATGTAACCAACGAAATGGCAATGAAGGTAAACTTCAGTGCACTCCAACAAATATGTTCGTCCTTTTTTTACTTAGTTGAGGACTGGACTTTGCTACTTTGCCAATCTTTTCCAGATGTTCATGCGATTTTATGGTCTATCTGATTCGGATCCTTCTTGCAACGAATTTGTTCGACGTGTGATGTCAGTAGGTTGTGAGCTTTCACCCGCAGATCTTCAAGGACACTTTTTACTTCATAAGCATGACCCAAAAACAGCGACTGATCAGATCGACAATCTTAGTAAACAAATCAAATAACTTTATCCTGACCCTGCTTGTTTTTTATACATTTTCCTTGCTTTCGCCCAAATTCTTGCGGTTCTTGCCCAAAAATTCCCAAGGTTTTAGTTTTTTTAGTTGTTATTTTTGTTGTTAGTTCAACAGTAAGCATTTTGTTCTCACCTTACATGAAAAATAACATTCTTTCATTGTCTTCATGTCTTTTTGTTTCACAGAAATAAGATGTTGGCATATCGTATGTCGACCTTTAACCTTAGATCATGTCTATCCAGAAACGTTTCACCGCCTTGTGAGGATATTCTTTAGTGTTGTTTGGGAAGGGTGCGCACGTGAGTGTAATAGGGTGTTGATCCACAATGCAAGCCCATCTAAGCTGAGGTGTCCGTGATTTCTATCTAGGAGACCAGTTAGTAGTAAAACAACAGGGTATTACCGTCGTCAGGTGAACTAGGTGTAACAGTGACAACAGTGTGTCCAGTGACAACATGGAAAATCTGCCTTCGAACCACATGAATCATTCAGTATTTATGGTAAGGACGTGGGATCGACCAGTTCTTTCCTACCTGTCTACTATCTTTGTTGAGGTTTATAGAAAGTTGGTCTTCTGTTATCTCAGCATCGTTGTGGTTGTATCTCGCATCGTACCTTGCTGCGAAAAATTATAGTAGACAACAAATAAAAGGTTAACTGAGAGACAGGCGAAACGAAGAGCCCACATGGGGTGGTGGTGAACGCGTTAGCCCCCGAAAGCGTAATAGGGCGTTCGTTCCTTACCGCAGACACCTGCGGTTCGGAGTTTACCAATATCTGAGCATCATTGTGGTTAAAAGGTTTACATTTAAACGTGAATTACTGGTGGAAATCCAATCTATGCTGACTCTTTGGTGGTGTCTTTCTCGCCATCTAGAGAGGAAAGTATCGCCTAATGCAAGCGAATTGTCAGTGTGATGCAGAGTTATCAAGCTCTGCTCAGCAACGCCATAATATGGACACATAACAACCGCCATGAATTGAGACAATGCATTTGGTGGAAAAGCAGTTGACGGAAAATCTTTGCTTACCAGTTGCAAACTACCTTACACTACTGAGACGTATGTTTGAGTCTCTGGAAGCATGATACTTATGTTTTCCACTTCCTTCAAGGCTCGTATTTCGAACGTGAGATTAGCTGGAAGAGCAGGATTTTGTTCAACAGGACCCGATAATGCTTTCCAGCGTATCGTGGATTTCTGCTACCACCGCTCTGACACTGAAGTGTTTAATAATATAAATTTCGTCCTCAATATCCTCGGTGTTTTAAGTCGAAAGATATTTAACCATAAATGGATAAAAAAAGAATAAGGCTCTAGGCGTTAGCCAATCCTTGAAGGATGCTCCATACATTCGACTGAATGCACATCTGGCTTTTACAACTATTCGCGCTGGCCTACCGATGTATCGAGCAGTGCTGTTATCCTCCCAGACAAGTCTGGTACCAATTTGCGAACCACGTAGAGATGGAGAGCGTGGTATCGATCCCATTTGCATTGCAGGGCGCCTCTAACCACTCTGCCAATTATCCGCCAATAAATACCCTTTGAAAATGTGTACGATAAAGGTGATAGAGCGAATTTTGTTCTATGAATCTGTTAGCATCTCAACTACTTCACACTTAGAAACTGAAGCTGGTTTTTCGTGAAATGCTGATAGCTTTCCGATAACTAGTAAGTATGATTCTTAAAAAAGTAATTTAATTCTGAAGTTATGCGGTTTCTAAAGTTCGTTAGTAAAAGAGTTTTTGGAAAAAAACAGAAACGAGATCCCGGCTGCCACAGACATCAAAACGAATTCCGGTACACCATCTTGTTTGAATGAAGCAAAGAGTGCTTGTTCAATTGCTTTCATTCGCAAAGTATGAGGCTCGACGATAAAAGTGCACAAACAACGTCTGGTCCGCTCTAGAAAAAGTGGCTTTTCTCCGCGTGACACGAAAGGACTTTTATCCGTGAGCCAACGATTTCTGGAAGCTCATATTTTTAATGCAACTAATGAAGCTCACTCTGAGCTGAGATATGTTGACTTAACTTAAAATTGAAACGGGTATTTATTTTCGCGCCGTGTGGGGGGAATTAACTCACGTCGGTCCTTAAGTGTTTCGTAAAAATCACCTTCCTGCATTATATGTTATTCACCTACAATTTAAAATTCGAGGATACGTACAATTACAGGTGCTACCTAGAGTTTGCACTCTACATAGAACTTCCTACCAAGGAATTTCGTGCAAACTTTAAAAACATTCTTAACTAGTGCTTCCTACAACGTTGATATCCCGTACCAAGATGCTTAGCGTGTTTTGCAATCACAATGGTTTGATATTGTCTTTCCACATTCTTCACAACATCTCCATATTCTCGACCTACTACTATATTGAGATGCCTTCCCTGATTAAGTAGATCGGACATCACTGAGATTGAGCTGCATCTTCAATTATAGAGAGAGTGCTAGTTGTACACAACAAAGTCAGTGTTACTAGTATCATCTGTATCACTAGTCGTCCTGCTGATTGTCGAATGACTCGAGCGCGTGCCAGCAAATCTTCCATTTTTCCCTGTCGCATGTAAGAGTAGCCCAGCGGGTTTTATTCGCTCTGAGGATACATCCATCGTTTTAGGCAGAAGTTCCAATCACTTGGCATATGAGCACTGTATTCGTCATCCACTTCGCCTATGAAGTGCAGCTACCATAGTGTTTTACAAATTTTGGAAAATGAGTACTCGAGAAAAGGTTAATTAAAGGTATTAAGGTCGTTTTTTCTCTGTACCACTGATTGATTTCGACGATAATATTCCCTCATATCTAAGGCAGACATAGTTATTTCATTGCGTGAATGCTCCTTTTGTGAACAGATAGAATGGTTCGTTTTTTTTGATGTCGTTATCACCGGAACATTTTGTTATGCCGGAAATGAGACCTGGAGGGTGATTACTTTTCCGCTGGCAAACATGGCTTTATGATTTTTGGCAGTTCAACTATCTCAAGCATCATATCTTTCTTCAAAGGTTTTCGTGAAGAACTCTGGCCATCGGTTTGGTGGTCTACAAACTGTTCGTCTGACAATATTTCGAGGAATCTATTCGCTAACAGATCGGTTGCCATTCATACGCATTACGTGTCCGGTCCACCTCATGTCGGAAAACGTAAATAGAACGGCGTCTTTGGTTTTTGATCGTTGACGATGGTCGGAACTTCGAATCCCTCACTCGAGGGGTTCGAGATGCTCCTAGCGCCGCCCTTCCTACTGTGCCTTCAATAACGCTGAGTGATCTTCCATCCTGCTTACGCAGGGACCAGGCTTTTGACGCATATGTCAAGGCAGGAAGAGCATGGAGTTGAAAGGTGGGTGAGGAGTCTGGTGTTCTTTGTTCGCTTCAGTACATCGTCGATGCTCTTGAAAGCTCCCCAAGCCGTTCGTTTTCTCCTGCTCATCACTGGAGCTAAATCGTTCATCATGTTGATTTCACGACTTAAATAGAGAACTGCAGCATTCCGAGATATTCATTTCGTTGAGCATGAATGGGACATACGTAACCGTTTCGTTCTTCATGAACTTTTTCTGAGAGTTATTCGAAGACCAATCTTCCCACAGGATTTATCAAAGTTGGAAAGCATTCGTTCCACTTGGCTAATGCTTGGTGTTATAAGAACGATGCCATCGGCAAAGGGAAGGTGGTGTAGCAATGCTGACCATCGATTTCCATTTCCATGTTGACCCATTCCAGTGTTCGCATGACATTCTCGACGGTGGCAGTACGTAATTCAGACGAGACGGTATTGCCTGTGTTTTATGCGATTCCACGCTGGCGTATCAGCTCGAGTGTTTCTGAAGACAGACGTCTCTTAATGACCTTCGAACTCTTACCTTTCATAGCGCTAACGTAAAGATGTTGAATGGCGTGATCGCATTTCTCGTCGAAGTTATGAAAAATGACGTCTTCCCAACAGCCGATTAATGGACTGAATAGATCCCGGTTTATGATGGCTTTGCGATTTCGTTTCTTGAATTCAGCGGATTTTCCTCCTTTTCGCAAGAAATGAAATTTTACAAGAAGGAGTCGATAATCTGTTCCCTTGTAGAGTTTTTGGTAAACAGCGACATTGGTTAGGTAAAACCTTCTATTTACTATTATGTAGACTATTTTGTTATGGTACTCTCCATTGACAGGCTCCCACATCCAGCATTGAGAGTATAGCTTCTGGAATTGTGAGTTATCATGAATGGTCATGGCCGTTATGGTTAACTCAGAGAGCCGCTTTACCTGCTGGTTCCATTCTCACCCGTGGGTCCCAATGTGACACACTTCAGGTCTTCTGGGTCCAGCATTAGGGTCAAAATCTCCAGTGATGACCCTAAAGAATGTATGGTCTTTCCTGTGGAAATTCCCCAAGTCCATATAGTACGCTTCGACTTCATCCTCGTGATAGCTTGATGTTGGTGCATAGACGACTAAGAACAATTTTTCTCCGGTGT
This sequence comes from Angiostrongylus costaricensis, assembly GCA_900624975.1. Taxonomy (NCBI): domain Eukaryota; kingdom Metazoa; phylum Nematoda; class Chromadorea; order Rhabditida; family Metastrongylidae; genus Angiostrongylus; species Angiostrongylus costaricensis. The sequence continues at coordinate 208,225 of UYYA01003917.1, forward strand.
CACAGACGGCGTTGAATGGTCGGCGTCTTCTTGTTTCGGCCATTCTGATGACGTCGTACCCCATCCTTCTTTCCTGTATAATCATGTCATCTTTCGAGGACTCAGGTGCAAGTGAGCGCGCACTGTAGATGCATATCGTAGCCATTTGCCATTTAGTCGGCCTAGAATGGGCTTGAGATTTTAGCAACTTCTTCGTACTCTTCCTATTCAACGCTGCGTGCTAGGAGAATGGGGCCTGTTTATTTTACTGTGCCTAGTTTTTGATATAACACGTAGGGCGCATGTTGCGCAGTGGTTGGAGGCGCCACTGCTACACACACGTGGACTCGATCCCCGGGCCCATGGCCCACCAAGCCTTCCATCGCTCCGGGGTCGGAAAATTGGTACCAGACTTGTCTGGGAGGACAGCAGCACTGGCTCGATACATCGGTAGGCCACCGCGAATCATTGCAAAGGCCAAATATGCATTCAAACACCTCCAAACGATGTTTAATGAAGTCTAATGCATGGCGCTTCCCTCAGGGATTAATCAACGCCGAGAATTTTATCCCTTACCCTTTTATAGAACGTATAGCATGCTAAGCTCTGAACGTGCGGCTGTGTATACTCACGGATAGCTTTCCAGTCTCTCTCAGAGTACAGCAGACAGCTTATTTGTTGGAAGCGACGCCTCCTGTATACTTCTCTGTCACTTGGTTGCACTTTTGGCCGAAGTGACTCGCAGAATGCAATCCGCTTAAGCGGGAAACACCCGAGCACGTATGTATGAATACGTCCTCGTAAACATAGACTGTATTTGTCAAATCGAGGCGATTGAAACATGGGGTCCATTTCCTTGGTTAACTTGCGTCTCACAGAAGCAAAAGGTTCCTTCGTGGGAGATTCGTCCGTAAAATGTTACTAGTGTGCAGTAAAATTCTCTATATGTGCAATGATCTCATGCAGAGAACTTACATAACTGAAGACCGAATTTGTGCCGCTTGCGTGGGATATACAGTAGGCAGCCGGCTCTACTTACGAATTGACGAAATCATATAACAGCTTGCCAAGACAGATGATCATGTCAGGGATCGTGCCAGAAAAACCGCCCCTGCGCTTAACACTTCTGAGGCGATGACGACGGTGTCTACACAATTGCACCAATGAGCAACGCCAAACTTCATCTGTTTGCGGACCTATTGAATTTTCGACATTAGACGATAATATTTTTACAACCAGAAGATTTGAAGGGTTGACAACACCACAGAATTATGGAAGAGGTTTTGCTCTATCGCTCCATGGATAGGTGGTGTAGGTGTGTATGCTACTGTTTACTTTACATTATGATGACCAGTCGTATAAACACATTGCTGTCACGATTTGGAAGTGTTTTGAAACTTATGTTAAAACTATTTCTGTTTTTTTTTTGTACTCGCCCATCCATAGAATAACTATAACGCGTTCCAGCGGTTAATAAACCGCTAAAAAGAAGGGCCCAGCTGAGGTTATATAGGTCAGCGTTCTTAATGATCTTAATTTACCAATTGTCTTCAGATGATTTTATTTTTGAGACCCGCTGAAGTAGTTTACAGATTGGAATTTGACTATTTAAAGGTAAAATGGTAAGCAATTCAGGGAACTTCTATAGATGTATTTCATTTAAATATAGTCACCACTCCTCAGGATCTCCAAGCTTTCCATCTCGCCGGGATCGCAAATTGGCCCCAAATTTGTCTCGGATGATAGCGGCACTGGGCCGATACACCGCTAGGTCACTGCGGGTAATGTAAAGGCCAGATATGCATTAAATCACTTCCAACGATGCTTAATGAAGTCGAATGCATGGCCCATCCCTGCTGAATGCCGAGAGCTTTCAGAACTTTTAGATAGACTTTGGCATCACCAAGATGGCTGATTCAGTAAGGGAAAGGATAGGCGTTCATGAAGTGCACCTTCATCGGTGAAGTTCTGTAGAGTATGCCCTTGACCTAATATCCCTCATGGACTGTTTACGGCATTACAGTTAATAGTGTCTTTCCTAATAAAATGTTTTTCCACTTCATAACCTCATACCGCTTCAAGTCTTCAGTTCACTTCTCTGCATCCTTCTCAGCTTCCGATGAGAGTTCCTGCGTAGAAATTCCTTTTTCGCCCTTTTTACATCTGTTAATCAGAACAATCCCTCTTTAGTGTGAGCTTTCAGCGAGCTTGATAATCAGCTATCGCTACTATGGATGTCACGTTCACCCAACAGATTCCACTAACCTCATCACTACTGATCCAACCAAATTTTCAGTCCTTTACGTGTTCCTACCTGCCTATATCATAACTCTGTTCCAGCATCTGCTTTTAATGCATAATTTGAATGATTTCTTTCTCTCATTGGGTCTTCCACACAGTATTTACAGGTGAAGCACGACTCGCGCTCAATACAGTACAGCAAAGCCATCAAGACACGGTAGTTTCCAGTTCAATCTTGCAAGCGACACGGCAGGATCGACAAGTTGAACAATCTTATACAAGTTTTCTTGTGCAAAATTCGTTGTAGTAGCCGAAGAAGCAGAAATATGAAAATGTTCACTTGCATGGATGACCCGCCTTCACTGGTTGGCTCCGCTGCTTCACAATTCCCATTCGTTTCTCTCTCGCGCAATCGCCATCCCAAGGTGGCTGTCTAGTTCGAATATGACGACGTCCGCAAAGTTCCACTCTTAATTCCTAAAATCGTTTCTGTGAATGCGTCGTTTTCTTGCTCAGCAGTCGCGAGGTTTTTAAACAGCATACGTTTACTTCTATAGAAGAACACAATACAATACAACAGTAGCTTACGTTTCGGCAGTATCGCCTTCTTCAGAGCCGCTTTTTTGCGTGACTTCCAATGTGGAAGATTAGAACAGCTGATTATAGTCGCATATGGTTGATGATTCAAGAGTGTATTGCATTGTGTTTCTCTATGGAAGTAAATGTATGCTGTTTAGCGATTAACGAAAAATGTGCCGCCATTGCTGAACAAGAAGGCGACGGATTCGTATTCCAATGCCGAGGTTAATAGAAAGTCGATCCTGTGAAGCAGATGGTTGACTTTAGCCATGAACACGTCTGCTCATCATTTGGGTGGTTCTCCAAGAGGACGGTTGCATTCTGTTGGAGTCCAGTCCACTGTTCTTTCCGTCCACGTGTCATGTGTTCTTCTTATTATATGACCGGTTAAATTGTGTTTCGCCATTGATGTATACTCTCCCGGATCCAGAATATGGTATAGGTTTTGAAAATTTGAGTTGCACATTCCCACTAGACGTCGTGAGTGCCGGTTAAATTTCAAAAGACATATTTAAAGTGCTATCTGGCTAGTACGCAGGCTTCTTAACATCGTTGAAGTACCAGTCCAGGACTCTGCTACATCACAGAGCGCTGGGAGGAACGCTGAATCGAAAAGGTGAGCACGGATACTTTCCCATAGTTGGTCTATGGCTTCTTTGAAAAGCTCAGTGTGGTTCGTGCTGCTTTCCATCTTCTATGTAGTTCTTGCTTTGTTTTGTTGTTTTCGTGCCAGTCGAATGATTTCATTATCCACTGCAATACGGCAGTAAACAGCTTTGGCAACGTGAATGAATAAAATTGGCAATCAATAGTGACCTTCCCGGCCTCTTTGCCGTATAAGCATGGTAAGGGGTCGCTGGAAAAGCTGTTTGTTTGTGCTGTAGTTCCAACAACAGTCAACTAGAGTTCGTATATAGAACAGGTGCACTTCTTGGTCGACAAGGGCTGGTAGGATTGCATTAGTTTCGACACTGTCAAACGCTTTCTCGTGGTCGATGAAAGTTAGCACGAGGGATAAGTCGCTCTCTGCACAGATTTCTACTCCCCATGACATAGTATGGATGGGATCCATGCAGCAGATTTCCTGTCGGAATCCTGCTTGTTCAGTTGGTTTTCTCATCCAAAGTCTCTAATATGTGCAAAAAGATAGTCCTCGTTAACAGCTCATATAGTACCGTGAACAAACATGTCGGATAGTAGTTATGAAGATCGTGTAGGTCGCCCTTCTTGGGCCGGATGACCGTGCGCCATGTTCTTCACTGATCTGAAATTTTCTTCTGAAGATAAGATGTCGTGCGGGTTGCGAGAAGTACATGTAATTCGGATGATATTACCAGGTCCTGGAGCTGCTCCTCTTTTCATGCTTTCTATCGCAACTCGAACTTCAGAAGTTAGAATCCCGGGCGGTTTTTCACCATCAGGAATTTCGGGGTTCTAGACGGGGGTTGTGGAGTAGAAAAGATTAGTATACAACTTTTCTTTTATTAGTTCTATATCATAAAGCGATGACAGTCCTATCTTCTTTCATCAGGGCGAGTAGTGGAACATTATAGAGACAAAAATCCTGGCGGTACTTCTTCAGACAGGATCTCTTTTCAGCTGCTTCCAGTAACTTTTTATACCTCTTCCGATGTAAATGCTCCTGCAAAGATGTTCTACAGCTGATATTTATTACCAACCGTATTGAGTGTGTTGGAATGAGGTTCTGCTTCAATGTCCTTCTTTTTTCTGGTTAGCAGTAACGGAGATGCAGTCCGAACTTCTTGTTTTTTGGAACTAAGGCCAGTTTAACCCAAGTTTTCAGTCCCTCGACGAGAAGCGTGTAGCCGCCGGTCGGGTCTTAATAGTAACTATTGCCAGAATAGTCCCTATTTTCTGTTATCGTATGGTTCTTATATATACTGTTAGCAACATCTTACTCTCTGTACAAACCGCTATTTAACACCTCAGGCACGTGCATCTGCTATAACATAAATATTCTGTATAAACTTTGAACCTGATGAACATTCTTTCGAAGCTTTGAATAGCTATCTGGTGAATCATACGGTAATAACACAGCTTCTTGTATACCATCTTATTTGATGTATCTTTCCATGACGTTGCTGAGATATTCGCAAAACTCTGGACCGCAGGTGTCTTCTTTCATCAGGGCGAGTAGTGGAACAGACACCTGCGTCCCTATTTTTTTGAGAGTTTTGCAAATATCTCAGCAACGTTGTGGGTATATTTCGCTTAGTAACCTGCCATGAAAATTATAGAAGGCAGAAAACGAAACGTTAAATATCTTTCCATGTTTTGGTTTAAAGCAGCTCTATCAGACTGTACTAAAGAAGAAAGAGTCTAGAACTTCTCTTTGAGCATTATCTCTGGTTTCTTTTGACAAAGCTCCGTCTATTACGGAAGCAAACATGAGGAGCATTACTGGTCATCGAGGGCAGTGTTCTAATGTTCCCGTGTTTCGCTCGTGCCCGTTCGCTCAACTAAGTATCGTCAGAGTGTTAAAATTATGGACCAATGCTTTGAGTTATTAAACGAACAAGCGGAGTACATAACATTCACTTGAGAGAAACCGGAAGAAATGTGGCTTCCATTCCAGAACGGTAAAACTAAAATATTCGAAAATGGCACCAAAAACCAAGTACTGGGAACATTGTACTTCGTTACCTCTCCTCTCACCCTTCACAGACCAAAACGGTGCTTGTTAGAAATATGTTTCGAACAGCCACCACCATGTGCACAGTTAGAGAGCAGAAAGAAAAATCCTTGAAATCGGTGCAGTAAATGGCCATTTCGAATGGCTACGAAACTACAGCTCCTCGGGATAAGTATAGAACAAAAACCACGCCCCTAAACGGTAATTCTAGCAATAATAAGGCTCTGTTCGTCTTGTCCTTATTTCGAACGAAATAAATGCGGCTATAAAACGTTGCTTAAGAAGCACCGGTCTAGGGAATTCGGTAAAATTGATAAAAATACCACCGGACACTCTAAGACGGCAACTGGTTCTTAACCGCCTATAAGACCGTCTGTGTACAACGAAAAACTGCGTAATATGTCCTAACGGTAGAGACGGCGATTGTATGAGTTCGGATACGGTGTACCTAATCTCTTGTAAAGCATGTGGAGACGAATACGTTGACGAAACGGGTAGCGCTCTTCGTCCGTCTAAAAGAACACATAGTCGGTAAACTTAGAGTTAAACTAAATACTCTGCTTGTCCAGAACATAGAAACATAACGGAGAAGGTACTAAGGTAAAGTCACTGTCTTCGCACAGGAGTCCAAGACAGCGCGTAAAACTCCTGAAGCGAAAACGGTTAGTGCTTAAAAGAAACTGTTTGTTATTCGAATACAAATCTTTGTGTTAACTCTTATCTGCTAAGGTTATGAAAGTGCTTCGCTGTGTAGACTGAATGTCAATTTGACCATTCCAGGTTCTGAAGAAAGCGAAACCACCGAAACGTCAGCTATTGTCTGCTAAAAGTTGGACACTTAGAAACTTGGATGGCTCATCCTCACTGGTTTTGCGGGCTCCAGCACAATCTCCATTTTTTGGAGATTTGCTTGTTTAACCATTATGGTTCCCTGGAATCCTGAGGTTAGTTTGGCCAAAGTCTAACCCAAGGTCGTCACAACCACAGGCAGTCGCAGCCCTTGTGGATCAGAGGGAGATTTGCCACTATGGATGATAGTGGATCATGGTAATGCTTTGCTCTTAGCTAGGCTTCCTAATGGAAACGCCAGACTCACTCTCGGCTTAGGAGATCCTGCTGGGAGAATGAATTCCTCCGCTGTGTATTGCAGCCCGACACCCAGGAATACCTCCCGGCCACGATGAGGCGGTAAACCGTTGGGTGGATTGTGTGCTAATAAATTCTGCAGTGCCAACCTCGCGTTTACTCATTGAAGAAAAACAATGAATTGTAAATATTGTATAGTTACTGTCGCCATAAACACTTATTGCACAACCTTGAGGTTGTTTGCTGTGGCTACAGAGTGTGCCACGTAGTAAACTTGTACAAAGCCGTGCATTTCACTTCGAGATAGCAACCATTCGGTGCCGACTAATTCGAAGACAAGTAATCCATTGCACCAACTAATACAGCCTTCGTTTACTTGTCAACCATAAAAGGAGAGAATTTTATTGAGAATATCTTCGTCGTACACGACTACCTTCGTTTTTCTTGGACGATGAGAGCAATTCTTTCCCAGCTTACGGCTGAAGAGAATCTTTGCACGGAAAAGACGATGATCAGGTTCTGTGTAGAATCCAGGTACCACAGAGATGTTAAAGATTCACCATTTCCTGAATATGATCGATCTCCACATGCGTCATGCCGTTAGGACACTCCCTTGTCCATAGGCGGTTTTCTCTGTTTTTGCAAAATGAATTTCCATGGAAGAAACGTGCACCGGGCAGGAATCCTACTAGACGGCTTACATCCTCATTTCGATGTTCGTCTCCGGATTTCACCACCCCATATTTATTTTCGTTGGCTGTCTCTAATCTGGCATCGGGGTCACCAACAACGAATTTGTAGGACTTCTCGTTGCGGATTCCTTCCTCCAACGTTTTGTAGAATGCGTCCAGTTCGCTCTCATTAACTGTACACGTTGGTGACTAGCAGTTGATGATACTGACCTTATTTTGATGCGCAAGTTGAGGACGAAGAATAGCCAAACGCGGTGATATGATTTCGTATAGGGTGGTTAGATGGGAAATGGATGGGTTAACTATAAAACTAACGCCTCCGACATTTGGTAACGGAAATTTCCCTCCACGAGTGACAAGGATCTCGTCATCTAATTAACACATGTCGATCTTCCTGCTTTTCACCTCTTATAGGGCGATCAAGTGGAATTTGAAGCGATCGGCAGCCTTAAGAAGAGCGTAGAGGTCGACGTCGGAAGAGACTGTTCTGGTGTAACAAGAGCATAGCGAAGTGTAATCTCCATGGAGTGTCGTGAGCGTGCCCACTTCGTCAATTTTCAATGACGTCATGTGCAGCCAGAGATTTGATCGCCTCTCATCGGTCGTCTCGCCACCCGGGCGGGAGCACCCAGTTTGTAGCGTCCTGAGGCCTGGAATTTACTGGTCGAGTAATTGTGGTTTACTGGAGCCCCGAGGTTAGCCTATCCGAAGCTTCCGTCACGTCGTCACCACCTCAGGCAGTTGCCGTCGTTGTAGATCAGCAGAAGATTTACCAGCATTCGAATAGTTTGACACCAGGATGGTCGTGATTCCTGGTACCAGTTCACTCTTAGCTGGGCTTCCAGGTGAAGGTGAAAACGTCGAACTCCTTCTCAGCTTAAAAGACGCTGCTAGGTGGATGAACCGCCCGCTACACATTTCAGCCCGACATCCAGCAACACCTCCCATCCCGAGGAGACTGCAAACCGCTGGGAGCTGTGAAGATATTATTTCAAATCTTTCTGTTGATATCACTTCGTATTCAGTATAAATACGCCCATACCTAATTGTAGCTTCAACAGTCCTTCAGTTGCTGCAATTCAACGATTCCCATTTACAGGCAGAAATCGGAGAATCTCCTTATTTCCTCAATGCTTGCTCGCTTCCCGAGCCTAATCCTTCGGTTTACAGTCTGTTGGTCTCTTCCACATGCAAGCCAAAAATAACAGTGCTAAATATTCCATAGTAATGCGAAGGTTGTTCACACAAACAAAAGTACATAGAAGCTCTTAAAACCTTTCGGTGTTGATCAATCCCTTAGGGGTGCGCCATGCACATTTGACTTTAATAAGAATCTTTGGAGGTCATTTAATCCATATTTGGCCTTTATAATGACTCGCGGTGGTCTGCCGATATATCGAGCCACTGCTGCTATCCCCCTACACAAGTCTGGTACCAGTTTGCCAACCCCGGAAGGAAAGGTGAGCCACGGGCGCGGCGATCGATCCCATGCGTGCATTGTAGGGCGACTCCGACCACTGCGCCAAACGCGCCACGGCATAAATATAGAAGCATCAAAAATCGCCTCTCATTGAACGTCAACTCCTCGTGCTATTGTGTTTGTACAGTTACCATAGACACCACCATTGTTCCCATCCACCTCATCAAATCGAACGCCTCCATATTAGCTGCTTAAAACAAGCTCAGCAAATCTATAACGGCCATCCAGCTTCTTCCGAATCCCTCGCGAAGATGAGTGGCCGCCGTCAGTTGTGTTCAAATGACGGATTCGTGTCGTCAAGTCTGCAGCCAACACAAAATCAGCCGTCGGCAACGTGGCGACGAGACTAGGTTTCACTTGTTCTGTTACCCGGGCGTTTGTCGATCTTACTACGCTTTTTTCTCCCATAGCCTGCTGATTTTTGACCAGTTCTCATCGATTTGCATGCTGTGCGATCTCACCTTCGATCACCCTTCATTGATTCGCCCACTGCTCGTAGCAGGCACCACAGAAGCATTATCAGGTCTTCACCACATCTAGTCGTTAGCACTCCTGATGCAGAGTTAGCTTTTCCTCTTCGTAATTGGTTTCTTAGCAAAAATATGGTGATCCTTGACACTGATCTACTCTCGGCTGGGCCTCCTGGTTAAAATGTTAACTTTCTTAGCTTTGAAGACAATGCCCATAGAGGAAACTGCCAATTTCAGAAGAAAAAAATGTGCAACGAAAACTGTTCGGGTGTTTGAACCGTATCTCACCAGAGGGTGCTGACACGACTCGTTGCTGGTTTGTTATTGAGAGAGCGCTGAAATCCGGGAATCGGAATGAATTGTTTGCGCCGGCGCGGCGTATTGATTTCTGCAAACGCTGACTTTTCGCGACCACCTCGCCGTCCACACTTTGCCAGCGCTTACGGGAACGGACAGACCCAAATACGTACGGACAGGGACACGTGGAGATGTCTATCCAGGTGTGTATGCGGATACACATACACACAAGCATAGACACACGCACACACATGTGCACTCCGGAAATCCATCCACATCAACGCATACGAACGACTGGCTCCACACATGTTCTGCTCGCCCATAACAGTGCCGGTGGCAGATTATTCCCCTGCACTTCGCATTCGTTTTTTCTATGCCGCTATCCCTTTATGTCCGTGGAATACATTATGTCATTCGTTCTATTCAAAGCTTAATTTTTGGATTTTTCGGTAGTTTACTGGTTGCTACATCCATATGAGTTTCCATCATCCATTGAAGCTGTGTTAGTTTGATACGTAGTGCTTGTTGCTCGAGTTATCCTAAATCAAAACTTTCAAAGCTTTGTTCTTCTTCTGTAGTTTCTTTGTCGCATGGTGGCAAATCTCCCTCTGATCTACAAGGGCTGCTACTGCCTGTGGTGGTGAAGAGCTGGGTCAGACTTTGCCCAGACTGAACTCGGGATTCCAGGGAACCACAGTGGCTTAACCAGCAAATCTCCGAAAAGTGGAGATTATGCTGGGGCCCGCACAACCAGTGAGGGCGGGCCATTCAAGTGTCAAGTGTAGTTTCTTTCTGTTCATTCTATGGGTATCCCAGTTGTAGTCTAACGTCCGATTTTTGTACTTCCTTGCCAGTGGTTCTGCTTTTGTCCGTTCTACCCATTATTTGCTATACAAGCCTTCTAGCCTGCTTCTATCGTCACCGATCATTTCAGCTCGAGTACAGTGGTAACGTGAAGTTGTCGTTTGGCAGACTTCAACATGAGGGCGGTCATCATCGCTCTTCTCGTCGCCGTGGTTTTCGCAGACGACAAAACGTCTTGTGAGGAGAAGTGTGCAGAGAAATATGCCGAAGGTGATATCAGGGTAAGGCTTCCATTTCTCAAATAATACTTTAATGATACACCTCGGTAAATAATCGTGTTGGGTGGACAGTTCTCATCTGGGTATGGTTTTGCTGGTTCGAAACCTATTCACTTTCCTGGCAGAGCACCATAGTTGTGCCAGGATATCCCGTTGTCATCACAGAGGTGACAGGGAAAAATGGAATTCTTGCCACCGTGGTGGTGGTTTTCTCTATAAAGGTGGAGCAGGTTTACTCCTACATGAGTTTACGTAGTAAATGTTGAACCTCTTACCTTGGGTGGCCCATCTAGGGATTATAGTTTTATATTGTGCTATGATACTTCGCCATTTCCTTGTCGATGTGAGGCAGTTTTTAGTTTAATACTTCAGAGACCTGATCGTAGCATCGTGTCAGGAATAATTTAATGTTTTTCAAAGCGAAACGAGGGACCCGCATGGTGTGGTGGAGAACGCGTTACTCTCCGAAAAGGACAATAGTGCGTTCGTTCCCCACCGCAGACACCTGCGGTCCGGAGTTTTGCAAATATCTCAGTACTGTTGAAGTTATATTTCGCAATATACCCTGCCATTAAAAAGAGTTCGGAGTTAATAAGAAGAAATTTAATGTTGTTTCAATTGTTTAGAAGCATTGCTTGCACTCTGTTTTAAAAGTGTAGTTTTGCTTTGGTATCTCATTTGCGGTTTCGTATGCATGATTGATTATCCTCTCAATGGTCGACCGCCTCATCCATCACGGCTGGGAGGTGTTCTTGGGTGTCGGACTGCGATGTACAGCGGGCTTCATCACCCCGGCAGGGTCCTTCAAGCTGAGAAGGAGTCCGGCGTTTCCATTAGGAAGCCTATTTAAGACTAAACCAATACTAGGATCCACCGTCGTCCTAGTATCAAACTACTCGTATGGCGGCAAATTCTCCCACTGAACACGGGCGACGACTGCCTTTGGTGGTGATGACCTGGAGCAGACTTAGGTCTGGCTGACCTCGGAACTGGGGAACCACAATGGCTAAGCCATCAAAACTCCAAAAAATTGGAGATAGTGGAGACATAGTGAGGACGGGCTGCCCAAGTAACCAAGTAAGTAAGTATGTATACATATCGATGCGTGAGGACTTAAATCATTTCCGGACTACCAATGAACCTTCGGTTTACGCCCTCCTTGATATTCGTCGTTTCAGAATGCATGCAATACAGGTTGCGCTGCACGCCGTGATATTTCCGAAGGTCCACTTGTTTTTGTTGAGTGTTATCGGAGCTGTGACAACCAGTTCAACCAAGGAAATGGAACAGAAGCCGAATCCGAGGCCCACGCTGCGTGTTCGTATGCGTGCTCATTGCCAATGAGTAGAAGTGTGTTTGTGAGTTTCCTGTTGTTTTCTTAGAGCTCACTTTTCTTGGTAAAAATTCTTCAACTAGTACAAGATATCAAATTACTTGTTTTCTTGTGTATTTATGAGGTTCTTGTTTCAATTTATGCGAAGCAAATATTTTTGTGAAGTTGATTAAAGACAGTCTTCTAACAGTTTACCGCTTCTTCGTGACTGGAAAATGTTCCTAGGTATCGCGCTGCGATGTACAACGGGAGGGTTCATCACCCGTGCAGGATCTCGCATGCTGAGAAAGAGTCCGGCGTTTGCGTCAGGAAGCCTAGCTAAGAGTAAACCAATGCCAGGATCCACCACCGTCCTTGTATCAAACTAGTCGCATGGTGGTAAATCTCCGCAGACTTTGGCCAGGTTGACCTCGGAACTCCAAAGAAACAATGGCTAAACCAGTGACACTCCAAAAAGTGGAGAATATGCTGAAGCCCGCACAACTAGTGAGGACGAGCCGTACAAGTGTCCAAGTATGCTAGAAGAACCAGCGTCGACAAAGTTGAACTATGAAATTTTTCCAATTAAAGTTCAAGTATTTCATACCTTACAGAAGCTCTTGGCTAGGAGTTGACTTAGTTATTGGAAAGACCTCGTATTTCTGTTTATTTATCACTGTTTGTTTCCTATATTATCTAGGTTAACATATTGTGGCAACGCCAGAAATTCCTGCATCCGAGTCGTTTTCTTCATGAATGACATTTATTGCTGACCGAATTGATTTTCCGTGAAACCCGAGGATGACCGTACTAGAGATGCTTAGCTATCCATCAAGAGCATTTTGTCGCCTATGTTTGTGTTTCGGAGGGAGCTTTTGGAAGACAATGTTGATCCTTGGACGAACTCGAGAGCCTAGGAGGATTGGTCAGTCCTGTGCGGGTTCGAGATAATAGTGTATTGCGCGACATCTGGTTATCACCGCGCTTCTCATTTATGATTTCTTTTTGTTTGTGTAACGATGTATTGTTGTGTACTGTTCCCATTGCAGATGTCTGTGAAGTACTCTAATGACGAAAAACCCGTGGTTGAGGTCATTCGCAGAGAAGGCGATGTTGTTGTAGACCGCGCTTCACATATGGATAATCCCAGTGTTCATCAGTTAATCTCTGGCATTTTTGGTGGTGTAAATCGTATTCCTGTTATTCAAAAGTCTGCAATTACACAGGATTCGCAGTCTGAACAGGATCGAAATTCTTCTATGGAAGATTATAGGTATGTTATATTATATTATCACTTTGTTTTGTTCCACTTCATCGCAGGTCTACTCAAATTTTTAGTAACACCGCTATAGTTGAATCAGCTCACAGTCGCATGATGAGGATGCATGAACGGATGAACGAAATGTTAGCGGCATTTACGAGGCACTTTTTTGACGGAATCCGTCGTCAAATGCAACGTCAGCGTCACCTCTTTGCAGAGAGACCAAACGGACATGATTTCTTCTCCCACATAGGTGGGAATTTTGAGTGGTTTAGCTTCCTTCGTATTATTGAAACTAACAGTACCTTGTAAATTTTCACTACTTAATTTCGATATCTTAAAATTCATCAACGATATTTGTCTACTCTAGAACATTGTTTGCTTTTTTCAGTCCTTTTCCTAATATCATTCATTGTACATTTTTAGGTCCAGAGGTCGATAATGTCTTGGCTAACGGGGAACCAATTATTATTACTCATTCTCTTACTCGAGATGAAGATAATGAAGATGTGCCCCGTCCTATCAAAGGTACAAAATTGCTGGCTAAGTTTTACCCGCCTGAGTTCTAATATTCCAGTGCTTCGTTACCAGTCTTCATCCAATCATCCACCTTCCATCTTTTACTGGATAATGATTGTGTTTGGAATTGGAGCGCTGTTGCTGACTCTCTATGCGTCTGTCATATTTTTCCGAGTCATGCGTTCAGCCGCCTACAAGAGAATCTCGGTATCACGTTAACATGTCTTTGATATGCTTCCAAATGGTTTCCAAAGATTCTCAAATAAGCTAATGTTTTCGTTCGTGTCCCTTGTTCTAGTTGAACATGTGCGAAAGGGGTAATTAGCAGGTTTGAAGAGTTTTAATGCAAAAAGGGTGAGAGCTTTGGGCTGTTTTGATATCTACTTTTAGGCCGATGGTGCAACCAGTCATCGCTCAACTTCTCTAACTAGTCCAGGTGCCCTTCCGGTTAAGAAAGTACCCTTAGATGGCTGGGTTGATCATTCGGAACCGTCTGGTGTACCACCACCGGCGTACGACCAGGTTTTTCTTTCAAAATTATCTCATATTTTATGTTTCGTTACAATTAAATTTATTTAGCCACGTAATTTTTAGGAGTCCTGTTTCACAAGATCTTTCCATAACATTTAGTGCGTTCCAGTTCTAGTTCTTTCATGAATAAATCACGTGGTACACAGAATCCCCTCTAGCTCTTTTTTGCATAATAGGTCAAACATATTTAGTGGAAATCTCCACTATAAAACTGAGTTCTGTGGGATTTTTTAATGTGTAGAGGTTTGGCGTATAGTTGTATGGGGATTTATCGTCGTGGTAGGATAATATAAGCTGTGAAAAAATCTGAAGTTTTTCGCGTAGTCTTTGTTAAGACTAAAGGTTCATAGAAAATGTCTGGTCTAGGACGTTGGGTGTGTGGGAGCATCTGTGGAAATTGTCTCTTTGTCGTTTTTTTGACGAAAGTAGATGTATTTTGGAGGACTTGAAATGGATCGAGACGATTTACGGCGAATTTTATAGCATATTTAGAAATGGAGGCAAAATTTTAGGGTTTATGCTGTAGAAAACGAATTTGTAGTGATACTAGTACGCATATTGGACATATGGAATGGTTTGTGTATATTTTAGTAAAATCTGAACAGCAACGAAGATCCCCGTGGGGCTTTCGGAGGAGGTGATGAGCAACTAAATAGTGCACATCGGGTGGGTTTGGCGCAAGAGAAGACGCTAAGCCCGTATCTACTCGTATACGGGCAAGGTAAGATGGGCCCGTTATGTGGTTCATAGGTCAACAAATAAGCGAAATGATTAATGCTGTTTGGGATTGTTTAAAAAATTGCATAAGTGTTTTCATCGTCTATGTGGGCCAGCATTCTCATTGCTGCTTATAATAGATGTCGGCTGAATCATGGGATGTTGCAATACCTCTGGCAAGCTTCCTCCGTGAATAGTGGTCGTGAATAAAGTGGCCAAACTTTCACTGACTCTGAACGCGGCCCAAAAATATCTGGGCTTGTAATTGATGATAAAATCTCAATTCAGTGTTTTAGGTATCTATCCACTCTCTACAGAAACAGCAACAACACTCTGAGACTCAGACCAAGGTGGATACTGTTTCTCCGAACCCAGTTAGCGGACAGAAGTAATCGAATTCCAGTTTATGAACAAATTTGCTTTTTCGTTCTAATACCTTGGAATAGTTCTACGTTCTGGGGTTCTTGGTGTTCTTGTAGTCATTCTTTTCTATGCGTACATACTATTGCTTTGTGGTTTGTACTGCAAGTTCACGCTCCAGATTATTTTGGTTTGTCTTCCAGTTCCCGTTCCCGTTTTAACCACCGGATTAATTCCTTTGGCAGACGTACTTCATCTTGTGTTTTTCATATGTATTGAAGTCATATTAGTATTCGTTTCCCTGTACTAACACATGAATAAATATTGCAGTATTTTTTGATTAGCTGAACTGCAGCAGATCAATCGCTGTCTAATGTTTGAGGATGTATATAGCAAGGTGACACTAGCAAATTAAGTCTTAAGACGAGTTTAAGTCTAGGTTTAGACGTATTGTTATACGCATAATGGTTCTTATTTCAAGACTTACCATCTGGTGTGAGGTGTAGATGACTAGGCAGAAACTGCTTAGTTCCGATAGTGAAGATGATACCTGTCCAAATACCATCTTAGGAATAAACAAGTCTTATGCAAACAGATATGACAATTGGAGAAGATTGGAAGAGCTCCAGAAAAGTAGGTCTATGTGTCATGAGTACCGCGGCTTCGGCCTACCGACATGTTAAGGTTCTCTATTTTTCTCTTTCTAGTTAAAGATAGATACGGTGAACTGTCGGATGATTCGTCTTCCAGTGAGGAAGAGGTTGTAAGTTATTCCTTATCTTTTTATTTCACTCTATGGTCGTTCCTATTGTGCTTTGCGTTGGATCAGGATTGGAGTGCTGCCGATGAGATGCGTTTTCTACGAACACTCAGTGCATTGAAAGAGGATAACGATTCCATTTATGACGAAAAGTCTCGGTTTTGGACGCATTCAGAGGTGAAACAAAAGAATGGCCGAAAAACTTTGCAAAAACAACGACAGTCCTCGATGTACCTCAAGGATTATGAAAGAAAGCTAATATTAGAAAAAGAAGGGTTGGTAAACACATAAATTTATTTTTCAAATTTATTTAATTTATGGAAACCATGTAAGACGCAAAGTGATGGTTCTCTTCGTACAAGTGCAAGTGTTTAAGGCCATTATCTTTTTTATAAAGAAAATGTACTTGTATACCTTTACCGTGGCATAGGCATATTGTTATCTTTGGCTTTGTAAGATGTATGTAATATAATATACACCTCCCAACGGTTTACCGGCTCTTCGTGGCTGGAAGGCGTTCCTGGGTGTCGGAATGCGATGTACAGTAGGTCGATTGGTCCCACCGGCAGGCTCTCCCAAGCTGAGGAGTCTGGCGTTTCCATCAGGAAGCGTAGCTTAGAGTAAACCAGTACCAGAATCCACCACCGTCTTAGTATCAAAGTCGCGTGGTGGTAATTCTCCCTCTGATCCACAAGGGCTGCGACTGTCTATGGTGGGGACGGTCTGGGACAGACTTTGGCCAGCCTGTCCTCTGGATTCCAGAGAACCATAATGGCTTAACCAGCAAATCTCCGAAAAATGGTGATTATGCTGGGGCTCGCACAACTAGTGATGGCGGGTCGTTCAAGTATCAAGTATAATATACTTACTTGTATGCTTAAATTGCCCATCTTTACAGACTGTGCGAGCCTCAGCTTAATTTACATTCTCAGAAAATTTTCTGGGTTAGTCATTGTGGTTCCCTGAAGTCGCGAGGCGAGCCTAACCGAGCGCTTCGTCAGCTCGTAGCCAACCTCTGCACTCGCCGCTCTTGTTGATCTTTACCACCATGCGACTAGTTTGATACCAGGACGGTGTTAATTTCTGGTGATAGTTTACTCACATCTGGGCTTCTGGATGGAAACATCGGACTCCTCACCTTGGGATATCCGGCGGGGGTGATGGACTCCTCACTCTACCTCGGGGCCTCGGGTATACCTTCCAGCCACGAATAGGCGGCAAACCATTGCGAGGCGTATATATATATATATATATATATATATATATATATATATATAACTCGGAAGACCGACTTTCTATAAACCTCGGCATAGATAGCTGATCTATTTATTTATGTGATCTTATAACCTGATCTTCTTAAACTGACGCGAGGTTGGTACAGGTCTTCGTTGTCGTTGTCGTTGTTTTTGATGTTATTGATCGATGGCTTACGTTTCGGCGACTTCGCCTTCCTCAGAGTCTGGACGTATTTAATATTAGAATTTTTTTATTATTCGGTGGAAAAGAAAGGTTAAAGTGTTAATGAGGACCAAACTTTTAAATAGACGCCATATTGAACAGAAAGGCCACTCACTGTGCGGGACTGGCCCACGCGTTGTTCTCGTGGAGTCGCGAGCAAGACACACCCAGCAGTCAAAATATCATTTTGAAATATGGCGCCAGGTCATGCGTGATAGTGGGGCATTCGTCTTTCCGGTTGATCTTTGGATTTTTGAACTTTATCCAAAACGCCTCAAGAGTTTTGCGCGTTGATGTTTTCGATTCCTGCGCTAGGATCCGCACATTCACTTCAAAATCATCGCCGTTGTGCTTTTGTGCCGTATGCGTACCTAGAGGAATGTTTAGACGGAAAATTACCCAAAACGTAGGTGTATTCGGTGGGAAACGAACGCGCTATTGTCCTTTCCGGGCAGTAGCGCGTTCACCACCACACAAAGTGAGTCCCGCTGACGGGTGATTGCTGATGGCAAAAGATCGATAGAACTAGCTGAGAGACAGGTGAAAACGAAGAACCGCATAAATAAATATATATATATATATTGTATGGTGTGTGCAGTGTATATGTGTATGATATATGTGTATATATTTACATATAAATACACATACATGTACATGTACACATAAAAGGATAATGGATAAAGCTGTCGGCGTTGATCAATCACTGAGGGATGCGCCACGGATTCGACTTAATTAAGCATCGTTTAGAGGTGATTGGATGCATATCTGGCCTTCACAATGACTCGCCGTGGGCTACCGATATATCGAGCCAATGCTGCTATCCCCCCAGACAAGTCTGGTACCAAACTCGGACCCCTGAAGGATGGAAGGCATGGTGGTGGGCCATGGGCGCGGGGGAATCGATTCCACGTGTGTGAAGCAGTGGCGCCTCCAACCACTGCGCCACACGCGCCATAAATGCGTATATATATATATATATATATATATATGTATATAGGGGTCGATAGCACAGTGATAGTGATGCCGGTCATCGCGAGCACGGTGCTTGTTCGTTCCCATTTTGGGCTCACCAGGCCTCTCATCCCACCGGGGTCGGTAAATTATTACCGCTCTTGTGCGGGGAAAGGACCACTCTCTACAGTCCAGTTGGGGACATTAATCCGGCTACCTCAGAACTCGAGTAAGAATTGGTTCGATCAGCATTCCACGACATTCAAGATGAAATGAAATTCCTTAAGCCACACGTAAAAAGTTGGAAGACTTTCAAAGAGGATTGATTCAAGGAAAGGAATCGAATATGAGGAGCGCTGAGATATGCACAGTAGAGGTGAAGACGGGTTGTGTAAAGAATAAAGATAAAACTCTTGACTTTGATCAATCCTTGAGGGATCCGTCATGCATTGGGCTTCATTACGCATCGTTTGGAGGTGATTGAATGCATATCTGGCCTTTACGGTGACTCGCGGTGGCCTACCGATGTATCGAGCCAGTGTTATTATCCTCCTAGACAAGGCTGATACCAGTTTGCCGACTCCGGAGGGATGGAAGGGTTGGTGGGTCTGGAGAGCAGTTATCAATTCGATGCATATTGCAGAGCGTTTCCGACCACCACCGCTGCACGCGTCCTGGGTCGTATAAAATAAAGAAGACATAAATGTATGCATATACGTAATAAAGTGATGTAATATAACACAACACGTTTGTTAGTCCCCTCTGACTGAGCAAAACCTATCGCTCGCATACTGCTTCCTGCATGGTCAGCTGGGAATGGCAAAGGCATCGCCACTAACAGTTTCTTAGTTTATATATATGTATATATATTTATATATATATATGTATATGAATGTATACATGTGTATATACGTATATATATATATGTCCATACATATGCATATGTATATATATGTATGCATACATATATATGAGTTTATATATATCTTGATTACAAACTAGGTACACTGTTTTTAGACAAATTGACGAAAGCGATGAAGAGGTTCATCAGGAAGATCTCACGTACTTAGAGGAACAGGAGCGGATACGGAATGAGTGTGTTTTTCGCTTTACTTTATTTTGGTCTGCATTATGGGTGTTTCAGCTGGATTTCTTTAAATATTTTTCAAAACTCTCAGGCTTCGTAGGGCAGTTCAAAATCACGATAATTCTGACGATAGTGACAATTCGGTCGAGTTCCTAACACGAAAAGCGAAAACTGCTGAAGAGAAGGTTTCATGGGGACTATCTTTGTTTTGATTTCATATTTTTTTAGTCTGTACTCATTTTTGTTCTAACGTTTTATTATTATTATTTTCAAAAACTAGGAGAGAGAAGAGGAAGATTTTTATTCGTGGATGAAATCACATGGGAATGAAGACGTTAGCGATAACGACTTTTTAAAAGGTCTCAAGAAGGTGGGATAACCAACTCATTGTGACGTTATAAGTGGTTAACGGTTACTGTTCTATATTTTATAGGCGTGGAAGAATCCTGAAATAGATGAAGGAGAGAAGTTCTTGCGTGATTATCTCATGAATGAAGATTTTGTTCCATCTGAAAAGGACCAGTAGGTTCAGCTTTTTTATCAGTTGTGTTTTCATTCAATTGTTAGTCCGCTACAGATGGTGTTCTTTTAATACAGGATTGTAACCTTCGATGATATTCGAGAAATGGAAGAAGATGAGAAAGATCTCGAAATGCAACGAAATTTTGAGCATAAGTACAATTTCCGATTCGAAGAACCTGACCAGGAATTTGTATGTTCGTGAATCCCTTGTTGCAATTGCAAATCTATCGTTGGCTCTCTAAAATATTTCGAAATAAAAGTGGTACATAAGGAGCCCATATTTAACCTGACTAGCGCAAAGGGCTGGGCAGAGAACGGTGTCGATTCGACCTCTATCCGGTCCCATCGGGCCATTCATCCCACCGGGATAGAGAAACTCGTACCAGACTTGATCAGGAGCAGTCCAACTTCTGCAATCCAAGTAGGAATCTTTTAGCTCAGGAATCCAAGGAGAGTCTGCGAGTATTCAGCTACATTCACAAAGAAGACGACAGTCATTAGGCAACAGCCGACGCGAAAACTTCGAATACCCGTAGGTACCGAATACTCGATATGTCGGAGGAAACTAATCAAATGCAAGAAGTGATGAGATCTACAAGGTAGTTGTAAAGAGCAGTCGTGTAACGATAATGATAAGTAGTAATGGCCTACGGTGACCAACTGATGTATCAAATCAGTTCTTTTGTCGCCACAGACAAGTCCGGCGCTCTGTCGACTCTGGAGAGATAGGGCTTCGTTTGCCCGAGGAACGAGACAAAGTCAGCGATTGTGCGTTTATTGCAGAGTAACATCAAAGCTTGTTTTATACGGGTCTGGAAGACAGTGTTAGTAAGCGCTAGTGCAGTGAACAATATCTAAACTTTCCTTTAAACAGTTCTATTTTTTGGTTGTCATTGCGAGTTTAAGATCAAGCAGTACCCAAGAACCGTCGGTGAGTCGTTGAGAAGGCGTAACTCAAAAAGAAAAGAAAAGAGGGAGCAGTATAAGGAAAGGAAGGAGAAAGAGAAACGCGAAAGGAAACAGGTATATATATATATATATATGTGCGGAATTATTACACATTTAATGTACTTTCGTCCATGTGTCATCCTCTTTTGTTTGCTCCAGGAGATTCGTGAAATGAAAAAAATGATGAAGGCCGAAATCGAAAGGAAGTTGGAACAACTGAAGAAGATGGCTGGGGATGATATTGCTTTAAATGTCGATGATCTCATGGGTGACTTTGATCCAAAGGAATATGACAAACGGATGGCGGTTCGTTGTGTACTCATCATTTTTTTAAAAAATACTCTCGTAGTATTTGGAGTACGATATTGATGCAAATTGCTTCACCATTCAGCAAGTCTTCAATGATGAATATTACGGAAAAGGTGATAATAGAGTTGATGAGGACGCCACAAGAGTCAAACTGAGTGATGTAGACGATGTTAGTCATGTCGTTTATGTTGTTTCCTTTCTGTTTTTATGTAACTGACAAGTTAAGGTGTATGTCAAACTTGTTAAGAATGAAGACGATAGTAGTGACTATGATAACTTGTGTGTACCGTCTGCCAGTACTGCACGTGATACTGATAAAACATGTGTGACAAATTGTGAAGATGATCCTGTTCAATGCTGGAGCGCTGGAGCGAAGTTGCAAACAAAAAATGGTAATTTTAACGACTTGTGCTCGTATTGTGGAAGATTCCTAGTTCCTAAGCTCTCGGTTTTGTTAGATTCCCGACGAAAGAAGAAACGTAAGAGCACGTTTTGGAAAGCTCTACACAAGGAGAAACCTCTGTTTAATCCGAACGAGAAGACATTCGAAGAGTACTTCAATGAGTATTATGCTCTTGATTATGAAGACATAATTGGTACACTACTAACCTGTTTTCATGGTTTTGGAGCGTTTCCAGAGATTCACCTGGACTGTTTGAGGTGATCAACTTACTCGTTTCAAGTACCGACAAGTTGTACCGAACGATTTTGGTCTGTCTGTTGGTGAAATACTGTCAGCGGATGATAGGCAGCTTAATGCTTGGGTTTCTCTTAAGAAGGTATACTTTAATGTTTTCATATCACTTGGCTGATCTTTGTAACCGTGAGATTTTATGCTACTGGTTATCGCACGGAACATGAGGAAATGGTCGAAGTGAGACGGTACAAAAAGAAGGCTGCTGACGTGAAAAAGAAGCGACGTATTTTCAGCACTGATTTTGGAAGGTGAGAGAATGAGAGTAATTGACGATTACACAGGAAGAAGATCCTGCCGTTGAAACGTTGTTTTAGAAAGAAGAGTCAAAAACAAGTACTACAACAAGCTATGGATAACGAAAATGGTCAAGTCGGTCATATCGATGTTGAGAACAAGGAGGATGAGACCGCACTTCATGTTTGTTTCTTGGTTTTCCGTTAAAGGTAGATAAAGACAGGTAGTCCAGGTCCACGTATCCAAGTTAAAGAGAACACGTGACTTAACGAAAAGGAGCAAAATCGAAAATGAGTCCGGGTATCACAGTATATAAGGTTTAGGGTTTTCAGTGCTTTTTCAACATACCATGCCGGATCGATGTGCGAATTTTAGTTTCATAGTTACATTTCTCCTTAGTAATTTTTAGGCTCGAACGGAAAAGGATGACCTGGTGAAAAAGGAACAGAGCTCGGCAGAAGAGCTCCGTCAGGGAACAACGCAGTTGAAAACGTCTGTGCAAAATAAACGGCGAATTGAAAAGAAGAGCTCGAAGAACAGACCTAGCTCTTTTTCTAAAAGGGTACTGTTATTTATTACTCTTAGAAACTTAGGTGCTTATTGAACTCTAATTCAGACGCGTACTGTCGATGAAGTAAATGTTAGTGACAGTCGGCTTCGAGCATATGGCATAAACCCAAAGAAATTCAAGAATAAGGTCAAGTTTGACAAGAAGAAAATGAAATTGGATAAGTAAATAGTTCCTGTGTATTCAACACGTGGATTCATTGTCTCTCCTTTCTCCATCTCGTTCGTGACCGTTGTTCTGTTCTTTTGTAGTTGACTGTTTATTGAATATGGTGACCAATTAGGCATTGCAAATAAAAGATTTTACTGCGTCAGAAATAATTTGGTATTGGTCCTATGCCAAAACATTATCTTGATTTCCCTGACATTCTGATGGATAGCCTTACATGAAGACTAAAATCTGATGGCACCATTACGGTGGAAAAGGTAACGAAGAGAAGGGCAAATTGCTGTCCTCAGTAGTGTAGTGGGTAACACGTGAGCCTCAGTAAAGGGTAATCGCGGGTTTGAATCCGGTGTGCGGTCCGAGTTCTGCAAATTTGCAAATATCTCATTGTAGTTGTATTTGACATAATACCCTGTTGAGGAAGTACTGGCACCAAGTAGAAAGATGTACATTGTGATTTCGACCAAAGCCTCAACTTGACTTGGTTCGATGGCGATTTGTGCTCCGCAGATCATTCCCGTTGACTGGTGATGTCTTGTGGCACCGTTAGGTCAAAAAAGAACTGGATGAGAGAAAGGCAAAACAAAGGCCGTAGTGATGCAGTGGGTAAAGCGTGATATCTTGGAAATGATAGTCGTGGATGCCAATCTGAAGTGGGGTGTAAGTTTTGCAAATGTCTAAACAATATCGTGGTTGTACTTCACATAACATTCAGCTGTGAAATAGTAAAGGACAGAAAGTAAGAAGTTATAAATTTAAAATCTAGTATTCTGAACCAAGCTTATCACAACGGTGCATGTGGCGCAGTGGTCGGAGGCGCGCTGCAGCACACATGGGATTGATCCCCCCCACCCCGTGGCCCACCAAGCTTTCCACCTCATCGAGGTTGACAGATCGCTATCAGACTTGTCTGGGAGGATAGCACCACTGGCTCGATACATCGGTAGGCTACCGCGAGTCATTGTAGAGGTCAGATATGCATTCAATCACCTCCAACGGTGCTTAATGAAGTCGAACCCATGGTGCATCTTTCAGGGATTGATCAACGACAATAGTTCTATCCTTTATTTTTTAATGATCTTAAGAAGGAGTGAAGGTGAAAACAAAATTTGACCTTGTATTGCTCAGAATCGTTTGAATTCCGAATTGAACTTTTGCGGGTCGACTATGATTTGTGGACGTAGTTTAACTATCTGTTCAGCTCTACGATATGGGTGGAGTGCTCAGCTATTTCCGTAGTCTCTTCGGACAACGCGAAATGCGAATCCTAATTTTGGGTTTGGATGGTGCAGGCAAAACCACAATTCTCTACAGACTACAGGTAGCATGCCCCTTTAGCTCAAAATCTTCCTGTTCGGCGTATTTTCCTTGCCGGATCGCTCTTACACTATATCATTTTAAGGTTGGAGAAGTGGTTACAACTATTCCGACTATAGGGTTTAACGTTGAACAAGTGGAGTACAAGAATCTGAAATTCCAAGTAGGTGCTAACTTGTCTTGCTCAGATAGTTTTTGTCCGATTTGCATTCGAATCGTAGATGGTTACTTTTCGCTTCTCGAATGCCACTATGTAGAACTCGCAAGTTCGACAGTTTTAAAACTAATCATAGTTCAGTTCTTCGTAAATATTTGAGCTGTGTTTATATAGGTGTGGGACCTTGGAGGACAAACCTCTATACGTCCATATTGGCGGTGCTATTATGCGAATACGGACGCCATTATATACGTTGTAGATTCAGCAGACCGAGACAGAGTATGCCACTTGTTTGTTACACTTTTTTTTTATTGATCTGTACTTTCTTGCTGTTGTTTGAGGTCGGAATATCACGTCAAGAATTGGTCGCCATGCTTCAAGAAGATGAGCTTCAAGGAGCCGTACTTGCCGTTCTCGCCAACAAACAGGTAAGAGGAAACTTTGTCGAAACATCACTTCTCAATGAGAAAAACAATGAGCATGGTTACAGGATATTGCAAATTGTCTGACTCCGGCCGAAGTCCATAAGGCGCTAGGCCTCGAAGCTTTGCGAAATCGAACGTTCCAGATCTTCAAGACGTCTGCTTCTAAAGGGGAAGGTCTCGATGAGGCAATGGAATGGCTCGCAAACAGTTTGCAGCAAAGAAAGTAGCGTTATGGATATGATGGCAATTTGCCGACTTAGCTAAATGTACTTCCTAATGGTTACTGGTACAACTCATCTCTGTTCTAACATGGTCTGGAACATTAACCTGTTCAAAGGGTGTTGGCACTTCTTGCTTGCTTTTATACCATGTACAATCCTTATCTCAAAGGAGGTTTAACACACATCTTTCGGAAGTTCACTACAAAGATTGCGCATGTGGCGTACTATATAAACTACCAAACCCCTTAGCATTTACAATTGCCTCAGTGCGCAGTTAACTCTACGGCGGTAAATTTCTGTGACTGTTGCCTGTGATTACTGTAATTATCTCTATATTGTATCTAAAGGTCTTTCGCTTGGCTGTGCAGGATTGTTTAAATGGTGATCACATAAAGGTGACAGGTAACCTTGTGTAGATGATTCTGTGAATCATGCTCTACACAGAGTAGATCTCACTGGCACATACGTTTCCCGTAGGATACGGACCACTATCGAGGAAAGAAACGACTTTATGAGATTACAACCATATTTAAAAAAGAGCTAAGCATTGGACTAAATTTCTTCTTCACCAGATTTGTGCAACAAGGAAGTTTAGGAACCAATCGGAAGTTTATTTCTTTGCGCGTTTTTTCTTTGTGCAGTACTTTGACGCCAAAGAGTCCAGGTACGCGTCCGTATCCGAAGAACGAACTAATTGACGCTGATGAATGATTTGCTCAAGAGAACCACCACCTTCCTAAAATAACGGCTGTTACAGGATTGCTCTGGTGAAAATGAAAAATAGTACAGTTTCACGAACGGATTCTTTCGGGATAAAGGACATGTGCTCAACATCGTAACAATAATTCCAAACGGCTTATGATAATACATGAATAACTCGAGAGGGTGATGAAAACAATGGTGGTAACTTTTGACAGTTCAGATTGAAATCGGAACAGCAAGCACATCTTGCAGAAGACGAATCCTTCTTTGAAAAATATACCTCGGTTTTTATTTTTTCCAGTACCGCTTCTGCTTCTTTGGCTTCCTTCATGCCCCTCTTTCTTCGTTTGGCTGAGGCTGCCTTCAAATTGATTATTGAGGAAAGAAGCGACTTTAACGCAATATTTATTTTAGCACCTCGGACGTGGAAGTTTTGTATTTTGCTGTCTTCTTTAATACTCCGCTGGAGATATTCCGTTCGATGATTTCCTAAAGTCAATATTATGTAGTACAACACAAAGTCACTAATTCACTTAGCTAGGATTGGAGAAGTACTAGTAATATCTGTGCTTTCCGACTTATATGGATACCCGGATGGCCCATTTGCACTGGTTAAGCGGGCTCCAGCATGATTTCCCTTTTTTCGGAGTTTTCCTCGTCTAGCTATTGTGGTTCACCCGAACTCCGAATTCAACCTGGCCAAAGTCTGTCCCAAGTCGTCACCACTACAAGCAGTCGCCGCCATTGCGGATCAGAGGGGGATTTGCCACCATGTGACTAGTTTCACACCAGGACGGTGGTGGATCATGGTATTGTTTACTCTTAGATAGGCTTCCTGATGGAAACGCCTCGACTTCTAAGCTTGGGAGACCCTGCTGGGGGGACGAATCCCACAACTGTACATCGTAGCACGACGCCGAGGAACACCTCCCAGCCACTGTGAGGCGGTAAACCGTTGAGTGCTTCTCGCCCACATCTTGAAAAGTTTTATAAGGAGATGCGCAACCAGTATACAACTCTCGTTACCTTAATTCTTACCTTAATCCTATCTTCCTCATCGAATGCCACCACACAGACATGTTGCATAATTTTTGACATATCACCTTTCCACGAATTGTAGGCTGCGATAACATCCTTCTCTTCCTCCTCAGATCCTGTACAACGAAATGATAGCTGAAATGACTACAGCAAGAGTAAGGGAAAAAACAGACCTTTGTACTGAGCACAGAATTTCTCGACATCTTCTAAAGTCACTTTTTTAAACAGCCGTCGCCAGGCATTTATACTGTCTACGATGCTTAGGTTTTCTTCGTCGATGGTACCTAAAAACGGTGGAACAGCAGAATCAACAACGCAAGTAAAAGCGCACTGTTCTCAAAAGTAGGACCACTTAGACTTTCTAGATGACGAGTAAATAGCTTCGTCATCAGCGTCCAATTGCAATACGCATAGTGTTGGACATTTTTGGGTTACCCTAACGAGTACTGAATGCCGTTAAAAATAAGGATCACCGGATTCATCATAGAGACCTCTCCTTTCTTTATCGGAGAGTATCTCATAGGCCTTCGTAAGTATCTGGAACTTCGCAGTAGCTACCATTCTCGAATCCTCGTCAACTCCAGCCTTATCTGGGTGCCACTTCATGGACTGCTTGTAATAGCCCTTCTTGACTGAAAAATTGAACTCAGAGAAGCCTAAAATAGCCATGTAACGGCAAAAATATTCAAGGAAAGCCTACGTTCTGATGCTGTAGCCGTCCGCTCCACACAAAGGATGTCATAAAGGTTGTCCGTATTAAAGTGATGCTTACAATCGGTCAGCAACATCGCACTCGACTCGAACTGTCTGAGAGTTCAAACTGCTTATGACAACTACTTCGCCTGTACAATTTGAACTGAGCGGAATGCTAGAAGGAACTTAATGGGATGGATGTCGTCCCGCCAAACACTGTAAATAGGTGTGTTTGCTGTTATTATCACAAGAGTAATGAAATAGAAGACGAGATAATCCTCACTAAAAACCATTACTTAGCTCTGTGCAACAGCTAGCATGAGAACTAGAACCCACGAAACTCGTTCGATTTCCTGAGTTCATCTTGTGTTCATAGTACAACATTAGATGGATGGTTACCTAAATCTAACCACGATCAATCCCGCTGACGGATGACGTGCATGCTGATGGCAGCGTTAGGTAGAAAACTAGCTGAGAGAAACGCAAAGCAAGGGTCTCCGTAGCGCAGTGTGTAATGGGCGACCCCCGGAAAGAGTAATCGTGGTTCGGTCTGGCTCGGGGTCCAAGTTTTGCGAATATCTCGGCACTGTTGTGCTCGTAACCGCGATATTTGTCGTCGGTTAGTCTAAAAAAGGAGTGGAAGAAATGCAAATGACCTTAAGAGTGGAAAAAGAGCTACTACTGTAAAAAGAGCAAGTAGAAGACAGGTAATAAATGCTGATGGTTGCACTCGTGCACAATGCTTCCACTAATTTTACTAAATATTACTTCAAAATCACTTTGTTAAATATTTCACAACTACTGACAATGGAAGCATAACGATGGTAATGAATAGGATGCAGAAGCTGATTCACAAACACAACATCAGATTTTGCTGGACGTTCTGGCGATACCATGCGCGTTGAGCTCAATGCGTACACAGGCTAACCCCGAACAATACGTGCGACCCTTCAGTGGCTTACATCGTAGTCAGAGCTTTTCGACAAAACGTTTGGAGCAACTAGGTTGCTCGTCGAACACGGATTTGGTGAGATGACCACGCGAAATTATCCGTGGTCATGAAAGTGTTAGACGACGCCACGTATATTAAAAAACGGCGTTGCAGCGCTCGCCAAAAAACCGCACATTCTCCATAGAGCACATTTATTATCTGGCGATAGTTTCGTGTCTTCGATGTAAGTACTGTTTCGTTTCTATTTTTACGTATTATTTTCATATCATTGGATAGGCTGCTTATTATTGACCTAAATATGAATGTATAACTGTTTCATTTGAGGCCTTTTCCCATTTGGCATCTTTGTGGTGAAAGCATGTCTTCGTTTATTTCCAACTTTGTACCTACTTCTTACGGAGATGCACTATGCTTGGGCGGGAAAGTGTTAGAAACTACTGGCTTGGTTTAACTCCGTGTCATTTTGCCTTGTTTTTAAACCCGAAAGGTCCATTTGTTATCCCTATTTTAATAAGAGTGTAGTGTTTTAAGCAATGCGTCGTGATGTTGGTCACGTGTTAGACCATTTCCTCCTTTGTTGAAATAATGCTTTTTATGTTAACCCTTTATTTGCTATGTTTTATAATTTTTCACGGCAGGGTTTGATGTGAAATACAACCACAATGATGCTAAGATATTCGCAATACTTGGATCCCGGACCAGTGAACCACGAACCACTTTCCGACACTCGCACGTAACACTCTGCACCACTAAGACCCATAATTTACTTTCCTGTCAGCTAGTTTTCTACCTAATACCTTTTGTATTTGGTTCTTAGTGCAATGTTCACTTTAAGAAGTCACTTTAGTTTCAGAATAAATGGCGCTTAATGTGCTTGGAAATGATGGTGCCCAGGAAATATCACATGTCGAGGACGACAAGAACGTATGAGTCCAATGACTTTCGTAGATATTTCAATATCGCTAATATGTTCTCGAACGCAGCAGAATTAATCACTGGATAACCATAATGACGCTGAGATATTTGCAAAATTCCTCACCGCTGGTGTCCGCGGTGGGGAACGAACGCTATTACCCTTTCCCGGGTGCTAACGCGTTCACCACCACACCATGTGGGCCCTTCGTTTCGCTTGTCTCTCAGCCTTATTTTAACCTATAGCTGCTATCAACAATCACTGGGTGCTTTTTCTATTTAAAAAGGATGCAATTGTCTTTTAGGGCGAGTCGAGGTTGGTTGACATCGACGACCGTGAAGAATACTTTGTAAAACCACTCTATACTTACTACTGCAACTGTGGTCAGGTGAGTTGATTCTGAGAACGAGGTCTCACTTCATCCATGAGTGCTAATGTGCGTTTTTAAGTTTTCAGTAGATTTAGATGGCTATGATCAGTGATTCTCTACTCATTCGTATGCCACTTCGTAAAAGAGACGGTGCAAGGGTTATCGATCCAGAAAGGACAACTGCAAAGACATTTTCCACTCCGGGAGACACCGTATATGTACAGAGGTTAAGTGATCTTATTGTTCATCTCAAGTTTATGCTGATTTCTTGACATTACACGATCCTAGGTTATGTTATTCAGCTAGACCCGCTTGATGCAATAACTTCATGTGTCAGGATTGATTTGCATGATAAGCTGATAAAATACTATCTACTTGGATACTTGGATGGTCCGTCTTCACTGGATGTGTTGGTCCCAGCATAATTTGCACTTTCTCGGAGTTTTGCTGCTTTAGCTACAGGGAAATAATGATATTTGGGAAATAAGTGTAGCATAACATTTGCGATCGAAGCATAAGTACATATTAACTATCACCACGTCTGCAATCACGATTCAACCTTCTGTAGCGTATTCTCCAGAAGCGCATGTGTTAACTCAGGAGATATCACCACCGTCGTGGTATCAGACTAGTGGCATGGTGATAGATCTCCTTCTGTTCCCCAAGGACGAGGACTGCCTGTGGTGGAGACGACCTATGGCAGATTTTGGCCTGGCTGACCTCCGGACTTCAGGGAACCACAATGGCCAAGCCAGCAGAACACCGAAAAGTAGAAATTTTGCTAGGGCCCGCACAACGCGTTAATACGTGTCTAAGTACGTATATGTGTACACATGCGTAGATATACATGGATTTAGCTGACGGAGAAAGCTGATAAATGTTATTGGTTCATTGCCAAGCTATTAATTCTGAGGAAGGGTTTGGAAAGAAAGCCTCTATTGTTGCCCCTTCATGCAACCTGCACATCAGATTTTCTCACTGGAACCAGTCCAATTTTGAAATGGGGTTATTTTTGTGGATGTGTTATATGTGATTGTGCAATGAGACATATTTAGACGTGAAGGTTTGGAGCAACAGTACCGAAAAAATTGTAAAGGGTGTGGAGTTCCACTCTTTTACCAGCACCCTTTCAATCTGAAACTCGTTTTCATCTTTCGAGACGCTTTACTGTCTGCCCAGGAAGTTGGAGGATTTAGTGGGAATAACGAAGAACAACGAGCGAAAAAAGTGCGTCATTTGTAATTCCTAGCATTAGCTGCAGATGTATGAATAATAATCTTCAGATTATCATGAAGAGGAACGTCAAAAATCAGGGGAAGATGGGATCAGTTACGGTATCCACGATGGAGGGAGAAGAGGAGGAGGAAATTGAAGCAGTGAGTTAACCTCTTTTCGCTCAACGATTACGTCCCTGAAGTACATGCTTGTTTTCATTTCATATCACTTGACAAGGATCAATTACTCTGTCTATTTTCGTAAAACCCGATCGTTTGTTTAGCGTGAGACGGCAGAATCGTACTCAATGAATGCACGTATTGTTCGGGACGCTTTAAGACGAAAAGGAATGATCAAAGACAAACTTCTGGGCGGAGGAATCTCTGGTGCACCGGCACCCAAGAAGCGAGGAACGTTATTGTAAAGTTTCCAAGACTGATATTCTATTAATAAGGTTAACGATTGCTTTATCTACTGTTGGTAAGACAGCACGATATCACTGCGTGATATTTACTTCCACCCGTCAGAAAATGAGGAAATTTTGGTCTCATATGCTTGAGCAAGTCCTAATTGTATGCTGCATTATCAAACATTACTCCAAATTTATAGCAAAACTGTCTATTTGAGCTTATATGAAATAAACGAAACGAGCGCTTGTATTCATACGCATTCGAAGGCAGAAGTAAAGAACCCTAAAGTGGTGGGGTTTCGCTTTTTTTAGAGGATTGGGGTAATGCATAGGATTTTTCTCACTTCTGGCAGATTCAATCTGCGGGTTAGTTTCTGTAACACATTCACAACCAAGCTAATTTCTTCAGTAACAGCTGATAGCTTTTCCCATAAATGGACTACATGAGAATCAAAAGATTTGCCAGATTTATAAGTCTATCTTCTTCTGTTTAGCAAACACAAGGTGTTATTTTATTTCTTTATTTACGCACAAGCTGACGTTTTGGCGGATTTCGCCTTCATCAGAGCCTGGTAAGGTCAAATTCACTGCAATCTACACGGCCAAACACCTCCATAACCAAATAGAGAAAATGCTGAACCAAAATTTCAATCATGTTGAACACAGAGTCTTTGCACACTCACTGTTTTCTATGAGTCTTCCACTAAATATGTCACGTGAAGACCAGCCGCCCAGAGTTCACATGAAATCGTAATGTGCCCATCTCATCCGAATAACAGGCTTATGTACTGCCCAATATCACGCGTGATAATGAGGCATTCCTACCTGCGGTTCATTTTCGGATTCTTGGAAATAATTCACAATTCCTCGAGTTTTGCGCGCTTGTGTTCCCAATTCCTGCGCGAGGATCGTAACCGCTACATCAAAATCTCCGTGGAAGACTCATAGAAAGCGGTGAGTGTGCAAAGCCTCTGTGTTCAATATAATTGAAATTTTGGTTCAGCACTTTTCTGCTTGGATATGCAGATGTTTGGCCGTGTAGATTGCAGTCAACTTGACTTTTCCTGGCTGCGAAATGAGCTTAGTAGCCGTTTCTGACTTTTTAAGAACTCTTAAGATAAATGCTCAATTTGCAATATTTGAAACCAAACTAGTACAGGTAAACGGTGCTCGAGAAAAAACATTTAGTGGAAACGGCTCTTGTTCCTCATTACTTGCTAGTGATGTTATCAAAAATTGATGCGCTCTACGTCTAACAAGTATATCGCGTTCCTTCACAGGTTCATTCAGGGTTATACGGGGAAAGGCGATACGATTACAGAACATCATAGTTCATTCCCGTTAAGCGAAGAAACTGGTATTCGGTGCCAAATTCGTAATCGAGCTCTGACTTCGTTAGGAGCGTGAATGTGCCAATCATCGGTATCGTACTTTAGTTTGTTAAACGATCACATGATCATTGACCTCCTATGTACGTGACATTGGAGAAATATGGGATACTTGGTAGAGATAAATGAGTCAGGAGATCGCACGAAGAGAACGGTAGAGTAGACATTGAGCGATGTGTCTCAAGTAACAAAAAAACTGGATGACATTGAAAAAACCGGCCTCCTAGGGGGAACCTCTTGTCTCACGAGTTCTTTCATTACAGAACTGCCAAATTGTTGGGCTTCAAAAAATTAGCGTATCAGCTGAACAAAGCTGTCGGCAATGTCGATTCAACAACTCTTCCGGAGCAAGTGCAAGCCAAATGTCAAGAATGCGAGGGTTACAGGGTAACCTTGTTTGTAATCGTAATGTGAACAATGTGTATCTAAATACTCCGAAGGAAATCGTCAAAACAATGCCAGAATCCTTCTGCTCACTAGCAAACCATAATCAGTTCTAAGCTAAGGATAAGATTTTTTGAGCGAATTCGTTGGGTATTGTTTGGCTTCTTCTACTGGAGCAAAAATGTGCTCTTGTTTACAACTAACTTCAATCAACTCCCCACACTGCGCCACTTTCTCTCTGGTTGCGGAAATATTCAAGCATGCCGTCCCACGTGAGCTGATGATTTGAATGACACCATAGGTACTGGAGTGGAATGAACGGTGTCTTCTTCTTACAATCAGCAGCTACGATTTCTATGCTCGTAGCACCACATTATACAGAACATTCTAACAAAAAAAGCATCGCGGACAGTTGGAACAGTTTGTGTGCTAAATTCTACATAGGAAGGCTTTTCTGAGTGAGCCACCCTTGGACGTGAAAGAGTGCCTGATTCCCCAAAAAAAGTTTAGGTTGATTGCTCACTTCTTCACTGTGATTTGAAATCATACAGATATGTTCGTGTAGCGCACATGCAGTGCAATGGCTAGAGGTGTCATGCAATAAATAGTGAAAAGACCGCTATTTCGATCCTGCATCCCAAGTCCACCTTGCCTTCCATCCTTCCGGGCTCAGAAAATTGGTAGCAAACCTGACTGGAAGGATAGTAGCGCTGACTTGGTATATTGGTACGCCACCGCGTGTCATTGTACAGTCCAGATTTGCATTCAATCACCGCTATAATGCCTAAGCCAGTGGAGTCGAATGCATGGTGAACTTCTCTGGGATTAATCAGTGCCACCAGCTTTAATAGAGATGTTCCAAAATTTTCGCCGAAAACGTTCAATAGGAACCAAATGTGTACCTTTCAAGTATTTATAGTACACTCACCGTTTAAGGCAGCCTTAATTGAAACATGTGAGGCTATCATGCAGATTATGCAAGGTAGTCCTGATCATCTCCCACCGGTGAACTCAACACAGGCCAGTGTTTTAGAACCTTTCGTTTTTCGAATTCTTTCTCCAGTTGAAGTATAATTTCCGGTGTTACCATGCTTAAACTAATTTATTTGGAACGCGTTCCTTTAGTACATCGCAGACAAATAGGCATTTTAGCAGCTGGAATATCCTGCTAATAAGGCGCCAAGCGAAGTGTTCGCCAAGAGTCTTAAGAACATGGAACCATTCTGGTATGACGAGGAGGTGAAGCGGCTTTAATCTATTGTTAATGGAATGTACTCGACTTGAGTTAAGTATATGCGCTTGGAAATCCACATTTCGTTGTTCTCAGATGTGCATTGAAAATGCTACAGCTAGCATCCAGGTGTAGATGATCTCAGGATTTAGAGGAGGCCTGAATGTTCATTCGCGTCCATGCGAAAAACTCTCAAGCCCAAAATAGTTGTCCATTAGGTCGCTTGCTTCAAATACAACCGCATTCAACTACTGCGGATTTTCGCTTTTCCAACCATCGCAGGCTCAGATAATTGCAACAGTTTCCTCCCTTCCCGAGACCGACTTTATATTAACCTTGGCATTGACTGATAATTCACTGCTTTTTTTTAACGAGCAGAAACGAGGCTGGTATTTCAGAATTTAGCAGCACGTAACAGCTCACGTTTCAGCGGTGTCGCCTTCTTCAGAGCCTGGAAAGGTCAAAATCGCATGCAGTCTACTAAGCCAAACACTTTCATAAACTCAGCAGATAAGACTTAAGACATAAATTTTCATCCACCTAGTAAACAGCTTCTGACAATCCTGCGTCTACGGACCCGACTACCTTCAAGATTAGACCCATCATCAGCTGTGTAGACGTGCTTGCGGATAGAGTGGTTACTTTATTAACCTAATCTAGTTGTGGAAGCGCATCCCAGGCCAACTCATGATTGCTCAAATGATCCTGGATCGTCTGCACAACGCGACCTCTAGCTGCGCGTGAGCGATGAAGCTATTCGACATTACCGCCGTTTATACAAAAGTACCCATAGAATACGAAATACAACCCATCCGCTAGCTTCTTATCCAACCATTACGAAGCACTAAACATCTATCGCTTCTATATTGAGCAGTTCATGGTCCTCTTAAGGGTGCCTGAACCACTCGATGTTCAGATGTTTTGAGAAATAATACGCACAAATTAGATCGCTGGTAGTGGGACAGCGATTGTCACCAGCCTTTGCTATTGTCCTAATGTGTCAGGTGGAAGCGCCAGTGATCAATTTCCGGCCATTGCTTTTCTGCAGATATATAGATGATAGCTTTGTCATATGCTCCACACATCGGAATAAACAACATTCACCTGAGAGAAACAGTAAGAAAACTGGGTTCCACCCCAGAATGGTCAAATTAGCCTATCCGAAGACGGCGGCATTACGCACTGGATTATTATGATTCGATTATTATAAAATGCTAATGAAATCCATGTAGTAAGGAAATAGCACTTCATTACCTCACACCAAAGGGGCGCTTATTAGAAATATGTTTCAAACAGCCAAACAATAAACTGTAGTTCCTCGGGATAGACGTAGGGGAAAAACCACACCCATAAACGATAATTCTAACGAGGATAAAATCCCGTTTATCCTGCCTTTTATTTCCAGCGAAATAAGTGCATCTACAAAACGTTGCTTAAGAAGTGCCCTTCTAGACAACTCGGTGACAGTGGTAGAAATGCTACCTGACACTCTAAGGCGCAGTTAGTTCAAAACCGCATATATGACCGTCTGTGTACAACGAAAAACTGCGTAATTTGCGAAACAATCATAATGATGCTAAGATATTTGCAAAACCCCAAACCTCAGGTGTCTGCGGTGGGAAACGAAAGCGCTATTACCGTTTCCGGGAGCTAACACGTTCACCACCAAACCACGCATGTCCTTCGTTTCGCCTGTCTCTCAGCCTGTTCTATCGATAACTACGATCAGGTCATGTAGAATGCAAGAAAACTATGTTGTTTGAAATCACAATGTTAACATTTGCAGCTCATTACAATTCTTCAAAGCAGGGTACTATGTGAGATGCAAGCATAATGATAATAATTCAACTATAGCCTCAGCTTAACTGGGTTCAATGCAGATTTGGACCCCCACCCAGATCAATCCCGTTGACGAGTGATTGCTGATAGCAGTGATCGATAGAACTAGCTGAGAGACAGGTGAAGCGAAGGACTCGCATGATGTGGTGGTGAACGCGTTAGCCCCCGGAAAGGGTAATAGCGCGCTCGTTCCCCACTGTAGACATCTGCGGTCCACAGTTTTGTAAATGTCTCAGCATCACTGTGGTTGTTTCACAAATGGTACTTTGACGTGAAAACCTGTAAAGGGCAGTAAGTAAAAAGTCAACATTGCATAATTTGCTCCAACAGCAGAGAGTGATTCCATGAGTTCGAGTACGGTGTACCTTTTCTCTTGCAAAGCGTGTGGAGAAGAATACGTTGATAAAACGGATAGACCGCTTTGCGTCTGCTTAATATCAATCTTATTACTTGTCCTAGTCTGTCAATCAATGTTCAGTCTTATGTCTGATAACGTAGATAAACCTCCACCGCACAGGTCACCTTTTTAGCGTTGTATAGCACCCGCTAGGACCTATCGGAATATCTTTTCCGAAACTTTTCTGCAGCAGTTTCCAAGGTCCCGAATACAGTGTAGCTGTCGTTACTTAATAATAATAGCTTAATAAAAACTGCCGGAAGTGGCTGCGATTGAGCGTCAATGTTAACATTTATTCGTAAGGAACACAGTGTCATAATTGTTGATGTTAGTTGAACGTCAACTGGATTCGCTTACGAAACACTACGAGCGATCCTTCAGATTCGTGGTCGGGCACCCTAAACTCGAAAAAACTATCAGCTATTGAAGAATTTTCGACTTATTCTCCATCGTAATTGCCACGACAGAATGGACAGCCACGAGACTTGAAGGTACGGTCTTTTACATTACCTATAATACCACCTGTTGAACACCCTACCTTCTGGGCATTATACGCGTCCACCATATGTCGAAGCTTAGTTCCAAAGTCTGCATGTACCTGAAAATACCCGATTCATATAATGATCCAAGGTGACTCTGGAAAGACATCGGACCATTTAGCAAAGGTATCTCAATTCCATTCATCCCAGGGCATATGGTCTGTCATGAGAGTCGAAACACTTCAGACCGAGATATATAGAACAGTAAGAAACTTCAGGCTCGAAACCCGCATTTTCTACGACAAGTGAAGCTTTAGAAATTTAGGTTCTTAAAGTGGTTTACAACTAACCTTTCTGAAATTTTCAATTGCGCGATCCTGAATGTATGGCTTGCAGTCCTTCATCGTCTGGAACGTGTTCTCAACTAGTCTCTCCCGTTCCCCATTGTTCAATACCTAAATAATGGAAATACCTTCAATATGGGGATTTTCGACTCTATTAGAAAACTGTTGATGAATAATACAGATCATTCAGACACTTCGATCGGTGACACGTGTAACTCACTCAGTACGACTCTAACTTGCGAAATCAAATCTGGAATCTTAACCTTTTTTATTTACTGCCTATTCTTTTTAATGACAGGGTATGTTGCGAAATATAACTCGTATAATGCTGAGATATTTGCAAAACTCCAGACCGCAGTTGTCTGCAGTGGGGAAAGGACAATAGCGCGTTCGTTCCCCACCGCAGGCACCTGCTGTCCGTAGTTTTGCAAATATCTCAGCATTATACAAATCTGGAATATTCTACTCATACGAAAAATCGTAAGAGGCTACCAACCTTAGTCCAAAATTCTCGTGGCTGGTCGAAATTATCGTCGTTGATGGATTCGTGACGCTCCACGTCTCCAGATATTGACCATCTGCTTTCTACCGCTCTTGGACACTCCATACCACCATTGAAACTGTTTGGGAAGTAGTTTGGAGCATTGCCTTGAAGAATTTCTGTCAACTTGATTGGCCGAATGTCGGTGGAATCAGTGAAGGCTACAACTACTACAGTTGTTCTTTGCCATTATTCAACTAGTTAGCAAAGACGCAACATGTTCCATACAAAAGGCATTTAACTGAAAACGTGAAAGAGGTTCTGTAATAATCTCCATCCAGGCTTCGTGAGAACGCATGCCAATGGAATTTTTCAAAAACTGCGAAGCTTCCTGTTTCATCCATTTCTTAAAGCTTTCATAGCCATTTTTAACCCATAGCCACCGGTATGAATCGAATCCAAGTCATAATTGACTGAAAGTAATCGCTCCTTTCAAATGTAAACAAACATATCTAAGCTCATAATGAGTTTAACTGAAGAATTAAGCCGTCGCAAAAGTAACTGCACTTTCGAACCGTAGATTTTAAATCGTTAGGTAGATATACCAGCTTTTTCGTTCAGTATAAATACCGTGTATGCTAAATATATTAATATTAAAGTTTACATTTTTTATTTAACCCAATAGAACAGCACTCCGATATTCTCGGAGCCACCAGTTCTCCAAAGACATTTGAAAATCGCCGCTACCAATTCTGACACAAGTTTCTCTTTTGTAGGGAAAATGGCCATTTGTCGTATTATGATTATGATAGTATTATGATCTGCGATTAAAATGGGATCACATATAATGAGGCTCTGCGCAGTAGTTTGACCGACGTGCAGCAGTCTCTGAAGGAATGTCTAACGCTGAGTTTGCACCGAACGAGGGCCTTATGGGGACTTGTTCGTTCTCGGTGGAGGGAATCACACCCTGGCAAAACGAGCAAAACGGAGATAGGCCTTCCTTAAATCGACGAAATCCTACAAAACTGCAACGTATATTTCGAAGCTTATCAAGAAAGAATACATATTGATTAGTCACACCGAGGTTTAGGGAAGGTCGGTTTCGAAATATTACTACGCTTTGTGCTAGCTGATAATACACCGACCTCTGCACGATGTGCGCAATGATGTATGTCCGGAAGAAATACAAGTTGTTACCACCGGACATTGTCATTATATATCCACCATCAGCATCATGTATAAAAGGGCATCACTGAGTGAGGATGCCTCATTCGAGAAGATGGCTCGCTGAGGAAGATCTGGCTCGACAGGAAGGCGAAGACGCAACGTCGAGGCGAACAACAAGCATGGACCATCGACTCGGATCACCGGCTCTGAGGAAGACGAAGACGTCGAAACGTTAGCCGAAAATAAATATATTTATCAACCTCGTGCAAGCTTATCAAGAAAGAATACATATTGCAACGTATATGTCTACACATTGCCAACAGAGATGTTCCCCAACAGTCTGGCACAAAATCGTTCCATCAGTTGTTGCATGGCTAACGCCACAATAGTCAAACGAGTTGGGCTAAGAAAACCTGCCCCATGCATCGTACTCATCTGAACCTCTTGCCTAATCTCAACAACATCATTCTATCGGGATAAATAAACTTGTATTATGTTGCCGACGATGTGTATTTTGGTCGAGTCCAGTTACAATCGTCGCTTTTAATTTTTT
>UYYA01003918.1:7274-102368 GCA_900624975.1 Angiostrongylus costaricensis
GGGTGATTGCTGTGGCAAAAAGATCGATAGAAATAGCTGAGAAACGTGCGAAACAAAGGACCCGCATGGTGTGGTGGTGAACGCGTTACTCCCCGGAAAGGATAATAGCGCGTTCGTTCCCCACCATAGACACCTGCGGTCCAGAGTTTTGCAAATATCTCAGCAACGTTGTGGTTGTATTTCGCTTAGTAACCTGCCATGAAAATTATAGAAGGCAGAAAACAAAACGTTAAACATTGTGATTTCAACTACAGCCATAGCTTAACTGGGTTCTATGCCGATTTGCGCTCCCCAGATCAACCCCGCTGACGGGTGATTGCTGTGGCAAAAAGATCGATAGAAATAGCTGAGAAACGTGCGAAACAAAGGACCCGCATGGTGTGGTGGTGAACGCGTTACTCCCCGGAAAGGATAATAGCGCGTTCGTTCCCCACCATAGACACCTGCGGTCCAGAGTTTTGCAAATATCTCAGCAACGTTGTGGTTGTAACACCTCATGTTTGTTCTATAAGAGTATAAAGAATTATTGGATTAGTGCCGAGGTTAATAGAAAGTCGGTCGTGGGAATCAAACTTTGTTTTAGTATATCATTTTACGTATACTCGGTTTTGATAGTTTGATAATAATCCCTTCGAATAACCTACAAAACGTATCGTTTTTTGCGTACCTTCGAATATCGAGAATGTGGAAAACCGACAGTATAAAAATGTTATGGCGACATTGTGCTTTCTTCACTGTCTGTCGAATGCCTGTTTGGAAAGTGTTTACTTATTTTTCCATATGTAACGGAGAAGTTGGAGATTCAGATCATTCGGTTATTCGATGCCTCGCCATGGGTTAAACAAACCCCACACTTCATAATCTGTCCGGTGTCAGCATTTTGGTATTATGTTTGACCAACCTTCGCGTCTTCGCCTAGAATTCATGAGCGATGTTAGTGCACACTTTTTTCTG
This sequence comes from Angiostrongylus costaricensis, assembly GCA_900624975.1. Lineage (NCBI taxonomy): Eukaryota > Metazoa > Nematoda > Chromadorea > Rhabditida > Metastrongylidae > Angiostrongylus > Angiostrongylus costaricensis. The sequence goes on from UYYA01003918.1 coordinate 8,229, forward strand.
GGGCTGCATTTTATATTACCTTTCTCATTGACAAATTTACGAAACAGATTGGATTTGTACAACCTGTCTCCAGCTTTGAAGGAGCTGTATAATGGCTTTCAAAATCTGATTAGTCGTGTTGGTCCCAGTTTTTCATTAAAAGCTTTTCGTAGGTCACGCTAGAATTCCAATAATCCTATAACCGTAGCAGTTAAGAATGTTCACCTGAACGAGGAGGCCCGCGAATCTTCTCATCTCCTAACTACGTACTTGTTCCTACGACTGATGCTTCTCGTATTTGTTATTTTTAGTCCTATTTACAGTATTCTTTCAATTGTCAACTATGAGTAATTCCTGGAAATAGGTTGATTTTTGTACCCATGTAAAAGCATTTGTTTTTTTCCAAATGACATTCATAGAAGATTTGTAGGCCATGAGGCGCCACATTATTTCACTACACACTGTTCACTTCGTCGTTATTGTATTCATGTTCATCACTCGATTCACTTCACACTCACCAGTATACAACGGATTCCTTACCATCCTCAGTTGTTTGATCTGCATATTTGTTTTTCTGGATATGTAAGCAGTCGGAGGCAACTGAAGTCGTGTTTCTCTTCAGTCGAAGTCTGTAAAGTTCAGTTCTGTCCAATAAGCGATTGTTTATTTCCTTCCAATCGTCGTCAGTCGTTATGATTATCAGGGAAGAGCGTAGGAAATGTCGAACTACAAGAAACTTGTCGCACCAAGTTTGAAGAGCGTATAAGTCTTTTTCCATAGTACACAATATGTGGAAGTCTTTCAAGAGGTATGAAAAAAAGGTGTGTCATCAAAAATTAGACGTTGTATTTTTGACGGCTACCGAGAATCGAGCATCGTCGTGATTGTACTCAAACTAGATTAAATGGATTAAGTTTTTGTAGGTATTCTTTTTAGCTACTGCATATTATTTGTTTAAGTATTTTGACAAGTCTACATTTGGAGCAACAAAAGAGCAAAAGGCTTTCGAAAAAAGTCTTTTCCAGAAGACTTCCAGGAACTCATCATGTGAGATTTTTTTCGTTTGTTAACATTCGTTTTCTTCGGGTTTAGTTTTATTATTGTTTCCGTTCTAATGCTTGCTTGTACAGAAATTTTACCGGCTAGTAGCTAAGATCGGTGTGCTTAAAACTATATAGTAGAACCGTCCAACTCTGGATTATTTATCTGCCTTAATGCGTTTGTAGCGCAGTGGTGAAGGGTGTCCTACAATAAACACGTTGTGTTTGGTTCAATCCCAAGTTGTTGCGTAATCAAGTCTCCCATTCCTCTAAGGTCATCAGATTCACATTAGACTTCTCTAGGAGGATAAGCCCACTGACTTTGTACATCTGTAGGTCACTGCAGGTTATATAGGCCCCATCATGCCCCATTTATCACCACGCGAGATTTTTTCATCATGGAAATTCATTAGTCAAACTACCCTAGATTTGGAATACTAAAAGCAAATTTAATTTCTTCTTTTTTTTTTAGTTGTTTGCGACCTTTCTCTTATGCTTCATGTTATAGCTGAAATAATTCTTCTGGACGGCGTTACTTGTATTTATCGATCTAACGTTGATCTGTATATGTATGTGCTTGGAAGTAGTCGTGAAAACGAGCTTGTGCTTGAATCCCTTCTGAACTGCCTTTTCGATGCCATCTCCACAGTACTACGAAAGAATGTCGAGAAGAAAGCCCTTATAGATGCAATGGACACATGCATCCTTATCATAGACGAAATTTGTGACGAAGGGTAAGTCCAATTATCCATAATATTTTTATCTTCCATATTTCCTACGATTATAGGATTATCCTGGAGACCGATCCCCAATCCGTGGTGGCTCGTTGCGCATTGAAAGCGGACGAGATTTCGTTCTCTGATCAAACATTCTCTCAAGTAGGAATGTCTTTAATGAGCTCTGCTAAGGAACAGTTTAAATGGTCTCTTTTAAAATGATTTCACACGGAATGCTTAATTACGGGAAGACCAATAGGTCGTTTACCTTTTGAGTAAGTGTGGGAACAATATTGCCGGATTATCAACTAGTTATCTTTTCGTTAAGAGATTGACATTTTTCTTCTCTATATTTGTGGTGTGTGGTTTATGCGGTTTGTTTTTTAAATCTATTTATTATTGATTGTGATGTTTCACTGTTTTTCTCATAGCTCATATATTTGATTTGTATTGACTTGGAGTAAATGGTTATTGATTCGCTTGCTTGTCCTGTTGCTGTTCTGTTTCACCTTACTGGCACTGATACCTGAGCACTTCAAATGAAATGAATGTTCTGTATAGAGTCTGTCTAACTTGCAGTAGAAATGGCCGAAACCACGTGTTTGGATAGGGTGTTACCTATTTATGGTATTTTTTATCTATGAACCACCTGAGATGCAGCGCTTTCTTTAGAGCTTCCTGTAGATGAAATGGCTTGACAGAGAGCTGTGGTTTGTGCACCACATGATCGATTGGGTTTCTTCGGTGCTTTAATTTTGTAATTTTGTCTATTGGAACCTCAGCGTAAGAGGTTCTGATGTGCTACTACCATTTACGTCTTGAATACAAATTCTGGAACGGCGATGATTCTAAAAATATTATCAGCTTTTAATGTTTTTGAAATATTACGTGGTTCGTACTTAAGCTACTGTAACTTGGCGACGCTTTTCTAACAGAATGCCTCTCTCCCCTCCGAAGCGGCGTAGTACATCTACCTCTGTTGAGTTTTCACCTCGGAAATGCAGAAAGAAGGTTGTTAGTCTGAACTGATTATGTGCACCGTTGATTTATTTTTGAGTCATGTGTTGTTTCAGAAAGAAACAGCTGTGCATTCCATCAAGCATTGTGACTTGGAGATATCGTCAAACATGGAAAAGATCTTTACATTACAGGAGATCAAGTAGGAAACATGGAACATTATTGGGAGTAAAGTTTGGATGTGGTTTGTATAACCAGATCAGCTATTTAGGAATGTCCTACCAGTTACAAAAGAGTCTCTGGAGAGTCGTTTCGATCCTTCAGAATCTAGTTTCTTGTACGTTGGTTTTTTCGTTCATAAGAGTGCCTCTTGTTGATGGTCTTAATTTTTACATTTACCGTATTGAATTAGGTGCAACTCAGGGACGAAGGAGCTGTTGTGGCATCAGAAATTGAGAACTATTTTATGCAAGGCAGAACTCCGCAAATCAATGTTGCCAGAAGTAAGCGCTCGAAAGCGAAGTTGATTCCGCATCAGGGAGACTCTAAGTCAGTTTTGAGCCCTACTGAACTAGATTTCGATTGGCACGACCGACTTATTGTTGACTTTGGTATTATCAATAAGTTATAGCTTTTTTTTGAGCAGACCAGAGTTTGTGAATACAAGCTGTGTTCAGCAGTACCTAATATTTCGGCGATTTCTCGTTTTCCATAGGTAGGACTGGTCAAATTGATACGCATTTTACTTAGCCAAACAGCTTTCAAGCCTCAGCATGGAGAATGCGAAACCGATATTTCAGTCGCATGGAGAAGAGCTTCTTTTCAAAACACTCACCTTTGGTTCTTTATAAGTTTTCCACTTATTAAAGGAAACCAGCCCACCGAGTTTTTATGGTTGAGGATATGCCTACCCCGGGTCAAAAAAATATGGACTAGAAGTAGGGAACGACGTTACGCGTGATTAGAAGGCATTTTTTGATTGGATTCATTTTCGGATTCTTAGGATTTATCAGTACACGTTAAGAGTTCTCTACGTCGATGCTTATATTCCTTATTGAGGATAGTGACCTTTGTTTCAAAAGCTTTTCCGTCATCTACTGTTTTCTATGCGTGCTATAAGCTACTTTTTCACTTTAAATTTCCGTTCTAGTTTCCATACGGAGACAACGGTTTTCCAGTGTATTCGTACCCGTGCGTTCTACCATAGATCATTTGCAACGTACCAGAACTCATTTAATGTCTACTGTTAGGGAAAATAATGCAGTTTTACACTGTATCTTGACGGCGCTTGTAACACAGTGGGTAGGGGCACCCTGTAATACAAATGGGATCCATCCATGCGCTCCAGGTTCACGAAGTGCTCCATCCTTCCGGGATCGGCAAATTGGTACCAGACTTGTGTGGCAGGATAGCAGCACTGGCTCGATACATCGATAGGCCGCCGTGGGTTATTGTAAAGGCCAGTTGTGCATCTAATCACCTCTAACAATGCTTATTGAAGTCTATGGATTCTAATCTCTATGGATTGGTTAACGCCAGAAGCTTTATCCTTTATTTTTTTTATAACCGGTCAAAAGCATCAGGGAGAGTGCCTAGTAATCATGCTGACCTCGCACCTTAACTCAAACCGATTTTTTCATTTGAGATAGGCACATTCCTCACCCATGTGTGTAATGTGGCTTGTCTTAATGAATAAGTGGAAAGCTTATAAAGCACAACAGTAAGTGTTTAAAATCAGTTGTTTCTCATGCGACTGGAATTTATATTTTGTTCATTTAAATTTTTGAACTTACACGAGATTGATAAATTATTTTTGTTCAGCTAACGTTTCGTTGTCTTCGTCTTCATCAGAGCCGATGATCCGATTCAGTGGCCCACAGTTGTTCGTATTTTCGAGGTGGCGTCTCCTTGGTTAGTTGCACTGAAACGGACCTTCTTCTGTGGTGCAGCGCACGTATGAGGCATGCTCCCTTGGCATTGCTCTTTTATACGGCGCGGTACTTGTTGATATGACTATCCGTTGATAATAATTTGTTTTCAACAGATCATCCACCCTGCAGCAGTCGGTATTATGTTATCTAGCATATAAAAATGCATAAAGCTCTTGGCGTTGATCTTACTGTGAAGTATGCGCCATGCATTCGACTTCATTAAGCATTGTTCGAGGTGACTGAATGCATATCTGGCCTATGCAGTGACTAGCGGTGGCCTACCGATATATCAAGCCAGTGCTGCTATCTTCCCAGACAAGTCTGGCACCAATTTTCCAACGCCGCAGGGATTATGGGGCTCTCTGGGACTGAGGCGTGGGGACCGATTCCATGTGTAATGCAGGGCGCCTCCGACCACTGTGCTACACGCACCCCTAGGTTTCCCATCAGCTAACAAATAGTACATGAGAATTATATTCCATGTATTTTCTGCTAAGCTTATGAAATTGTTTGACTGAGTATGTTGCGTATCGGATTGATTTTGCCAAATTCTGAAGAAGGCGAAATCGTGGAGACATTTGCCAAACGTCGAGTAATGTTTTTTATTAACAACCACGAATAGGAAAAGAAGAGTGCTGCCGAAGAAAACACTAATTTGTTAAATTTCGGTTTCCTTCTGTTTCCAGTTTATGTGAAGACGTTGAGGAAGAGGTAGAAGATGAAACATCGAGAAACTTCAACTCTTGTAACTTAGGAGCACTACGTGACTACATCAACGTGGGTAGAAAGCCTTTGTGTTAAAAATTCATTCTTTTTTTTCGTTTTCTTTTTTCAGAATCTCGAATTCTCTGTAGAGAATAAAGACTACATTACTAAAATCAAGCAGGATTTTCCATGGTGGACATTTTGTTTGGCAGGAGGTTTCAATATACTGGTATGTTTAATGTGTTCTATCCTTTAGGGTTCTGAACATGAACTCACTTTCGTAAAGCATAAATTTTCGCTTTCCTGTATCATCTTTTCTAATCTTTAAAAAATCTTTCAAATCTTTCCCTCTTTCTTATCATTAAGTTCAGTTATACGGTGTGGGCTCGAAAAGAGCTTTGGTGAATGATTTCTGCAAGGAGCAGCTGAGCAGATTTTGTACCTTAACCATCGATGGATTTAATGAGGACGTCACTACAAAAATTATTTTGGCAAGGATTGTTGAGTTTCTGAAACTCAAACACTGTGAGGTAACTGTCCTCTCAATATGTAGCTATTCTTCGAGTGCGTTGATAGCGTGTGAGTTGGGATTCTATACGTTAGAAGTGAAATATCGCTAGTCTTGAATTTTCTGCACCCAGAATGAAAGGTCCTGGTTAAACTTACCTTTTAGCAAAAGCGAAGTTCTTTGGTTGAGTGGGGAAAACGCATAGCTGCTACTATCGAACAGAACCAGAACCAACTTATCATTCTACTGCACAACATTGATGGTCCCAACTTAAGGTCTAATTTTTTTATTACATTTGTTGTGAAAACGAAAACACGATCTTGTTTCTAAGATCAATCGATTAAGATAATATAAAAGCATAAAAAAAATAAAGATCTCGGTGTTGGTCAATCCCAGAGGGATGCGCCATGCATTCGACTTTATTAAGCATCACTGGAGGTGATTGAATTCATGTCTAGTCTATATAGTGGCTCGTGGTGGCCTACCGATGTATCGAGCCAGTGCTGCTATCCTCCCAGATAAGTCTCGTACCAATGTGCCAACCCCACAGGGATGGAGGACTCTGTGGGCCTGAGGCGCGGAGACCGATCCCAAGTGTGTATTGAAGGACCCCTCCGACCACTGCGCCACACGCTCCCTCCAAGATAAGAAAATGTAATAAATAAATTTTGGTTGGCAATAGATTTTGTTTGTTACTTTACTTTTAAGGCGTAAAATAACTCTCATTGCATAGCTCCATATAGATATGCCTTCAACTATGAATTTGTTGTAGCCATTTGTGTTGGTTTAGTCTGTACATTGGTTTTGGAGGTCAGTTGATATACGAATAATTCGAATAATGTTTAATACTTGGAGGATTTATTAGCTACCAGTTGGCCAGCCAAGGTGGATTTTGTTCAATAGGCGTTGACCAAGCCTTTAATTGTGTGAAATGGAGTAATGTTCAGTGCATTGTGTTAAGTGTCATTTGTGTTGAGCAAGAAGATGCCTTTATCGAGCAGACTGATGGCTAAACTTGATACTTGAAACTTGAACGGCCCGTCATCACTAGTTGTGCGGGCCTCAGCAATAATCACTATTTTTCGGAGATTTGCTAGTTAACCCATTGTGGTTCCCTGGAATCCCAAGAACAGTCTGTCCAAAGTCTGCCCCAGGTCGTCACCACGACAGCCAGTCGCAGCTCTTGTGGATCAGGGGAGATTTACAACCATACGACTTTGATGCCAAGACGGTGGTGGATCATGGTATTGGTTTACTCTTAGCTAGGTTTCCAGATGGAAACGCTGGACTCCTTCTCAGCTTGGGGGACGAGGGGACGAATCACCCCGCTCTACATCGCAGTCCGACACCCAGGAACACCTCCCAGCCACGATGAAGCGGTAAACCGTTGGGAGGGATCGCTAAAATGCCGGGAAATATTGGTTGCAGCTAAAGTAGAGATTTATTAATCGGCGATTTATCGTTATATTAGTTGTTTTAAGGTCCTACTTGAAAAACTTCGTTATAGAGATCCATTTGATCAATCCGTGCTGGCCACTCTTGCAGAAAATCCTGCTGTCTTGATGTTGGCTACTGTTGATCACATTAATGCCACTCTTTTACATACTAATGTGAGCCGTTGATTTCTATATACTTGTTTATTCTAATGGATTCCATTGCATCTTCATTCATTTAGAACAGTTTACTACTTGCTTCGTCCCAAGTCTAGATCATTTTTAGCGTCACCTTGAATCATTTAAGTGGGTGTACTACCGTGCAGACACTTTTGAATTTCCTTCACAAGAATTATTCGCTGGTCGTTCTTCCTTACTTGGGCTCAATCCCAGATGTAACAATTTGGTTGGTTAATGTCTAGTACCTATGCTAGTTTACTTCAATCTAGGCCTTCTTATTTTATAGGTGCACTCACTATCATCGCTCGATGTACTCTGGAAATCGTTGGCTACTAATTCTCGTTCAATCTTTCGTCTGTTTTTCTCGTTGTTCTTCAGTAATAAGGAACCCGTCGCTTTCTGGGATCTCTTTACTGCTGCAAAGTAAGTAAATACTTTTCTGACGCAACACGTCATCAATAATGAAGAACCCATTGCTTCCTGATTTCTTCAGTATTGAGAATTGAGTAAAAGCTTATTCAACAATTGCGTCCACCTACCGAAACTGATTAGACATCTGTGTGTTTCTTCCAATTGTTTGATATAAAGAGTCAATTTCGCTTGTGATTTTGCCCACTTAAGAAGACATGGAATGAATACGAACGATTAGTATGCCAACTCTCATGGTCAGCCACAAGAAGGGCACTTTTCGGCAGTCCTACAGACCGCTACATTAATGATCTATTCAAATGTGCTTTCAGAGGTAGACTTTCCAGGGGCTTTTCTATTCACACTTGATACTCGACGCCATATTTCGTGTGAATGCCGTGTAGGTCCATGCCTAATTTTCGGGACACCTCCGCGATGATTCATATTGACTCATTCTTGTCGCATTGCTACTGAACAGACATCGACAAAGTAATTAATTACATAGGATAATTAATAGCTGTGAGATACAGGGGCATCTTAACGCTTTCTTGTTCTGTGATACTCTCTCATACTATGTTCGTACCAGTGACAGTCACTGTTGCTATGGGAACAAATACGTAGGAGGAACATTTTGCCAATTATAAAGTGCGGAAGTTGGTTTTTTAGACGACATCTGCTACAATCGTTGTGGAATAGGCAATTTATTGAGTGCAAAAAGTTTAGCATGAGTCTCTGTGAGGCTATCTAAGAGGATTTTACATAACTGTTAGCTTTAATTTTCGTCTTTCAGTAGTATCTGTCAGGACTACAGTGCCAAGTGAGCAGTTAGTTAGTTGTTAAGAATTTATGCTGTACATTTCTTTTGAAATGCTAGTTTGTATCTTCAAGTACAGTTCAGTGGAGTTGATGTCCTATTCTTTACTGTACTCTATCGCTTTAAGTTTGAGGTATTCTGCATTTAATAGCCTACAAAAACACAAATTTTCTTTTTAAATTTACTAGAACCCACTATAATCTATTTCACAAAGTGCACTGATAGTTGAGAAATCTAAAATCAGTTCACTATTTTTAGAGACGAGTTCCTCGTTTCGTCGGACATGGCTCTTCGCCAGCAATTGGTTGAGTTCAGTGACCATCGGATTCTAAGGTAACGTCATACTCATACGAATCGATCGACTTATGGTCGAACTGAACACCATAAGGTTTGCAGATGTGCAGTAGAGTGTGAAATTTTTCTGCCTAAGAGACTTGTATATTCATTTTTATCTTTCTTGAATGATTTGACGAGAAATCGTCGTGCTATCTTTTATATCTTTGAAGTAACAAAGTCAGCACTGGGAGTGATTTCTTTTCCATTACTAGGTAGTCATATATTTTGGAACAGAATATTTAACATTAATTTGGCCTTTTTGATTCAGGTGGATCCGTGGCGAGGATGGAAACGAACGGCTTATAGGCTTGCTGGAGCAGAGTCTTGTTGAGAAATTCCTCACAGAGAAAGATCTTAGCTTAGGTTTTCCATAAATTTTCGATATTGTCTTTCCTTGTTACTTTCCAGTCTTTCTGTTTAATGGCCATTTTACGAGCATTTTCGCATTTATATTTTTCGTAATGTATTGTGTATTCCCGTGTACATGAAGGTTCTATATCTATCTCTAGCTCATTGACACATTAAAGTAACAAATTTCAAAACTGCCTTACTGCTCACTCATAATTACTGGAATGAATGCTGCAGGGTCCATATATCTATCGAGTTCATTCTCAGTCCATTTGGTTCCAGAACTTGTTTGTCCTACCATGTATATATATATATATATATATATATATATATCACCTCTATCACCTGTAGTCCTGTTGATAGTCGAGCGACTCGAGCGGGCGCCAGTAAATCTTCCGTTTTTCCTTGTCGCGTGCAAGAGCAGCCCAGTGGGTTCTGCTCGCTCTAGGGACTCGTCGAGCATCATATCTTTCTTCAAGGCTCTTTGTGAAGAGCTCTGTCCATCGGGTCGGTGGTCTTCCTGCACTACGTTTGACATCTCGAGGAATCTAGCAACTAACGGCTCTTGTCCATCGGTTGTCATTCATGCGCATTACGTGTCCGGCCCACATTATCTTCGACTGTCTGGCGTACAGAACGGCATCTTTGATTTTTGGTCTTTGACGCAGATCGGGGCTTCGGATCCCATACCTTCCTTGTGTGGAACGGGATACTCCTAGCACCGTCCTTTCGACAGCGCGTTCCATAACGCTGACTGATCCTTCATCCTGCTTACGCAGCGACCAAGTCTCTGAAACATACGTTAGGGCAGGAAGTCCTGTTGAGACGAAAAGGTGGGGACAGATTCGGGTGTTCTTTGTTCTCTTCAATACATCCTCGATGCCCTTGAAAGCTCCCCAAGCCGCTCGTTTCCTTCTGCTCAACCCCAGAAGTAAGTCGCTCACCGTATTGATTTCCCGACTTAGACATAACTGTATCATTCGGAAATACTCGTTCCGTTGAGCGTGAAAGACATGCGAGACCAATTCGTTCTCCATGAACATCGTTTTTGTGAGATTTAGTCGAAGACCAATCTTTCCACAAGCTTTGTCAAAGTCATCAAGCATACGTTCCGCTTGGCTAATGTTTTGTGTTATAAGGTAACTGTAATAGAGTGTATCTGCCGACCATCGATGGTACCTTGGTTGTGAAATTTTTGTACAGCTCACGAAGGATCTTTATGTATTGAGTAGGGATTCCTTGACTATCAAGGGTTTCCAAGGCTGCTTCTCGCGGTCTTGCTGGTCTTTCACTGAGTAGAGACCTTGCATTCAGACAGGTAACGTGTGAAGAGCCGAGCCAGTGTGTTTAGGAGGACTGGCGGAAGGTTCTTCAGCTGTTGTGGTCTTATCCTCTCCGGATCTGGTGTTGTTCGACTTTTCACCAACGAAATGGCATGTTGGTTTTCGGAAGGGAGAACCGGTGGTACAACACATATCCATCCTTCTTATTTCATATGACGAAGAGTGGAGGCGACATTCGAAGAGATCTGAGTAGCCTTCGTGAATGATTTTTCTCCATTGCCTTTCTGGACGCTGTAACTGTTCCGTCTGTGCGCCAGAGTGCAATCATTTTGGTCTTGTAATTGACGAAGCTTCGGTGGCCTTTGCGAATGCTTTTCCCATCCTCTGCAGATTTGGCCATTACTGCTGCTCTTCTCTCTCTAAGATCTTCTTTTATCGCCTGTCTGCATTGTTTTGCAAGTTCGGACGTTAGTTCGCGGTTGCCAGCAGCTCCTTCGATTCCACGCTGGCGTATCAGCTCGATTGTTTCTGGAGACAGACGTCTCTTGGTGACTTTCGAACTCTGAGCTTTCATAGCGGTAGCGTGAAAATGTTGAATGAGTCGATTGCATTCTTCATCGATGTTATCGACAACGGCATCAACCCAACAGCCGACTAATGAATTGAATAAGTCCCAGTTTGCGGTGGTTCTGGAACTTCGGTTTTGGAATTTAGCGGCTTTTTCTCCTTTCCGCGAGCCCGAGAAATAGAATCTTGCACGAAGGAGACGGTGGTCTGATCCCGTGTAAAATTTTGGGACAACAGCGACATTGGTTGGGCAAAACCTTCTAATTACTATGATGTGGTCTATTTCGTTACGGTACTCTGCATTGGGATACTCCCACGTCCAGCGTTGAGGGCGGGACTTTTGGAATTGCTAGTTACCACGGATTATCTTGGCCGCCATGATAAACTCAGACTGCTGCTCACCCTGTTCGTTCCATTCTAATCCGTGGGTCCCAATGTGACGTTCTTCAAACTTCTTCTCGGTCCAATCTTGGCGTTGAAATCTCCAATGATGACCTTGAAGAATGTATGGTCTTCTCTGCAGAACTTCTCCAAGTCCATGTAGAACGCTTCGACTTCTTCCTCGTCATAGTTTGATGTCGGCTCTAAACGATGAAGATTGTCAAAGCCGGTATTGATCCACATCTTTTTAATCGTAAATGTCCGATTTGGGTTGTAAATTGTTCAAATGAAGCGATGTTCATGGATAAACTCCGAGAACGCGACACCGCCGACTCCTCTACTGTAGCATGTTCCGAAGAACAGTTCTTCTCCGGTGTCATAGAGGGTGTTGAAAGCCTGGCGTCTTCTCGTCTCGGCCAGGCCGATGATGTCGTACTTTATCCTTCCTGCTAGCATGAGCAAGTCTTCTATCAAGGACTCTGATGCAAGTGTACGTGCATTGTAGGTACAGATCGTGACCATAGTTCTTTGAAATCCAAGCAGCTTCCATAGGCCCTGAGATTTTAGCAGCCTCTCCGTACTCGTCCTACCCAACGCTGCGAAATTGGGGACTCCTTCGGGGTCAGGGGAGTAAGGCCCGTTTTTTTTTAACTGTGTTCAGCACTTTTGATAACCACGTTTAGATTGCTCGGCTCTGAACGTGGGGTCTGGGTATACTCACGGGTAGCTTGCCAGGCTCTCCCAGAGTGGACATGGAGCTTATTTGTTGGAGGCTACTCCTAACCGCCTCTCATATACTTCCCAGTCACTTGATTGCAGGTTTTTGGCCGAATTAACTCGTAGAATACAATCCGCATAAGCAAGAACGCGCCCACACACGCATGCATGAATACGCCTGGCAAATACAAAAAGTATGTGCCAAATCAGCGCAGAAGAAACAGAGATCCTATCCCCTGGATCCACCTTCGTCTCAGGGAAGCAAAGGTCGCTTTTGGTCCGCGATTAACGCCCTATCCGCCACCTGGGGACGCGCCGCGTAGCCTCGCGACTAACCGGCTCGAGATCCCTCATGTGAGGGAGATCCGTGGACATATAAATATATACACGATAGCCAATGGAAGTGACCAGAAGAACTATTCTCTACACTTAATGATATGCAAAGAATCGTTTTTCGACAACGTTCATTGACCGGTAACTTGACTAGCAATTGGCTGTTACTCCATTTTAATCGTAATGTTAGATCATGTTCGCTGTGCAATGTGCAGGTACAAGTAATGCTGAAATAGACATCTTAAGGTGCAAAAAAGTTCCCAATACCAGTGTGTCAGTTACCAGTTCCAGTGTGTCATTGCACAATGGGCCATAGTAACACTAAGTGGGCGCGGGTAACGCGGTGGTCGGAGGCGCTCTGCAGTATACACACTGTATTGATCGCCGCACACCAGACCCACCAAGCCCTCCATCCTTCTGAGGTTGGGAAATTGGTACCAGGTTTGTCTGGGAGAAGAGCAGCACTGGTTCGATAGATCGGTAGGCCACTGCGAGCTATTGTAAAGACCAGATGTGCATACAATCAACTCTAACGATGCTTAGCTGATGTCGAATGCATGATACATTCCTCAAGGACTGATCAACGAGTAGAGCTTCATCCTTCATTCTTTAACACTTAGTAATAAGTAAGAAGTAAATAGTAGCATATGCATATTATCCTTACCTATAGAACGAGTCTCTTATGTCATATTTACAACTCCTGAAGCCTTCTAGCTGTCGAAGAATATTCTTTTATTGTCAAACCGGAGTGTCCACAGCCGACAATGAATTACTCGTATTCCGTTCAGAGAGCCACTGAAACGCAACGGTAACTAACGGCAACTTAACATCTTCTGTTCCCTTCTTCATTGAGCTCTCGCTGTCCATGATGATTATTTGCACGTGGTCACGTCAGCGAAGCGGATTTCATCACACAGAAATCGTTTCCTTGTGCGAGTGCAGATGCTTGATGTAAGCCACGAACAAGTCCACCTATCGTTTCGGTGGTCGTCCAAACGTACGCTCCTCTCATAGTCCACTTTCCAGATCTTTTCATCCATCTGTCATCTGCTCTTCTCGTCTTCGTCTCACATAATCCGCCATCTACACTTTCTTGTGAATCTCAACGGTGACATAGATTTCGATGATCATAGCTGCGCATTCCGACTAGTGCAAATCAAATTTCAGAAGACATCGTTTAAGTGCTCTGCCGCTGTGCTCGAAATTTCTGACGTGGTAGCAGTACCAGCCAACGGTCTCTGTTTCATGACAAAGCACCGACCGAAGCGTTAGGTCGTAAAGGTGAATGCGGAGTTCTATGTTCGTTTGTTGGTCGGTGACCTCTTTGAGAGGGCTGGGTTCGGCCCATAGAAACAGTAAGCACCTTTGACGAGATAATGCCGTTGTCGAATTCATTTCCATGTGGAAATGGAGAGGCGTTGTTGGAAATCTCTATTTTTGTAGTTCACACTAAATAAATGAAGCTCTTGACGTTGTTCAATCCCTCAAGGATGCGCCATGCATTCGACTTCATTAAGCATCGATGGAGGTGATTGAATGCAAATCTGCCTTTTGAAATGACTCGCGGTGGCGTGCCGATGTATCGAGATAGTGCTGTTATCCTCTCAGACAAGTCTGGTAGCAATTTGCCGACCCGGAGGGGTGGAGGGCTTGGTGGATGCGGGGGTGAGGAGGGAGTGGGGATCGATCCAATGTATATTTCACGGCGCCTCTGACCACTGCGCTACACGTGCCTCTGTTTTTCACATATGTTCGCGTTAAATTGAGTCCATTCGCTGAATTCAGCTACATATTAAAGTAGGCGTCTTTTGTCTGCGCCATGTAGGTTTCCGACTAACCAGCTGGTAATTCCTCTGCGAATGAGACAAATAAGCGCATAAAGTAGGAAAAGTCCAGTTTTTTATATCTTTACAGGCGGGGATAGCGCAGTGGTTAGTGAAGCCATCGATCAGAAGCAAAAGTGCTAGTGCGGTCCTCACTCCAACGCTCTCCACTAATCCTCGTGAGAACTTTTTCCCGGCTATATCCAAGATTTCAACGAGAATTGACTCGATCAGCATTCTACGACTTTAATGAAGAAGATGAAATCCTCAAGAATCCAATTTATTCATTGTGATATTATCTTGGCCAAGTTCGTGTCTTTGGAAATGTCTTTGGCTATAAATTGGCAATCTGCTTGTCAACTTTTAAGATAAGGCAGTTGATATGTGTTCCAAAGCAGTTAAGGTACGCGTTTATTCAATAAAATTAAAATGGTTTACTGTTCTTCTAGACAACAATACGACTCCATCACTTCAGCGTGTAAATGTTTTGGAGATGAATTTCGTCACCAGTTTTCTCAGCGACGTTTCGCTTGCCTGAACATATCAATAAAATAGGAGTTAAGAGCAAGGCAGACTCAAGACCAACCTTGCTCAAATAAGTTCCCTGCTTTACATCACTCGGTATAGCTTTCTCCTTGGGATTTTTCTGAAAACTTTGTGGTTGAAAAAACATTACCAATGAATCAAAACAGACAAAGTGGTTTGCCCTGACCCCGATTTTCAATGTCCGCTTTTTTCTTCGACGTGATCGTCTTAGCACTGAAAATCTAAGTACGTCACGAGAATGGTAGAACAAAAAAAACTAGTTCAGCACCACTGGTGTCGCTTCCCACTGCGGTCACAAGTTGCTCGTTCTCGGTAGTGGCATCATGTTTAGGCGATGGTCCATAAACGGGTGTATTTCTCTGAACGTGAACGATGATGAACAGCCATTTTGACGGCGATCGTCAACTTGTGTAAAGTGTAAACGTTGTAAAATCTTCTACATCACAACTGCGTAGATACTACGCATGGGAATGAAGCTACTTGGTTTGAGGATTATAGTTTCAGCGCTAGTCTCTGCACCTCTCTCTCAAGAAGTCCATGCGACCCACATGCTTATCCTTGGCAAAAGTATGCTTGAATGCTTCTCGAGCACCGATTTCGATGGCATCATCAGCCATCTCGACGTCATTACTCGTTGCTGGCGCCTTCATGGCAACGCAGCTGGGATTGCTGATGTGGTGGAGCGAAGACGGTCGCTCCACAAGAAAAGTACAGCAGCCATCGCGTTCTTGTACTGCACGAATACGATTCTTTAGTGCCACCATATTCACTTGATTGGGGATCTGCAATGGGAGCACAGTTGCGGTTAAATCGGGATCACAGTGGAACAAAAAAGAAACACGAACGAGATCGGAATCGACGTCAATGATGCGGTCGACGGCAAGAAAAGCAAATGCACCCATTGTTTGTGGTTCCACCTGAAAGGGTAACTGGGCCTTAATTTCGACATGGCTTCTGTGCTAATATGGTTTATTCGCGTCTGGCGCAGTGGTTGGAGCCGTCCTGCAACACACATGTTGAATCGGTCCTCGCGCCCGTGGCCCACCAATAAACCTTCCATCCCTCCGCGGTCAGCAAATTGGTACCAGACTTGTCTGGGAGGGCAGCAGCACTTGCTCGATAAGGCCACCGCGAGTTATTGTAAAGGCCGGATATGCATTCAATCACCTCCAAACGATGATTAATGAAGTCGGATGAATGGCACATCCCTCAGGGGTAGATTGACGCCAGGAGCTTTTTTAACTTTATGGTTTATTCAACCAGAAGTAAAGTTATTCGAATCGTAGAATTCATACCTTAGTGAAATGAAGTCGGCCGCGACTACTCTGAAATTCGTAGCCCGCTCGCATTTTCTTTATCAGTGGCAACTCTGAATTTTATTCACTGCAGACTTCTTGCGAGAGTTATTTGAAGAAATTTTTATTGAAATGGTTTATTTCAGAAAGTCATGGCTATGCTTGTTTATCCAATTACGTTGCGATCTGGTCATGTTTGGTCGGATTCAGTTCTTACTATCAAATTCGAATTCTTTCATCTGATTCGCGGTTTTGCACCTTTTATCCACAAAGGCTTTAGGATTCTGCGCAAGCGTTCGGTTGTTACTCCGAAATTTTGTTTTCATCGTGAATGCCGAAGACTGCTGCTGGAGTAGATTTTTTCCAGAATTCTCGTATGTCTTTATTGGAGCGTTTCTAGGTTCTCACCACAAACAGTCACTGGACTTTATGGATTGGGAAAATCCTTTTTGAGAAGGTATGGTACCAACTGGCGAACTCAAAGGTGATGTGAGTTGCCTGGTTCAGGGCTGGGTGGAGCAAACAGCTATGCTTGCATTCTACGACACATCTAACCATTGCTCTTCATGAGCCTCTTCGAAATTTATAGATTTAGATTTCTTGGCAGATCAACCAGTATCGCTGCTTTTGGATTATGTAAATTAATTCATAGTTATGTCACTTAGTTAGTGTTCTATTAGGCCCTATGTTAGTTCTGCAAACTTGATTTTTTCGTTAGTCAGTTTTTTCTAACTACGAAACAAAACATTTCTTATATTTTTCAACAGTATTCGTTATGACCGCAACGATGCTGAGTATTTGCAAAATTCCAGGCTGTGGGTGTCTGAGGTTTGGGTCAAGCTCGCTATTACCCTTTTCGGGAGCTAACGTGTTCACTACCACATCATGCGGGTACTTCGTTTCGCCTTTTTCTCAGCTATCTTTTAACCAGTATTTCTTATGCTTGCCTTCCTGTTTGTACGTTTTCTTTTAGAAAATAGACACACATGCGGTAGGTCAACGCAGTGGTGTACAATTTCCAAATTTCTAAAATACAAATCACCTACCAACTATTAAATAGCAGTGTTTTTTCAATGCAAATACTGGAGCCATCCGTTTTGGAGTGGGAGGGCGCACGTTCCACGGCCTGACCACACCGAGAGTTACCTGCCACTGCTCATTACTTTCAACTTTTTCTTTATCTTTTAATATTTTCGACTCTAATTTCACGTAAATTCAAATAAGGCGTTATCCGCCTCACTAAAAAGTGAAATTTCACTAATCAATCCAGTCGAAGATCGTGTGGAAATGCTGAAAAGACATTTCCTTTACCTCGCCTATCGCTGATTCCACCATGTTAAAGAATTCCCTGAGATCATTTGGAACTATGCCATCAACTTCGGTTATCTAAAGTAATAGCAAAGTTTTTGATAGTAGAGTTTGCCACTTGCAAAGTGGGCATATAACCAAGCTAACTTGGTCGCCAACGACGAGATGGTAGAACAGTGGAGAGGTGATTTGAATGAAAATTATGACAAGATTTTCGCTCAGATTGACATCAAGCTGTTTCTAAAAACACATAATTCTAGAACGCATCGAAAAGATGTTTTCTTGAGTTTACAAATATGTAGGAATAGAAGCCCATGTTTTGCAGCGACATAAAGCTAATGGTCCAATGTTTCCAGTGGCCCACACTCTCTTTCATCCATTGTGCAGCGCTTGTACAAACCATGTCATCGAAGGTTCTCCCGTTTATGGTATTTACGGCTTATGATGGAAATATTTCAGTATACCATAGTTCCTAATTCATTTTTCTAATGAAATTTTCTTGTATGAAATAGGATAGGAGTATTGCGCTTTTTCACTTACTTGAATACTTGGATGGACCATCTGCACTGGTTGTGCAGGCCACAGCATAATTTCCGCTTTTTCGGAGTTTTGCTGGTTTAGCCATGGCGGTTCCCTGGAGTTTCGAGGTCGACCTGGCTGAAGTCTTTCCCAGGTCTTCACCACCACAGCCACTCACCGGCCTTTGTGGATCAGAGGGAGATTTGCTACTATGGGACTAGTTTCATACCAGGGTGGTGGTAGGTGGATCCTGGTACTGGTTTACTCTTAATTGAGCTTCCTCATGGAAACGCCGGACTGCTTTTCAGCTTGAGAGACCCTGCCGGGAGAGGACTACCCCCTGTACATCGCAGCTCGACGCCCAGGGACATCTCCCAGCCACAATGAGGAGGTAAACCGTGGAGTTTTTTTATAATTCAAAAACTAAAATAACATACTTGTGACAGATTAACTTTAATGTTAACAAATTTGTAGTGAGTTCGGGGTGGTTCATCCATAATGGTAGAAAATGATCGACTTTTCTTTGAAGCTAGAAAAACTACTGCATCAATTTCAAATCAAATCAGTGGTAGTTCACGCGAATACTCACTTATCGTTTGCGAACTGGAGGCTTCCACGATTTTTAGCTCCTTCCCACTAAGTGTTTGGGAAGGGCACTCCACCACCTCAGTGGTAGTGAATTTTTGCAAACCTTCCTTTCGCTGCGACTGTTCGGTTTCTTTCATGGCTTCTGCTTTTGAAGAACCTGCAGCTACTGCAGCAACCTCACTCCGTACTAATTGGGACATTGGCAATGTCGGTGGAACTGCCTTTCTCTGCTTTGCTTCAACCTCCGATGGAGGTGTTTCCAGTTTCAAACTTGAACTTCTACTTGATAACATCCGATCTAACTTCAGCGATCGTTCGCTTTTCTTCGACTCACCTTTTGCATATGATTCTCGGCTTTTCCTCAATGATATTTCACGCCTCAGTTTGGCGAAGGGTAGTCTCGGCATTACTGGGAACTTTTTTATTTTCAATGACTCAGACATCCTCACAGGCCTTAATACGGGTCTGATACTTGTCAGTGAAGTGACGCCTCGAGCTTCCTTACTCATCCGCGTTCTAATTTTCGCAACTGCCTAAATTTTGCAGCGATAGTTAAGGAGTATAAGAAAGGCTGATTTTAGGACTCGACTACTCGAACTACTCGACGAATTAAAGTGAATCATACGCTGAAAAATGTTAAATCCGCCATAGATGTTAGATATTGCGGTGTTTTCCGAGACATAAGAGCCATGGAATAGAATGGGGGTAACCACCTTCAGCGTGGGAACCCTTTCGGGTCTTGTTCCCACTGCAGTTTTAAGTTCATTTTAGATCCCAGGGTTGTGCAACAATGTAGCAGTAATCCGATTTTTCCCTTAAAATTTTGATAAATTAATAGCAGACGGGTCTTCAATTAAGTTTAAAGCAGGCATCGGCTATCGTAACTTCGTTGAAGAGGACCTCATTCGAACTCTAATTCACGGTTCATACCAAGTCGCGGCCATCACCTAAGCTTTCTTAGTAGTTTCGTTGTTTCAGCATAGTGGGTTTCGCTGATTCACTATTTTTAATCAATGTGATCAGGTGTGAGTAGCAGTGATTGAATTCTTATCCCTTGGGTTCATCATATCAGCAGTTCAACTCCTTGAACGTAAATCGACCACCGGTTATTACAGCGTCGTCGTCACTTAACCGAATAATGACGCACCTTTGTGTTTAGCCTATAGTCGAGCACAATCTTTAACTCAAAGGTCGCTAAACTTAAGTCGACGACCACATGTGACTAGAAGCTACTTATTTGATATTGTCGACTTTCTCTCGCCTCTTAATCAAAACTAAATCCCACACAAATTAGTCTCCGATTACCGAATATAGGTCTCTGCTGGTCAGTTTGTAGCCTAAAATACAAATATACCGTGAGCTACTCTTTTGACACTTGTTCTAATATCTATAACAAGTGGAAGTCATTCACATTGGGTTTTCTGAGTTCGCTGATTGGATTTTATAGCGTCTGCTTTCCTACTTTTATCGATGTTTTTGAACGATAGTTCAGTTAACTAGTGAAATTCCGAAAAGAAATGAAATATACTAAGGTTAGAAGATCTTTCAGACAGTCCTGCAGCAATCCAGCTTTCAACAGAAATCACATCTATTTTCCTAACGCTAAAGCTTCCATGATCGCCGTCAAGTTCACTGACAACTGCATAGCTCATTCCCAAAGCGCTCAGGGGTTCTGTCTTGCCCTGCTGATTGAATTATAACCTCCGCCGAGTCGTTTTTTCGAGAGCAGAAAAAATGAGGAATGCGAAGAAAAAAGGGCAATGGATTCCAAAAACCAAAATGGGTAACTTGATGGAATAAATAGTTCTTAACCTGTTAGTGATGATATGCAGATTCCATTTATTTTCATTTATCTTAAAAAATGACTTCCATTAAACCTCGGTAACAATACCCAACAGTTTTCTACATGGTTGAGCTGACACGAGGTTGGTACAAACTTTTATTCGGTTGACATTTCAACGTCTTCGTCTTCTTCAGAGCTGGACTGATATGATTCGATTGTTCCTAAGCGGATCGTTGTGGCCGCGTGGATGTTCACTGTCACATTGCAACGAATCGAATCCAGGGGAGGAACCGCCACTTGAATGGAGAATCTCACTCAAAGGTGCCCTTTTATGAGGGTCTATTTATAAGATATTGCTAGCGAATAAACTACTGAATGTTACAGGACGCATTGCTTGCAATAAATAGACTACACTGGATGGCAATTGACCAACATCTGTACTGTATGGAAGGGCGCCGTCGAATGAGACGCTTCATTCGGATCGATGCGCCGATTCACTGGATTCGACTCTGTGCGACAACGAACATCCAGATCGCAACAACCATCTGTGGACCATCCACTCGGATCAATCCGGCTCTGAAGAAGACGAAGACGTCGAAACGTTAGCCCAATAAATCTATTTACCGACCCCGTGTTTGCTTAATAATAGAAGGGGCTGATTTTTTTTTGTCAAGGTTTAATGTAAGTCGATTTGAAAACCATTTTCATTCATCTCATTATATTTCGGAGTCGGTTGGTTCGAAGCGAAAAGATTAAATGAATTTCTGTAATGTGTGACCCGATCGGTGATATTGTCGCGAATGGGTAAAGAATTCTAAAAATACTGAATCAACGATGTTAACCGTTTATTTACTGCCTAGTGTAATTTTTCATGGCAGAGTATTATGTGAAGTGCAACTACAGTGGTTCCGAGATATTCACAATATGTGGACCATAGGTCAGATCGAACCACGACTACCCTTTCCGTGGGCTCGCAAATTACACACAGCACCACGGAGGCCCCTGCTTTACCTTTCTGTCAACTAGTTTCCTATCTAATAGCACCATCAACAATCATCTGTCAGTAGGATTGGTTGAGGAAGCACAAATAAGCATTGAACCCCAGTCACGCCGAGACTGTAGTTGAAATCAGAATGTTAACTTTTTTTTAGTGCCTGCCGTAATTTTTCACGGCAGGGTATTATGGGAAATGCAAGCACAACGGTAACAAGGGTAATCGTGGTTTCGTCTGGCTTGGGGTCCAAATTTTGTGAATATCTCAGCAGCACTGTGGTTACATTTCACATAATGCCTTTCCGTGAAAAGTTACAGCAGGTAGTAAATGAAAGGTTAACGTTGTAATTTCGACTACAGCCTCAGCTTATCTAGGTTCAATGCCGTTTTATATTCCCCAGTCCAATCCTGTTGAGGTGATTGCTGGTGACGCTGTTGAGTAGAAAACTAGCTAAGAGAAAGACTAAATCAACGTTGTGGTTGTATTTCGACTAGTAACCTGCCATGAAAATTATAGAAGGCAGAAAACAAAACGTTAAACTAAATCAACAATTCAGTTTTTTGAATAACTCGGATAATTTCCTGCTATTCTCTAGCTGAAGCAAAAATTAACAAATAGGTGATGTTACCAAGCCCAATTCTTCTTTCGGATCAACAATTTCCGGCTTTTCAAACGCATCGAAGATTTTAGCAGGATCTGAGATGTGAAGGAAGTACGATGCGTACCGACACACCAGAGACAATCTTTTAGATGTCGTTTTACCTTTGCCTTTCATATAAACCTTTGCCACATTAGGTTTACTGCTTGTTGATGGTTCAGCTTCGCCTCCATTTGACCAATCCTGTTTACATTTTTCGATATATACTTGTTTTTACTTCGAATTGTAAAAAAAAGAAATGAAGACAAACAGACCGAGTTTTTAACATCGTCTTCAGCGCTCTCTGAAACCTCTGGAACAAAATTGCAGCATTTCTTTGAGACATACCACGGATTGTGTGGGAGCCCACCGTCCGAGATTTTCTTCACAGCTGGGACCGCAAGCTTGGTATTGATGCCTTCTGTACTCTCCAACGAAAGGTTAGCCGTGAGCGCCGCTGTTCTGTTGTTTTTTAAAGCTGCCTTAAAAAACGCTGTCTGACGAAGAGCTAGCAAAAGTCGTCTCTGTAAATTCATCGTTTACTTCGTCACGTATTAGTTGTACTTTCAATGAAGTCCACTAATCTTGCACTAGTCTTGCTAACTTACTAGTTCTTCCTCGTCGAAACTCATTGCTCCTGAAATGGTCACGTACCCTCAACTAACTCGTGGAATTCAAAACTAAACAACCTTTCTTCCCTCTTCTACTCTCATTGATTTTCTTTGTTGACGTGATGCTTCTTTGCTGAAAAGATTAACAGTAGTACGAAGTGGCTAAGCAACATCACGTACTTTAACTTCATCTACTGCTGCGCGCTTCTGGGCTGTCTGTTCGAGTGCCGTTGCTTTGACATCATTTCTTTTCTTCAGATTTTCCTCATCGCTCATCACCACAACCACACACCGAAGAGCAATCTAGGAATAAAGACCCACTTGCAAATATTTTGTACTAGTATTTTACCGCGTAAATATTAGATGGCAGTTAGGTCTTGATAAAGGATAAGGTGATAAGTGGAATGAATGGTAAATGTTTGCTCGTTCAATATATATCAAACGCTTTCACTGTTAAGTAATCACAGGTTGCAATCTATAAGAATCACGACCACGTCACAAATAAGATATTCCTACTACATAACATTTCGTGCAATTGTAGTTGCTTGTTACTATTACTATTAAACATTGAGAAACTCAAAACAGGTACCACTAAATAACATTGAACGTTGCAAAATGCTCAGCTTTTGCAATCTTACTAGGGAAGATGGATTCTCTTTAGTCCCGTAAATTTCATCCTTATTATTGGCTTGTTTCTAAAACTGCCTCTTTATTAATTAACTTTTAAAGGCATCAAGATTTATTTTATTGTATTTGATCCATCTTCACGTCTACTGTGCGGATCCCATCACTGCTCACATTCGATTCCTTTCCTCGTATCCATTGTCCATGAAGATCTTCCACCTCCACGTGTGGCTTCGATTGCTACTTAAGGATTACCATTTCATCTTGAATGTTGCCGGTCGAGCTGTTCTCCCTGATGTCCTGAGATAGCCGGGCTGAGCGTTCCCAATTGCATTGCAGAGGGTAATTCTTTCCCAAACGAGTCCGGTACCAATTTCCTGACACCGAGGGGATGAGGGGCCTGGTTGGCCCGGAGCAGAATCGAACTGGCACCATGCTCGTGGTGACGGACGTTACTACCAATGCGCCATCCGCCCACCTAAGGACTGGAATTCAAAGAAAGCGTGAAATTTAAGCAACCGGCGGGCCTAGGGATGCTGTGGATGTCGAACTGTGATGTAAAGCGCACGTTTTTCAGGCAGAAGGGTTTTATAAGCTGAAAAGGAGTTCGATATTTCTATCCAAGAGCCCAGCTAAGAGTAAACCAGCGCTATGTGTCATCGCCGCTCTGGTATCAAACTGGTCGTAAAGTGCAAAACCTTCCTGTGTTTCACAAGTGCCGGTGACTATCCTTGGTGACTACCTAAGCGATGCTCCGAGTAGATTTACCTTGGGAACTCAGGAAGCCACGAATAGTCCCGCCAGCAAACATCCAACCTTATAACTTCTCACACTCTGCACTCCTGCCTACAACGTCAAGCGGTGAGAGAAGCGGCGCAAGGCGATAAAATCATGGTCTGTATAGAACGTCACTGGAACGGGACCAAACGAACACGTCGGCGATGAGTCATGGAGAATGCTTTTCGTTCAGCAAGTAGAACAAGTGAACAAGTAGAACAAGTCAGCAAGTGAACAAGTGAACTTACTTCGCCTTGCTAGCTAACTGAGAAAGTTGTGTTCGCCTACTTTTGAAAACAGTTAGTAAAGAATTAGTAGTATCCAAGTGCTCTATTCTATCTCTATCTGTCATGCCACATATCCTAATCAGGGAGAATAAAGTAATCTATAGCAAAAACGGAATAATAATTTGAAAAATAGGAAAAATCTAAAATCTAATTACTAGAAATACGAATGATGTTGGTGTATTCACCTATTAATATTGGCTTATATTATTAGAACTTAGCTTTTCACTGCTAAGATATAAGATCTAAACAGAATACATGTCTAATATTCAATTCGGAAATCTGAACCTAGCAGTTATCGCCCTATGCTATATTCCTGCGCTATAAGTGACCTCTTTGTTATATATGGTCTCTCAAAAAGTAACAGGTCTGATTTTTTCTAACCTTAAGGTTTCTTAACCTTCTTATTTACTGCCTATTGTTTTTAACGGCAGGATATTTCCGAAATATAACTACTATAACGCTGAGATATTTGCAAAACTCCGGGCCGTAGCTGTCTGCGGTGGGGAACGAATTCGCTATTGTCCTTTCCGGGGAGTAACGCGTTCAGCACCACACCATTCAGTTCCTTCGTTTCGCCTGTCTCTCAGCTAGTTCTATCAATCTTTTTCTAACAGCAATCACCCATAATCATAGTGCTTAACGTTTCTTTTCTTTAAAATTCTATATCCTATGAGATCTGGCGCGTGTAACGCAGTGATTAAAGGTACTCTGCAATAAACATGGGATCGATCCCAGCACCCGTGGCTCACCAAGCCTTCTATCCCTCCGGAGTCGGCAAATTGGTACCAGACTTGTCTGGTAGGATAGCAGCACTGGCTGGATACATCGGTGGGCCACTGTGAGTCATTGTAAAGGCCATATATGCATTCAGTCACCTCTAAGCGATGTTTAATGAAGTCGAGTGTATGGTGCATCCCTTAGGGATTAGTCAACGCCAACAGCTTAATCTTTTTTTTTTATCAAATTTTATTTCCTACGCCCTGGTATTCATTCTACACTCCATCTTAAGACCACATGTCATACAAGATTTTTATTTTGACATTATCCTTCCTATGCTAAGTTGTATCGATTTTATGTCACTGAAGCATATACTAAGAAAAGGAGAAAATTCGAGCATTTTTTGTAAAAGACGAGTGGATCGTGGCTACACAGTATTCCTGCTGGCCACCGTTTGAATGCACTGAGTTGGATTCACGATTCGAGAAGTTGTAGGATAAATAAGCATAGTCAAAACCAGTTTCGAAGCGAGTTTCTGAAATGAAAAATCAGAAACTCAGCAAATGAAAACCGAATGAACTAAACGAAAAGTGAACGATTTGTCCTAAAGCCGACTCTCGTGAAAGCTCGGCGAGAATAGTCAATATTTTCTCAGATTGTTGAGCTAAAACAACTATAATCACCCCATACGACAACGAAGAGCCCATTGCGAAGATGAACGGCCGTGCACGATCTGAAGAGGGCGGTGGTACCGCAACACTAACCAAATAAAAACCCTATAACAACCTTACCTAAGCTGAACAACCTAAAGCGATATTGACGTCGACAGATCCTTGTTAATAGCCTCATAGCTCAAACATAGGATATCGAACATTTCGATCTTTAGCTTGGCAGACGTGGATTACAATGTACACTGGAACTGCGTTCTCGGTAGTTATAAAACATTGAAGCAAGCTTGCGAGTCTCAGGATATTTTATGCACTAGCTTGGATATTTGAATAACCCGTGAAGAACTATGAGGAATCGTGCACAGTACAGCACAGTTCCATCTGTCTGGCAATTTGCTGTTCGGATAAATTTCTCCTCATTGAGTTTTGAAAGCTGTGCTAAGATTTTTTTAAAAGTTATCTCCTTCTTGCCAGCTTTAGGTTGTTGTCAGTGTCAATCTACGAATGGTACTGGTACATTCTAAGATGGGTTTCCAGATGGAAATGTAGAAATACTGCCAGAAAAATGATAACATGCACGAAAAATAATTAATTTATTAGATGCTATGACAAGTTCTACCATATCCCGCCTCCAAAGTACTGAGAAACTCCGAAGGATTTCCCAGCACATGGCAAAGATTCTAAGGCGATTCCAACGCCACGGAGACTTGGAATTTGAGGTCTACTACGGGTGAGAAAGCAAAAATGAGCAAATAAACATATCAACATAGTGAACAAATCCAGCTCGCACGTGTCGATAAAGACCAGATTCTTTTTGAAGAAAAGCGAGGAATCAATACACATATACATAGAACAGGAGAAATAAACAAATTGAGATAAACTTCAGAAACATGAAGACACAATCAGAAATTGATTGGAAGTACCCGTAGTCGAAGAAAAGACAGTATAGTGGTCATCAGACGACAACGATACAACAGAATACCCGCAACATCATTACACTAGAGATGCACCAATACTTGGTGAGAAAAATCACGGGGTCAAATGTTCAACGGGGAAGAGAAGTGAGCCGTCTAGGAGGACGGATACTGTTCGTAGGATGAAAGGAATTCCAAAGCAGCCATATACAGAAAATAGTACTGATCTTTGTCCTGTACCATATTTTGACGTTCTGTCCGCAACAATTTCACCTAAAAATGGAATAACAGGTGTACAGTGCGCGAAAATGAATTGTATCAGGTACGATTAAGAGGACTGAAGACGGCCTAAACAGTGGAAAACGCACCGTTGTAAAGACGTCTACAACATGTTCTAATCGCATCCTATCGATGATTATTGCTAACGCGATAAATACTCCTGTTCGACCAGCACCCGAAGAGCAGTGAACCACGATGGGGCCATCGACACCAAATTGAGACTTCGTTCGATGCACCTAGAATATTTCCGATCTCCTGGGAACCGAGCAATAATATCCGTTACCTTTCTTAAATAAAACTCGAATGAAGTATTAAGGAACGAATACTACCAATACCGTTGCATTTTAACTCTTGTTGTGCAAGCTATTACAATTAAAAACAGAACTGCCGGTTTGTAATAATACTCTATAAGTCTTTAATTATCTTGCCATATCCGTTCTTAGATTTTATTCAACGGGTTCGTTATCACTCAATATAATTAAAGACTTATAGAGTATTTCAAACCGGCAGTTCTGTATCGAATTGTAATAGCATGCACAACAAGGGTTAAAATGCAACGGTGATAAAAATACGCGTCATAACGAACCTGTTGAATAAAATCCAAGAACGTCTCTGCAGATTTCGGCGCACCTTGTTCTGGCCATTCTGAGTATTGAAAATGACGAACGGTACGAGAGAGACCAGACTGGAATACCTAGTCATTGCATCGGTTATGCCAACGAATAAACAAAACCAATAAAGAGGGTTAAAAAAGTACTTGAACATCATTGAGTCGAAACTCTCTTAGGATATACTCTCTCATATTATATTCGGCGATGGGCTCAACGACCAACTGTCCCACTTGAGCACCAGTCTCCTGGGGCCAGTAGTCACAGCATTTTTCCTCCAAATGTGACAATTATAACCAAAGCTGTAGTATAACTTAAAAACACGAAAAGTATTTCAAATGCTACGACTTCCATAAGTTCTACAAAGAGTTCAACTGACCCGCCCTAATTCCCATGTTTTCGTCAACATAACTACAATAGCGCAGTCGTGCTCCCAGATCATTCGCCAGAAATCACCGACAGTTTGATCGGTTGGTCCCTGTGTTGCGATGTAAGCGCAGCGTTGTCTATAAGAGGAATATGAATATATCACTTAAATAGAATGTGTGAAAAAGAACTATCAAATGGTCAATATAATACTTACCGATAACCATCTACCCAGCTGGCGTTCATGTAATCACTTCCTTCCACACCAGGAATGAGTTGCATAACGACTCTGTTACTATCGTAAGGAACGACAGCTAAATGACGATTCTTGTGGCGATTAACCGTCAGATTTGCGATTGAACACCGCGAATTTCCCCATTTCAATGCAGAGAGATGCTTAAAAATAAGCAAGGGTCAACAACGAAAACTTTTAAGGCTTTACACTGTTAAAAATTCGTTATTGGTCCGTTGAAAAAGTCCTTCCCAACGGTTTCACTTTACACCAATTTTAATTCCTTTTACTATAAAACCTCAACTATTATACAATCCTATTTGGAAGAGAAAGAAGGAAGAAAATAAGGACAGAAAAAAGCAAAGTATTACAGATGCCTGTGAAACTCGAGGCCGCGAATTGACGAAAAAAGCCGGTGACTAACTTTCAACACAAACAACAGAAAGATGAAAAAAAGAAAAACTGAAAACGTACTCTGAATTCCAATTCCATTCCAGCTGCAGCTTCCATTGGCGCCACTTGCTGTAGAGCCATGACATGCTGTCTAAGCTTCATTATAGGCACCTCGGTTGAACCGCTATTCACTGCGTCAAGGACGGCATCGTGGATAAACACATACTGATCTTCTGTCTAAAATTTTAGAAAGTGCTCGAATTCTGTAATATCCTTCACTCCAGTTTCTCTTTGCGCCGTGGCTTTTTTCCTTTCAGAAACGTCCCTTGAATAGTACAAAAGAAACTAAGCAGCATTTCTCTTGTAAGTCTAAGAAACTTGCGTAACTAACCTGTACCATATATGAACGCTGGCTCCTTAGAGAAGTCACACAACCAAATATATCTACGGTGTTTTCATATCGAAGTCTCTCAAGCATACAATCCACCACAATAAACGCTCCTGTTCTACCTATGCCAGCGCTGAAAAAAATTGTTTGAAAGAGTGTGACTGATGTACGACAGACCAATAAATACCTTTGGAACTACACCTACCTGCAATGGGAAATAATTGGTCCAGCGTCCGGAGGGTTGAGCGTTTTTACTCGTTTCAGAAAGATGAGGAAAGGAGTTGGATGATCCGGCACACCATGGTCAGGCCAAGCTGTGTACTACAACAAAAGTTAGTTGAAAAAAAGATTTAATGGACTATATATAAACAAAAACCAGATTCTTAAGTCTGGATGTATACCTCAATATGTAGTAGCTTTTAACCGAATGTCTGATGTCTACAGGGATTAATTAGGTGCACTACAAAACCGTGTAAGAAGTTAACCTGAAGATGCCGAATTTCTCGCATTTCCATTTCTCCAACGACTTGTATTCGAAATGCTCTCATAGTGTAGTGTGCGAGAACAGTAGTCTCCAGGAGTGTAACCTAAAGAGGTAGAAATCGAGCGCTGATATTTAACTAAGAAAAGTCTAAGATACACACATATCTACAAAGACCGTAAAAGAGTGGATGATAAATGATAAAAACTGTTTGAGAAACGAAACATTTCCCGTCATGGTTTAAGACCTCTTAGTAACCACATAATCACGGTTTCACGTTTTACCAATTTAGCCTCTTCATAACAGATGAACCCGATGATTGCACACCTGGACTTCGCCATATGTCGAACTACCCCTGGTCGGCCAATATTGATCACATTTTATTCTTGAACGTTCTTCTAAATTCGTTAACATAACAATTGTCGACGTCCCTTCTTCCCAAACCATACGCCAGAAATCATCAAAGGTCTCCGGCAGCGGTCCTTGGGTGGCAATATAGGCCTTCGGCTAAACACAAGTAAGTTATGAACGACGAAACATCAAAGCATTGGCAGTTATTGACCGGGTAAAGTTATTCTTCTTCAAAAGAGAAAACTAGCCCACCTTATCATATCCATCGATGTAGTTGGCATTGATGTAGTCACTTCCAGGAATGTCATTTATCGTAGAGAGTACCACTCGGGAGTGATCGTAAGCAACAACATTCGCATATCGATTCTTGTGCTTGTTCATTTCGGCACTGCTATTTTCCCAGGTAAACTGCTGACCTGTTTCTATTGATTCAAACTCCTAAAGACGAAATTCAATTTAACGAAGAGGTGCCACGTCTGTTACAGACATCTGTCCTAGACATCTCAATTACGCTGAGAAGGAATACTTCGTTACCTGTTGGAAACCTGCATTATTGTTGAGGCGAAGTTGTTCAATATGGTGCGCTAACTCGGAAATCGGAATAGCTGGATGAGTGGTGAGATGGCTGCCTAAAAAATGGAAATTGAAGTACCATTTTGAATAACGAACTTCGAATCAGCTGTTTAGGAAATGTCATTACCTAGTATCCCACCGCTCGATGGAAGGCAAGAAAACTGAATAGGAACCGGAGCATAATTTCCGACATCAGTTCGAGACTGAGTTCGCGGCAAAGGATAAAGGTCTACCGACGACTCCATATGTGTGTTACCATGACCGTTCATCTATAAACTTACGTACTCGTATTCCTACAGATGGAAAACGCTTTTCTAGATTAAGCGTCCCAAGTACTTGAGAAATAGTGAAATAGATAGCCCACCTGTTCATAAGGATTCATTACAGTTCGGCCAAAAGTGTCTGTGGAAAGCAGTTTACTAGTTTCACTAGGAATACCATTCATAATGTTGCCAGTCAAGGCTACCTTTGTAATGGAATCATGACGATGTGCTCTACCGGCCGATTTTTTATTACATCGAAGCCACCTATGACATTTAAGTGAAAAGGAGCATATTATATGAATTGAAAATGAAGGAATATTCACCAGCAAACCAACATTCCGATAAGGATAGCAATAATAAGCAGCGCAATTAGAGGACCGATCAACCAAACACCTCCAGCTTTCGCACTGGTTCTTTGGGAGGCTCTTGTGGTAAACGGCTCCGTTAGAGCCGAATCCGAGTATAAACGAGTCAACTTCTCGCCCATCGGAGCTCGCTTATCGAACGGAAAATATTAAAATTATTGGAACATACTAAATTTTTAAAGTTGACTACACAGTAAGAAGCTCATCACTTTCTTCACTTCATAATCGTGGATTAAACAGTGTAGTAAAAAGATAGATGAACTTATTATACCTCATTCTTACGTCCTCCGTCAATTTTAGCGAACGAACGCACCATTAGCCGATATTTTGTGCTTCGCTGTAGTGGGAAGTTGTTGAAACCATTATAGATCTGAAATACTGGTGATTGCTATATATCTTCGAAGCAGTTCTGGAACCCTTTCGTATTGCTCTCTGCAATTTTCGAGCAAGACCATGTAGATCAATGTAGAGACAGATAGCTCATCGACGTGAGCAATTCAATCTTACAGTGGTGGGCCACATGCAGCTTCATTAGCACCACGTATTTAGATGAAAAAGTAGAATTGATACAGCGACGAAGAGGCGGGGCCGAAGAGCGCAACAAACAATCGATTAAGTTCCCTTCGCCAAAAGCTGCCCACTGGAATCGACCACCAACAAGCAAACCCTGGGCGACAAAACATAGCATGCCAATCTGGTGGCATATATATGCTTTTTTAGAAACTAATATGAACAACAGTAGGTTTCCCCTGAGTAGTTCCTAACCGGTACTACAAAGCAACCACATAAAACCACGCTCTCTAATCAAAAACATTAAAGAAGCTTTCAGCTGGTCCAACAGAACTGCTGAAGTAGCAATCTTTTGCGTTTTTTTTGCGGGTTCTGTTCAGAAAAAATAAGGGTATTTAAATCAAAAAACTAAGTGTTATTATTTTCCTTTTAGCTTCATATCATGAAGGATATTTGGAGACGCCAGAACTAAGAGCGAATATCACAACCCAGGTGAAAGGACAAGTTACGCGCAGAGAATCCATGGAACATGACTCCACCAGGAAAGGTTATGGCTAACATGCAGAGCTCGAAGCTGGGTTTTCTTTTGAAGGATATTGATAACTATTCAATAACTAGAGCACTTGAGTTGCATTCTAGTTATCGAATCGATTTATGGAAGTTTATAGAAGAGGCTTTGATCATACTATTTAAGAGTAAGCACAACTTTTTAAAACTATCTTAATCTTAGAGCTGTTTAGAATCGAAATTTCCAAAAGAAATAAAAAGGAAATAAAAATTTTTAGAACTGCAAACGAAGTCGCAGAAACCATAAAACATCGATAAAACATTTGGGGACACCATCACGTTCCAATTGATTAAACACCGCTTGTTCATTCGCTTTCATTTCCGAAATACGAGCGTCGACGAATAAAAGTGCAAAAAATAAGTTTACTGAGCTTCAGAAAACTAGACCTTCTTCATGGGTTAAAAGAAGAAGAGTTCTTTACCATGTAGCCAAAGATTTGCATATTCTAATTTCCTACTTCAATTCGTAAAGCTCATTCTGAGTTGAGATACGTTTGTAGGAATTTTAAAGCGAACGCTATCTTGGCACAGGGTGAGTGGAAATCAACTCACGTCGGTCCCTAAATGTTGAAAAAAACCAGAAGGAATGAGAAGAAAAATGGCTGACGAAGACCCTGCGCGGACTATGCGCATTCTTCAGAAATCTTGCTTTTTAAAATGAAAAGGAACTACTAATGTGCTTGACTTTCTTATGTTGATCTTCTGGAATAAAAAAAAACTGGAACAAAGTTGCTATTAATATGGTGATAAATGTAACACGGCTGCCTTTGTAATGCTCGAACAAAAAGTAGACTAACCACTTTCTTTAGCGGGTCAGAGATCTCTTAAATATATCACTGAGATATATTAGAAACTAACGCAAAGGCCTTTGAACACAGAACAACACCCTAGAGGAAAATAATACTCTAACGCTACCAACCTTGTCATCGCCCACAATAAAAGATCGGTCCCCGGTGTACATTTTCCTCATCTCCTCAGCCTCAATTCTTGCTGTTATATAGGCTGTTGTCGGTAAATCATTGTAACGCTTTCGAATACGGTGACTATGCTCAGTTACCACCGACCCTCTTTCCAGTGCACTGGCCGCTTTTTTCACCTGGACAGAAAATCTCATTAATACAATGTTAAGAGAAAAAAGGTGAACATAACGTCTTTGTTCCAAATGTTACACGTTATAGGCCATACCCGTATAGTTGGTGATACACTGATTTGTTTCTCTAGAGTTTTTCGTCGAGCAATTGTAGCCGCCTCGAGTTCGACAGGGCCCATGTTCACCATGTCATCCTTTGAAAAACACGTAGTTTAGGGAAGACTAACAACTATGAAAGGCACGAACACTCACCTTTGAATAATTTCCAGGAACTACAATTAACCAGTAATGTGATATCGGACCATATTCCTCAGATGCTGGTCTCAGTCGAATAACAATTTGGCCTTGTTTCCCACCTATTCCATTAGTAACAAGGTCATCAATCTCCGGAGGAAAAACAAAGGGTGGGCCTGTTGGGTCAGTCACAATCACCACCTTCAAAAACCATAAATAAACAGCAATTTAGAATTCACAAAATCATTTTCGACGTTATGTTGTTAAGGCGATAACTACTACATTTGCGACTACGACGGTTTCCCGACAAGTACCAGCAATTTTTCAATAAATCGATGAAGTACTTGAAAATCTTAGGATTTGAAACCACCACTTCTTCAAAGTTAAGCAAGAAAATTTGTATTCCGTTGGCAAATATCTGGATTCATTGTCAGCACAGGAGGGTTGCGAAAATTTAGCAGACTAAACTATTACGCTTTTGATAACTCGAAACACCGACTTTCTACAAATCTCGGGATAAATAATCGATATGTTAATCTATATGTTCTTATGAACTGATCTTGTTGAGCTGATGCGAAGTTAGTGTAGTTTTTGGTGTTGTCGGTCGATGGCTGACATTTCGGCGATTTCTCCTTCCACAGAGCCGCGTTGTTACGACTGGGACTCTCGTTCCTTCTTTTTAATAATAATAAATAACAAACAAAAAAATAATAAATTGTGACAATTGTTAATAAAGTCCCACTAGTAACAACACGGCTCTGAGGAAGGCGAAATCGCCGAAACGTCAGCCATCACCGACAACAACAACAATGACGACAACTATGTCAACCTCCCATCAGCTCAACAAGATCAGTTCACAACTGTTATACCTTTGGCCAGGAAACATACATTAATCTTACATTGCAGTTATATACAAGTTATACCTTTTACAATGCGACGATGGATCAGATCACAGTGGATGAACTATTAAAAATAAGAAAAAAGATAAGCTACCACTTATGAATAAAGATCACTTGTTCAGGAATTTTCAAGTGCCACTGTTCCATTCTCTAGAATTACGTTCTGATATCGGACTTACATTTCAAAAACTTTGGTCTCGGATTAACAAGTGAGTGACGGATAAAGTTTTGCCGAAAAGGAAACGTACTTCTTTTGGCCAATATTGCCGACCACCTGGAGGAAGTGTACGCACTCCTACGTGGAACGTGTACTGCATGTATGGGCGCAGATTAGTCCATCTGAAGAGGATATAAGCGCATAAAGACGAATGAAAGTGTAAATAATGATTGTTGTGATGCCACCAAAATGATGCTGAGATATTCGCAAAACTCCGGACCGCAACTGGCTGCGATGGGGATCGAACGCGTTATTACCCCTTCCGAATGCTAACGCATTCACCAATACACCATGCGGGTCATTCGTTTCATTCCAATGATTTTTGTTAGAAACGAAGAGTCTTCGAAACACATACAGATATTCTCTACTGCCCTCGTCCAATTCACGCTTGAAACCTGGAGTTGTCATACTCTTCATCGCCAATGTGTGATCAAAATACTCTTTCTTTCCGGTGTGATTCAAATAGAAGCCGATATGAGCAGGACCATTATATTCCCATCTAGAAAAAGATCTTCATAAGCAAAAGTGATAACAATAATATTACTGCCATTATCATCACTAATAGTGAAAAAGAAGGAAGACGCTACACAAACTTGTCAAAAATTCACCTCAACTTGACCGAATTACTTGTTTTCCATTCGACTACGAGATTTTGAACCATGTACGTAGGGGTAAGTTTTTCCAGCAAAGTTGGAGGATCAGAACACGCACCTTGTCGCTAAACAAAAAGTCATGTTGAAGTAGCCTTGGTTTCGAAATTAGTGAACGGAACTCAGTTCCGTCCAACTTATTTCATTCTATGATTTGATATATTGGCGATGATTTCATTAATGTTGTTTTCCTATGGAGAAGGTGGAAAACTGATAAGAAAAAAGAATGATTTCCAACAACTAGCATTATAACAGCTACTCCAAAATAGTCATAAGAACAACTAGTATAGGAGCAGATAA
Source organism: Angiostrongylus costaricensis (assembly GCA_900624975.1). Lineage (NCBI taxonomy): Eukaryota > Metazoa > Nematoda > Chromadorea > Rhabditida > Metastrongylidae > Angiostrongylus > Angiostrongylus costaricensis. The sequence continues at coordinate 43,722 of UYYA01003918.1, forward strand.
TCTTCAAATCTGGACCAATCATAGAAAAGTGTAAACTCTCTGCGTTGATCAATTCCTGAGGAATGCGCCATGCATTCGACTTTATCAAGCATCGCTGGAGGTGACTGAATGCATTTTCGGCCTTCACAATGACTCACGTTGGCCTACCGATCTATCGAGCCAGTGCTGCTATCCTCCCAGACACTCCTGGTACCAATTTGCCGACCCCGGAGTGATGGTAGGCATGGTGAGCCTGTGTGGGATCGATCCCATGTGCATCGTAGGGCGCCTATCACCAGTGCGCTACATGCGCTCATGCACCAACCATGGTACTAATCATGCCATCTATAATATTATTTATATGTATGTATACATATGTATCCATGTATATGTGTATATAGTGGTACTAGAGACTCAAGCAATAGTTAGGGGACAATAAGATACCAAATTTCAAGATACAAATGATTCTTCCGAAAAACATGAACTTTAACTGAACTTTAAGCTCTCAGATAGAAAATATGTCTACAGGTTTTCTCTGCGAAATCATATTTGTTATTACTATTAATTTGACTAAATCAATGATTGGTAGTCAAAGAGGTCTTTATACCATTGTGTCATAGCAGTACAGAAATAGACAAATAAATTATCCAGAAATGAATCCGTAGAAGAAATAAGCGAAAATTTCATTACAGATTAGATATACTGACACAAATCGGTAGCATTCAGCAATCCCAATAGGGATTTATAGCCGACACTGATTTAAATCCTTCCAATGAAATAAATTCTACTAAGAAGTGGTGCACTTCCGACATGCAGCTTCCACAGAGTTAACGCTGTTGCTGAACGCCTCTCTCTTCTTTTTCAAACATTCACCTTATGCACACAAGTAAATTCATGATTGAAACCTACAGCGTTAAACTCACATTATTTTTGATGGCAAGGACACAGAACGCATAGGGCTTGTGCGCAGTGAGGTGAGGCACTTCGAGATGTCGTGAATTCGGACTCATCACTGTTCTGGCTGTCCATTTTTCAGAATCCGACCGTCCTCCTGGTTCATGCATATACTTCACCACAAATCCATCAACCTAGGTAATAACAATACTGTAGTAACCCTTATTGAAAACCTTCAACAGAGATCGAACCGGAGTGTAGTTCCCTGCAGCCCTGAGCAAATATATTCAGCGCGGACAGTAATGGTATATTAATTTTTATGGATGAATAGCAAAAGTACCAATGCCTTTTCTTTAAGAAAAAGCACATTACCTGCCCACTTTCAAAGTCCCACTGCACCACAGCTGAGCTGTTCGATGTAGCTTCTACACGAACATTCGTAGGCGGTCCGACAATAGCTGAAACAATTCAAAAAGTATGAATTCAGAAAATTTCTTTAAAAATCCTTTTGGGTGGCGTTTTTTTTCCTAACCAAACTAAATTCATTGCCTGGTGCCAGCAGCGAATTGATGACTGCAGACAAAATGCCACTTTGGCTGGAGAAGGATACATGACGATTGGAAAGCGACGTGCCGACTCCGCTACTCTTCTTTGTTTTCAAGGTAATATGATCGTCTTCATTGCTTTTCGTGAGTACTTCATGTCGCATAAAATCCGCACGAGAAAATGGCAGAAGCTGCCTCCGGCGAGTTCTGTTTTGTTTTCGAATACTCCATTTCAAGGACGAATACAAATGAAGTGGAAAAAGCAATACGTGATGAGTCTCATTGGATGACGATGGAATACTTGGAAACGTCATCAGTGTGAGGATGAAAGGTAGTGGCAGAAGCATGTTGCTTATTCGTTTCTCAGAACACGATAACAGGGATACATTTCCGATGCGACTCAAGCGTAAACCAGTCGTTAAAGCAACAAAGGGCGAGACTCAATAGCAGGCATAATAGCCTGCAGGACGGAAATCGCGTAAAGGTACACGCGCAGACCGATATATTGGCCTTGAGTTAAGGCAGCTTGTGAAGAGAAACAACTTGGCTATGAAAACGGCAATGTCTGGCGGACTACATGAAATATTTGCTAACCGATGGTTGCCTACATCTAATTGAAAACGTTAGTCAAATGGGAAACTTTTGAAGACTCAACGGTAATGTGCCCTCAGTCGAGCGATCCGGCTGTCATCAATGTAAAGTTAATTTTACGTTATAAAATACCATGTAGTAAGCGATGATAAAAAGTGGCATACTTAATATTTTCGAAAGAAACCATGTAGTAGAGGGAAACGGTAGTGTGACGTCTACAATCCCAGGACGATGAGTTGTGGATGACGTTGGCGGTATCACGTTAAGCGAATCTGCCATGTGAGGCAAGGAGATGTGCTTCATTAAGGGAACGTCTAGTGGACCAGGTGCCTGGTTGACGATTGCATCAAACACATCTGCACTGGAGATGCCGCCTTCCGCCGTCGGTGCTGACATTATCGTCGGCTCCACTTTGAGTGCACTGACAGATGAGCACACTGAAGCGAATAACTTTATTTCTAAACTAGAGTTTATGTGCCAATAACACAAAATAAGAGCTCCAACAATCAACAGAATAAGCATCATAGACGCCAAAAATATACGTGCCTTTGGCAGCGTCCTCGTAAAGATTAGGGCGCTTGTTCCTCGACTTTTGGATATGCAGTTTATGGTAACGGGTTCTCGTGGACGTTTGTGGTTTAACTCTGATTTGGCGGCGAGTTCTAGTAACGACGACGTAGCGATTTTTCATAAATAGTGAACGAATATTCGCTGAAGGGTTTTATTAAGCTTCGCAAATTATAAAACCAGTGTCTTCATGGGAATGACAGCAGCACTCGTGGCATTAGGCCGTGCAAACACACACAATGTAGTTTGAACTCGTAAGTGACGAAAACCTATGTGCACAATCGAAAGCAGACGAATCGCAGCTGAAGGATTCCGAATTAATTCAATTCACTAATGTGAGAGAACCTCGGTGTGCAGCTGAAATGGATATAGAGCGACAGAAGTGCTTACCTAAGAGCTACGTTCACTCACTGAATGTTAACTGTCGAAGAGAACGAAAACAACTAGACAAATCAAAAACACGAGGGTAGCTTGGTGACATCTTGGCCAATGGAAGTGAAAGTCCATCAAGCAAATTTCCCGCACCACAAAGTTGTACCGATACGACGACACGAACTGACATAAGGAACTAATTAGACAAGAGAAGATGCCACTATCAAAGTAATTGAATCCCGGAATAGATCGCACCCTTGCACACAATTCTAAGATGATCAATTTGGTGAGACGATGTTTTGGCATCCTCTTTAAATTACACATTGAGGTTCACAGAAGGTCTAAGACCGAGTAATCAATTAGTGAAGCGTGAGGTTCTTGAACTTGAATGTTCAGCAGACATTCTTGTCATCTGAGAAAGTTAGTTAAGCTAGCGATTACTCTTATTAAAAATTTAGACATGATTTTTCGTGCTAGCGACCTAAGCCGTGACAGCTTACCTGCCATAAAGCTGCAAATTTTGTTAGTGACATTGTCGAATTTGGACCATGCTTGTTTCACGCCATCCGTATTTGACACATGATATCTCCATCCAGAAGCAATATAGTTTAACAATTCCGCAAGATTGTTAACGATCCCATCCTTACAAATCATTGGTGAAATATGTCCATCGAGGATGTCTAAAGTGCTACTGCTGGAGCCAGGGGTTTCCGTCTCTTCAGAGTCAACATTCATAGCCACTTCGACAGAAGTAGAGTCGCGCATAGCTTAAAGACAGACAGTACCGAAGTAGGAACAGATGCAACGTGACGTCTTGGAAACAGCGGACATACGAAAGCCAGGGTGACGCTGAAGAAAAAAAGTTCTTAGGTTCGATATGCGGATGTAAGAAGGTTCATCACAGGCGTGAGTGTGTGATTAAGCAAATATGCAAGAATGAACTGAGACAAGAAAACGAACGAGGGGAGATAATGGTGCACCGGCTTCTATTCATCTGTAAATAGCCCATTCACGGTGCATCAACACAATACAACTAATCGCAGTCACATTCCTCTGTGCAGTCGCCATACCAACACAAACCATTATCACACCCACATTCACTGCATGTTATTCGAACAGAACTTCAGAATAGTGGGTAGCATTAGTAAAGGACAATTGTAATGGAAAGCAGACAGGAAACTACTCAGCAGTAAAACTCATACATGGAAAGAAGCCAACCACGTGGCTACTTAGAGACATTCCACAAGTACACCTTAGCGATGCGTAACGCATTCGACTTTATTGAGCATCATCGGAGTTGACTGAATGTGGCCTACCGATGCATCGAGTCAATGTTGCTATCCTCCCAGTAAATCTGGTAGCAATTTGCTGACCCCAGAGGGATGGAAGGCTTGGTGGGCCAGTGGCGCAGGGATCGATTCCATGTATGTTGCATGGCGCCTTCGACCACTGCACCACAAGCGTCCATAGTTCATAGCTCAGCAGTACCCACGACCATTTATCTATTCAGATCCATTCTATATTAAACTCAGCTTTTAGAAAGTCATTAATCCTTACATAAGCGAAAAATTTACCTAGTTACCTTCCTAGTAAAAGAAAAATAACGAGATTTACTAAGCAACGAAAAACGTATTAGTGTAATCAGCCGAAGTTATTGACTACATTGGATCACAAAACACACATGACATGGACCATTTCAGGTAAACACATCAGAAGGAAAAATAGTTTGCTATTCCAGTTAGACAATACGTATTACAAAAGAAAAACGTGCCCACGTGAAAATAATTGGAACTAAAGAAGCACTAAATTTCTAAATCAATGAGAATCTCATTGCAATTTCACCTTATATAACACCTGTCACAAGCACAAATGTTTACAGGAAGCCTTTAGAGGCAAGTGAGGCGATATTAATCAAGCAAAAGACAGCAATCCGCGTGCCGAGCATTACTAGCCTAATAACTGAAATACCATTTGTTAAAAAAAAGACGTGTGGTTGGTCTTATGACTTCTTCAATTTCTATACCGAACAGAACATAAAGAGCCCAATGAGTGATCGACAGACACCAATTTAGCTCAGAAAACGTTTGTCTGGACCTGTCAAAGTGCTGTTTAATCAACTAATGCAGGCAAAGCGCTAGGTGCTACGCAATGCAGGTGCACATTAAAACGACTTATAAACCGAAACTGAGAGTGTTGGGTAGTGGTATTGATAGGTACCACTTGGTATTAGCAGAAATACTTCAGCTCCACGGATACAGCGCTAGAGATGCAAAGAACACTATCAAATAGAAATAGTAACGGGGTTCTCGCAAGGCAATAAAATATGGTGAATGCGTCTCGTGCTTGCATTTGCTACATGACGCATTAGCATTGAATTCCAAAATTCGAAATGAATAAGTAGACATAAACATTCGAAAACCTGGTCATCCTGGAAATGATTTGCTGCCTGGGGACAATGACCTGGCGGATCTTTGCCAGAGCTCGCTCAGTCAGTCACATGTTGATTACCTGACTGCTCATTTCCTATTCTCTCAAACAGATAACATTCACAGGCAAGCATTCACAAATCATCCAGCTTACATCATAATGCTCGAACAATCAATTCATAAAGTGGGAAGCACAACCATTAAAAATACCGCTACTGATTCAGAGGCTCCAAACTACCGACTATGCGCACATGCTTGCAGAAAAAGCAGTGTTTTCCATCGATCCGCATTCTTAGACAAAGTGGCTTTTAATGAAAAAAAAGAAGTCCATAGAAAGCAGTGCACAACCATCCAATAACTCGGACGTTAGAAAACTACGAATGAATAAGAAGTCTGAATGTTTCGCTCGCTTACTTTTGGTGTCACATCGACTTAGGCCAACGAATAATTTAAAGAATAAACCACTAGTTTGGTAAGAAATGTTCTTGGAAACTCCTAATAATAATCTGCACCTGCATTCAATCGTTCTCGTTCACAGTGGAAAGTCGAATCAAACAGCGCCGTCAAGGCAGATAAGTGTAATGAACTAAAAAAGGTGAGAAGTCCGACAAATCCATTCAACCATACAATGTAACTTCCACTTAGAGCAATGAACAAGTGCGGAAACAAGTGAGACGGCTGTTAGCAACATTAGCACTGAATTTATGAACACCCTGGCGCCGTCGGTTGGAGCGGTAATTAGCAAAAGCATAGAGATAAAAACTTCAGCGGAAATTAGAGCTCGAAACAAACCAGCCGGATCGGGATTGATGGTGAGCACAGGCGAGAACGGACCGAGTCCCTTCATAGTCGCTGCTGCCACTTTGAACGTGTACGCCTTCCGTACGTCAACGGCGAATGTCGCGGAAGTCGAACCGTCCGTCACCTGGAACTTGTATGAGAGCTGACACAGTGCAGTACAACATAACCTAGTGGTAGAAGCTTTGAGTTGAGACATTTCAAAAATAGCAGGTCGAAAATTTTTTAAGGGACTGGAAGAAACAATTTTATAAAAAATGCTTTAAAAAGATTACAAGTGGTTCGAAAATCTTTCAAATTTGTTCCAGAATAACAAACACTAAAACTGCAATCACAAGCTTTTCAAAGATTTCTAAAAATAGATAATTCTTCGTATGAATAAAAATTTCGCAAAATTAACTCTTGAACCACACAGTTGAGTTCCTGCATCAAATATATACTCAGATACTTGGATAGTCCGTCTGAAGTGGTTGTGCGAGTCTCAGCATAATTTCCACTTTTTCGGAGTTTTGCTAGATTAAACACTGCAGTTCCCTGGAGTTCCGAGGTCAACTTAGCCAATGTCTCTTCCAGGTCATAACCACCACAGATACTCGCCGCCTTCGTGGATCACAGGGAGATTTACCACCATGCGACTAGTCTGATACCAGGGCAGTGGTGGATCCCGATATTGGTTAACTCTTAGCTGGGTTTCATTGTAGAAACACCGGACTCCTTCTCAGCTTGGAAGACTCTACTGGGTGCACAGCTGAGGGTTCTACTGGGAAAATGAATCTCTCAGCTGTGCATCGCAGCCTTATACCCAGGAAAACCTCCCAGCCATAATGAGGCGGTAGACTATTGGAAAGGTACCCGATATCCGGTGTATACATTTCCATGCTCTATATTTTCACTTCGACTCACTACGATGACTTTAGAAAATGAGGAAATGAAAATTCTTGTTGAAAATTGGAAGACGGTATCTTTTGGATTGTTATGCCAACACGATGTTAATACAGATCTTTATTATAAGTAATATATTACTATGGAAATCATCACCAACCTCTTGTTAGCCTGTCAAACCAAGAAGTTATTGATTAACACTATTACCGGATTAAATGACGGTCGATTTGAAAAATATTGTTTTAGAAAACAATGAAGAAACGATTGTCTACCGATTTGTTCGAGAAATAAAAAAGAATTAGCAAGTAAAAAAGACTTAAGAAAAAGAAGTGAAAAAGAGAACTTCAATGGCGAGTGTACCTTACAAGTAGGAGCTAGGAAGCTAATGCAGGTAGACAAGTGCTAGACAGTACACCCAAGATCTGTTTTCTTTAGATCTTTCGCAGTAAAGCACTAAGAATTCTCGGGCTATCTTCCGTGCTGAACTTATCACATGTGACGGCACTCCAATATAAGCGCAAATAGAGCCATTAAGAGAAACGAGAAGTGGGACAATCCAGCTTTTCAAACGCCAACACCCATTACTGAACAACTTCAGCTGTAATTTGTGTATGGAAAATCCAAAAAGTACATCTCGGGACACTTCAGTCGAAAAAACTTACAGTAGTCCTAGAACCTTATAAAAAATATCTTTGGTCATAAAGGGAGCGAACGATGCCGAAACCCTTGCAGAATCCCTACGCTTTACGAGCTAAGCGAAAGCTAAGGCAATGTTATGACATAATGATAACAGTCGATCGGAAAAAGTAACTGAGGTCAGAAGCAGCAATAGAAGCGTTTCACAGATGAAGTTCCACTACGAGAAAGAGGTATTTCCTACTGAGGCAGGACTTGCTCTCTTCGTCTACATATCTGCGGGTACGACGAGCACGTAGTAAAATCTAAGCATCACAAGGCGCTGAACGGCCAAAATTGATTCCGGGCACAAAAATTGATATGCAAGCCAGAAAGCTGAAAAGCGCTTTTCGGGCGTAACAGGAAAACAAATGAAGATAGGTGAATGACAGATTGCTCAATTTCTGCGTAAAACGCTAGTCGATTGCACAATGCGCAAAATATACAAGTATCCGGAGAGTCGGATGACTGCCTCGAATCCTCGAACTATCCAGGCGAAACTTCGAAAGAAGCTGATCTCATGGCGAATCACAATCACGGGGACACATTCAAGAAACAGCAAAGTTATGACGATAACCACTGATAACCACTAAAAAGCGATGTGATCAGTCCGTTCGTACAAACGCTACATTTCTATGATGAGATCAGTTTGCGTATAACATAACACATTTGCATATAAAGTTAAAAAAACGCTGCCATAAATAATGGATAAGAAAAATGAAAGCGAAGGCTACATCGCTAAGTCGACGCGAACGATTGGTAATATTTCTCCTTCATAGCTCTGAACAATAAACTTCGTTAACGTTGTGATGAACAAGAGTCATTAAATAAAAATATAGGAAAACTCCCAAGGTATTAGAAGGGAGTGCAAAGTGTCATAATCCTTCTAGGATTTGCAGCCAAAGAAGCACTAGGGATTGGGAATAAAGGTGGCATTCTGCACTATCTCATAGCAACCAACAAAACTACAATTAAAGGAGCAAAGACAGCAATATGTCTAATTGAAATCATGACCCTAACAATGGACATCAATCAGGTAGAATTTCGTAATTTACAATAACAAAGTCGGAGATACGAAAAAGACCGCCAAGAGCAAAGAATGAGGAGATCCGGCGATGATGATGCTGTCGAAGGCATAATGAAACCAATTACTAAGGTATATTGAAATTAAATAGTGAGAAGAAAGGCAGGAAAACTGAGTGAGGACAGTCGAATGCACACTTGATGGAGGAGAACGGATAAGAATCGTCTTCCATTCGGTAACTTCTTTACAATAAGGGGTGAAACAAAACATCAACACTCTGCATAATCCTTAGTGAGTGTCTAATTTCCCTACTTCTTAGACGCCTCTCACATTTTTCTTCACATCATATGCCAACTTTAGATCAATAATTACTTAGTTTCTATAAATAAATCAATATGTATTTGGTTTTTATGCTAATCACTTCCGGTAAAGCGTCATTTTTCTATGATTGAGACGCCTCACATCCCATATTAAAAAGAGTAATGGAAAATGAGAATGCCGAGTTGTATTGAATGCCGACCTTTGGAATTCTGGTAAATGTCTACGAAGAGGTAAAATTTAGTTTTAGGCTTATCATCCACGGATATGCTTCATTTGAGATTATACGAACATAGTTTTTGGCGTAATTAGAATCCATATTTGCTACGAAGTGCAACTCTTCTCCTTGGAGGAGCTGTCATGAAAAAGTGGATAACATCGAACTTACGCACAGCCCTATGAGCAACGGAATAAGACACAGCTCATAAATCTTATCATTATCACTGAGCAAAAGGAAAAAATCCAGAACGAAACAAAAAGCGGAAAAAAAGAACTTCATCCAATTCAGGAAATTAGTTCTTTGTGAGTTTTACACAAAGTTATTTCTCTTGAATAGACACCTGAAAGTGTCTCCCTAATATCATTAACCCTTATCTCCATAAACTCTGTTATCACTGCTATTATCTCTGACAATCTCCTAGATGATGTGACTTCAAACCACTTAAGCCCACACTACCTCAGATGAATAGATTTCAGAAAACTACATTTATGATGACGAACAAATGGCTTCACACGTTTGAGGAACGGCATAGTCCTCAGTTTTATGCTTACTTATGTGAAATGAAACAGAAACGTAGAGCACAACCTAAAGTAGGGACCCAATGTTTTCCTATGGTTACAAAACAGGTGAGCTACAAGACTTACTTGCTTTTCGATGCGCTCTCCATCGGAAACCATCGGTGTCAAAATGGCCTTATACGCGGCGATATTTCCATTACGTCTATCTTCGGCAGGCGGTTCCCAAGATATCCGCATCTGAATACACGGCGCATCACGAAAACAGCAGATATGTAGAAACGGAACACTTGAGACTAAATTCAAGGCAGTGCTAAAGATATTACTCGGTTTAGCAGACCTTGCCAATCCCAAAATTCCGGGAAGACATGAGACTAATGGCACGCAATGGAAGCAGAAGGTTTACAAAGGAGACGCATTCTGTCGTGACAGCGTTACTTATGCGCGTAGCTGAGCAGTATGAAAACAACACGAACGAAGCGAAGCACCACACATCTGGCGTATATTTCCAGCGCTGTAAAACACCGAACCACAATGCCGACGATAAAAACTCGAGCAAAACCGCTCGCTTCACAGTGAGCAGAGACGCTTGAGGTGTATTACAACTGCTATGGGGCTGCTCGACAAATCTTCGCAGCAACCAATTACGCGATGAGACGTAAAAGAAATTCAAATCAGTGGAAATACTCAAAGGAGATCTCTATTCAGTTTGGAAGTATTTTATCAAAGAGTCACAGCGTAAAGTGTAAACAGATGTTTCTAATCTTGTAGAAAGTACTTTTCTTCCCCCAGAATGATGTTGCCCGAAGGCTCTGCTTTCCAATAATTCCAAAGACCACATTGGTTGAACTACGATAAAAACTAACACGTGAGAATAGAAGTTTCAGAATACTTCGTTTTCTCACTTATCGCTCAATTCACAATTTTTTGTTCCTTTCCTATTTGTAGCGCATGAAGCGCAGTGCTCGAAGGCGCTCTGCAATACATATGGGATCAATCCCCGCGGCTCCCGAGCCCTTCATCCGCCCGGGGTCGGCAAATTGGTACCAGACTTCCTTGGAGGATAGCTGGCTCGATACATCGGTAGGCCATAGCCAGTCATTGTAAAGGCCAGATATGCATTCGATCACCCCCAATGATGCATAATGAAGTCGAATGCATGGCCTATCCCTAGGGGATCGATCAACGCCGAGAGCTTCATCTTATTATTTATTCTTAGCCTACGACTAACAACTGAAACGTTCGGATTTGGAGAACGGCCGAAATAAAACTCACCATCGACAGTACTTATGTGATAGGTGCTACAGAAATTCGCACACCAAACGTACTCTCAAGAAACTTTATATAATATTCCCAAAAGAAGTCCTTAAATAACTAAATCCTAAAGAAATGGCTATTTGAGAAGGACAAGAAGTTGTCAGACACACCTTTCCATTGACTATCTCGTATTGTACGTTGAGCGGCTCTCCTTCTGGATTCCCTATGGGCGTAACCAGTTGCTCCGTGGCGTTCTTACTATGGCCTTCTACGTTTTCAGCACCCAGCAAGATTTCATACACGCGTCCCATCACTGTCGCGAGAAAATATCACTTCAAAGTATCGAGAAAAAAATTGACTAAGCGTACACGTGAAGATTTATGCTTACATAGACCAGTTAATTCCGCGCTATTCATTGTACCATTTACTACTTTCTTCATGTGATGCGAATTACCTTCGGCTTTATACCATAGGTTGTATCTGGAACAAAGAACGTAAACTAAACAGCCATTCCGATTAATCCTGAAATACTTCTGGCAAAGCAACGGAGCAAGCCATGTTTTCGTTATCCATTAAACAATGGATATTGTCAATAAAATGCGTAAAATGTCACAACCATTTTATTGACTGAATTTTTATTGCGGTTAAACACCACTGCACAGTCCCACCTAACGGTTTAGCGCCTCATCGCGACTGGGAGGTGTTCTTGAGTATAGCGCTGCGACGTACAGCAGGGATTCACCACCCAGCATGGTCTCCCAAGCTGAGAAGGTGTCGGGCATTTCCATCAGGAAGCCCAGCTAAGAGTAAACCAATACCAGGATCCACTACCGTCCTGGTATCAAAATAGTCACACGGTCGGTGGCGAATCTCCTTCTGAACCACAAGAGCGTTGGCCAGTGGTGATGACGACGTGGGGCAGACTTTGGCCAGGTTAACTTCAGAACTCCAAGGAGCCACAGTGATTAAACTGGCAAAACTCCGAAAAAATGGAAATTGTGCAGGGGTCCTCACAACGCTTGAAAACGGGCCATCCAAGTATCCAAGCATGTATGTATGTAAACAGTCAACAACATATCCCCAATATATCCTACTACGAAAATTTTCAACATTATTACGTTGCAGGACATATTTAACAGAAAATATAGTAACAAATTACTTTCGATATCGCTCCCGATAAATAAAAACTAGATGTCGAATTAAATTAGTGGTCAACCATACCTATCAATAGGACTTTCGAGTGGTGCCAGCTGGGGTCTCTTCCACTCAACACGGGCTCTTAGTGGTGCTTCATCACCGAGCAAGACAACAGATTGGATTTCAGGTTGCTGTGGAGCTAAAATATCATACACGATGTAAGATATATCGAAATTATATATATATGATAGTCCCATAAATTTAAATTATGGAAGTCCTACGAGCACAAAACGCACGAATTCCTCCAGTGACTATCCGTTTCGTTTCCGTATACTCTCCATCTCCATTGCGGTTAAACGCATTCATTCGGAATGCGTACTCCGTATTGGGCTCCAGCTTATCGATCTCCCAATAACGTTTCTTAAGAAAAAAAAATTATCTGATACTATGAAAAAAAGAAATATTGCAGTTAACGATCGTACCGAGAGGTCATTTATAACGTCGTATTTGGAACGCCGTCTATTCACTGGCTCGCCGTTCAGCAGCTTTTCGACATAGACGTAGTAGCCTCCAAAGTTGCTATGACCATTCACATGTAGTGGGCGATCCCAGGTTAATCTCACCTACGAAAAACGTAGGATTACCACACATTTGAAAGACTGAGGAAATGCTCTCTAGAGCGTGTTCTTAGTCGTTTTATGTAGTGTTAAAGAATAAAAAAGGATAAAGCTCTCGTTGCAATCTCTTAAGAATGCGCCATGCATTCAACTTCACTAAGCATTGTTTGGAGGTGAATAAATGCATTTTTGGCCTTTACAATGACTCGCGGTAGCCCACCGATGCATCGAGCCAGTGCTGTTATCCACCCAGACAAGTCTGGTATCAATTTGCCGACCCCGGAAGGATGGAAGGCTTGGTGAGCCTGGGGCATTGGGATCGATCCCATGAGCACTGCAGGGCGACTCTAACCACCATGCCACACACGCCACTATGAAGTGTTAATTTAGATTATAAGAGTAGAAGCCTCACCTGATTTGGAGCTGTCAGGACAACATCGAAATTCAATGGGGCTGATGGAACTGAAACATGGAGCTTAAGGGAAACGGAATATGTTGGGAAAAAGTGCAATAAAATAATAAAAGTAATAGTATGGAACAGCGACAATCTAATCTTTACATTGGCATTCTTCTCAGAGAAAAGGCTCGGAAGGTTATCTTTCAGATCCTATTCAAGGGATTTATAACATCAGTACTTTCTCATAAGTACATCATGTTCCACTAATTTTTAAAAACTTGGACTAATCCGGCTAGTAAAGAGGTGTTTCCATTTTCAGTTCAATCACTCCAGGCCTTTTCAGAAATATTACTTGTTATTGATAATGGATTATTATACAATATTACTCTACAAAAACCGAAAGGCGGGATTAATATCTGAAAGGGAATATATAAAAAAAGGATAAAGTCCTCGGCATTGATCAATCCCTGAGGAATGCGCCATGCATTCGACTTCAACAAGCATCGTTTGCAGGTGATTGGATGCATAACTGGCCTTTACAATGATTCGCTGTGGCATACCGATGTATTGAGCCAGTGTTGCTATCCTCCCGGACAAGTCTGGTACCAATTTGCCGACCCCGGAGGGATGGAAGGCTTGGTGGGCCTTAGGCGCTGGGATCGATTCCACGTGTATGTTGCAAGGCGCCTCCGATCACTACGCCACACGTGCCCTAAGCGAATATATAGACTTGGTATTTCACGACGTAGGCCTAAAGTGCTTTCCTTTGGTGACTGCATTAAGATTCTCTCTTTATTATTTTCTTTTTAGTAGGAATCACACTAATAACACCGTTACTGCAGTCCAGAGGTTAACCTGGCCAAAGTCTGCCCCATGCGCTCACTACCACAGGCAGTAGCCACTCTTGTGGAACAGAGGGAGATTTGCACCGTGTGACTAGTTTGATACCAGAACGGTGGTGGATCTTGGTATTTGTCTACTCTTAGCTGGACTTCATCATGCAAATGTCGGATTCCTCAGCTTGGGAGACCCTGCCAGGGCGATGAATTCCTCGCTGTACTTCACAGTCCGACACTCAGGAAACCGTTGGGGGATTAACCAGCACATAAGCAAAAATGAAAATGAAATCTCATTCAGTTTTTATGGTAGGAAATGAGGTACGTCAAATTCTCTGTTTGAATTTCAAAAGTTCGAGACAAACGGTGAAACCCAAGGACCACAAATAGCATATCCCTAGACCACTTCAACTTATTATACGGACGTTTCGAAATTATGTCCACTTGCAAAATGTTATCCCACTAATTTCTAAATAAACTGAACAGGCGCCTCTACGACAGCGATGCCATCACTGGATGACGATTGTGGACAATGACCGCTCGGGAAACAAACTACTTAGATTTGTTCTTTTCTTAGACAAATTCGTTTTAAAATCCTTTCTATTGTTAAAATAACTTGCTTTGAGCATAGCCCTCTTAAAAGCACCTTGAACAAGTAGATAACTGTCAAATTTCTAACTAAGGTGACTGGATGTCGGTGTTCGTATAGCCTGGCATAACAGAAAGTCAAAGAACCACGCACGGAAGAAGGTAGGAGGGAAAAGTCGCCAATAATCCTTACATGAATTAAAGATGAATGAAGTCTTGCTGAATGATCTAAGACAGTTAATATTCGACACAAATATTTAGCATATGGTAAATTTTATAGGTTATCAATAACCTGGACTTTGAATGAAATTTCAAATAATCCACACAGAAGCTTAAGATGACATTATTGAGTTTTTCTATAGGTAAGTGACAATATCAGTGTAAAATGTGGAACGACAGGTGGTGATGTTTCTTCTGTAAAACCGAAGAATTTGTCGATAATGAAATGGATTGATCACCACCTAAGTCCACCACTGCAGAGATAGAAGAACTACCATCGGTTATTTTATCAACAAGAACATTAAGAATAAAGTGTGTCTATAAATTGTGAACGCTGTTTCTATGCCGAAGAAACGGGGTACAACGAAAAGATCTGGGGCCTAGGCGTGACAAATGGAGGAAAATCTACTGAAAACCACTCGAATTACTCGATGACCAAAGTGATTACAAGTACCACCAAACAGCGTCAAACTGCGTTTCCTTCATCCACACCGATTTCCCACGTGAGGGTTCTTTCTCAACAGCGATCCTATAATTTTGAACAACTGATCTTTATGTTACGCGGAGGGCTAAGTGGGTCACGAAATGGATGGCGCCCCAAGTTCATAGTGAAAACCCAGCGTTGCATAAATTCCAAAGGCAAGCATAGGCGACATTAAGATTCTAAGCACTCAATACTTTCTTAAACTACTCATCCCGAGGTTAAATAATGTTCGATTTTGACAACTATCTAAGCACTAAGTGGTTAGATTCAGACGCTAACCATTGGGCCTTGTTACTGACTATCAGAAGAAACTGAGTACTCCGAATTAACCACACGTGGGTTGAAAATGAGTGATTTGTGGTGTTCGACTCTGCTTTCTTACGGATGCACTAAGGCTATTTTTTCCCTCCCGTTCCGCTACCTCAGTCCGACATTTTGAGTTATGTGCATGCGATCGATCCGACGCAGGAATGGACTCGCTTCGCATCAAACAAATCCCACTACACATTCGTAGTAATATAATGGCTCTCAGACTAAATTCATTGCATAGCATATGATACTCAACCATTACCGACAACGAAATTGTGCACCGTATAAGTCCCACTTTACTAGGCGAAACGGAGCAAAAACGCTGATATGGATGGACTCACCTTTCTGTCGTTGAGATGTAGCATTGCTCGAATTCAGTGGCAAAAATAAGAGAAAGAATATTCGGGGCATTAAACCCATAGCGCTTTATAAAGCTCCAAATTCGTAGATACACATCTCCTAATGAAAGATTCAGTTAGCCGAAAAAAAAGGTAGAACTTAAACTAAACGAGGAAGGATATGAGCGTATATGAGAATATGAATGAGTTGATATACAAGTGCAGTAGGAGAATAATCGTCGAGTAGAGCGCTGAGAGTTAACGAGCGATGCCAAACTCATCCCCGTCACAAATTCATTTAGCAGCACTTTTCAGGCGAGAAACGCAGTGATCAGTGGCGGTCAAACTAACTGGGGACTAAAGCTTCATTACCTTGGAACTTTGCCTAGGAGAGTGACCTAAGGCCAAAATAAAAAATAACCCACGAAGTTGAAAGGCGAGAAGTACCGACATACTATGCACAACCTTAAGTCAACCAATTGCTCTTCTGCTGTTAGGCAACCAATCAATATAAACTATCACCCCTCATTTTGAGCAACCAGTAAGTATAGACAATGACCCCTCATATTGGGCAATCAATCAATATAAACGAGCTCCCATCATGCATCAGATGGACTAATCGCTCTTCGGAGTTTTAGTAATATATCACATTCATTATGAATTTATGTTAGCTTTTAGCTTCACTACGAGTAGCGCAGGTCCTAAAACTAGACACAGCGGGATTTCAGGTCAATGTTTGTGCCATGCAAGGTCAAGACAAACAAAAAACAAGGAACAAAACATGGAATAATAGTGGTCCAAGGCTCAAAAAACGTTTCTCAGAGGAGGAAAAAGGAAACTTTCAACACGATCACACATTTCTGGCTCGACATTCTTAAGTGATTAGGCCAAATAGACGAAAAATCGATGAAATAGATAAAACAGATAAAATAGATAAAAATAAAAGTGAGAACAATGAGAGATGTAAGCGTTAAGAAGGCCTTATTCACAGTTGCACAGCCATCGAATTTGAATAGAACACGGAAAGGATAGAACTAGAAACAGGCGACGATGGCGGAGACCGCGGGGAATTTGTCGAAATTAGTGGTTCCTATGAATGAGGCAATTTCGAACCACACATGGACCATCAATACTTCCACTCTCGCAATTACCACTCCGCCAGTGTGTAATTAATTTACGAAATGGCGACGCGAGTGACCACCACGAAACAAATTGTTCGACACCACATGAGTGAGTGGTCCCTTTGAAACCGTCCCCAGAAGACGGACCATGATCCTACGAAATTACGCAAACAGGGGAGACGAGACCATCACGACGAGTACGCCATGATTAGAAAATCGATAGGTTGCTGGTCGCCGGTTCGGGCGGACGCCGGTGCGTCCCGGGTGGCCGGCTGGAGGTCACCGCGCGGTGGTCCCATCTCTGGCCCCATCGTCCCCATGGCCGAGGCGACCCGGTTGTGCTTTCCTTCATCTGGAGTGAGGCTCGACAATCCTGTGCAATCATAAGAAGTGATCTACGGCCATTGTACTGGTATTCGGACAATTCTTTCCATCCAATGGTCACTTAGAGCAAGAAACCACAGAGTCAATGGCAGGGGTGACCAAAACAATTCCAAGCCATCCACAAGGAAATTTGGATTTTCCTAAACGCAGATTTACTCATCAGATGCTTGACATTTCAGTCGAAAAATCCTACGAGTTTGAACACTTGAACTTAACTGCTGCAACAGTTCAATACAAGAAATCGTTGTGGGATATTTCTACTACTCAGGAAAACACACTTAGAATTTTATTTAGTACAAGTAGAAAGTACTTAGAACTTCAGCGAGAACAAAGGACACGTTTAGAACGCGAAGGATATAGCGCTAAGCGCCAAGAATACGATTACTGTGTGCCCCACGGTTACACAGCAATCGAATTCTGGACAAGTGTTCCCTTTTTGAGCGGCATTCGTTGAAATTACATTAAATTCCAGAGCGTCTAACCGGCCACCATAATTGACTTGAGATAGTCGATCAATACGCATAAAATGAACTGCCTGATAAGCCTGAATTTTGCTGCAGTGAGTACGTGGAGAATGTAGCGCTCAAAACAAGCCGGTCAATAAGGTCTTGAGATCTTTTAATCACTGCCCAGACGCATTGATTTCAATGCGCGTGATATTCGCCCACTATCCATTTTAAAAAAAATAGGGCAAACACGAATTTTAGTACGAAATCTTCACCAGAGCTGCCTGATTGTCAGTAAACCATATGTCTTTTTATAATAACACATTTGTGTATATGTAAAGGACTTTCACTAACAAGCCTATTCCTACGGTTCAATACAGACACTGTGTCAGAAAGGTCCTAGAGGTCTGGTCATCATACGCACCTCTCCTTGACCTTTGCCGCCTAAGACTTTCGATGGCTTCGCAACGAAAGTCGTATAACCCGAATAGGTCGACGACAGTATGGATGCGACTTTAATAAGGATATCTGGGCGTGTACAACCTCACCTTCACGCAGCTTTACTAGTAATATCATTATCTTAATCAGGAAAGGGATTTTTTATGATGGAATTCCACGGGCAGTGCTCTTCCCGGACGCACTATAATTAGTGGATTATGTAAACACCTAAGTCCGTTTTGAGGATAATTCTCCTTCAAGAATTAATTTGCCAGAAATGCCGTTCTACTATCGAAGAACGTCACCCAGGCAAAATGATGCATAGCAGGAACAGGATGTAAGAAAGCAAAGAGCTGTCAATAGATCTGAAGAGTTAGTTTAAGGCAAGTGCCATACTCGATGAGCAATACGAATAATAAAGTATGGAACAGCAATAACGAGAATCATGCCATACACGTACATAGAATCATGGGCTAATTAGTTAACATGGGCTAAGTCCTAAAGAAACGGCGTACAGGGAGAAATTGAAACGTGAGGAACGCTTCTTGGATAGTCGAAAAATCCACGCGCCAACTGAAATACGATCGCTTTCACACTGAACAACATGATTCGACAATTTTCACCCGATTTCACCCGCAACGATAAAGAATAATTGACAAATCTCTAGCCGTTGATCACTCCCTGACGGATGCAACATGGATTTGTCTTGATCAAGCAACGCTAGCGGTGATTGAATGCATATCCAGCATATACAATGACTCACGGTGGTCTACCGATGTACCGAGTCACCCCCTGCTACCCTCTCACACAAGTCTGGTACTCATTTGCGAAACCCGGTGGGATGCCAAGCATGGCGAGCCGGGCATGGGACAGAACCGGAGACCACGTGTGGAACTCTAACCACATGCTCTACATGCGCTCTATTGGACCGATACTTAAACAATATTAAGGACTGGGAATGACATTCACAAAACCATTAAGATCGGTCTTTGAAAACAAACAGTGTAACTAAACATTAGATTGCTGTTAACAGTCCTGACGTTTAAAGAATGCTCTTTCTCCATGATCTAATTGAATACGTATGGAAAAAACGAAATATGGATTTTCCTGGCATATAGAGAGCAGATGATATGTGAAGATGAAATTTGGATGGCTCTACATGAAAAGGCTTGTGTACAGCCTTTTCGAGACTGACCATGTTGCATGTGCTGAGTGAAGTCGACATATTCATCGAGAATTATTGGCAATGAAAGTAGAGAATGCTATGCTTTTGTTTTTCCCAAGAAAGAACTTTCGTTGGAGAGTCACCGATTCGCTTAATGAGTCACGAAACAAGTTCTGGCTAGCAAGTACGATCTATCAGGACGCTCGGAGAAGCGACATAGTATTTGGGATGATATGAAGACAACTCTTCAACAGAAAGCAGATTGTTGACGGCTCTGATCAATTTCCAAACGAACAGAAACACTATAGAAAATGCACAAGATAATAAACAACATGTAGTTGCTAACGTAAATCAATAGTGTAGGGTAAAAGCACTGGGTAAAAATAGAACGAACATTATGAGAACATTGGCAATACATGCACGACTGGATTATATGCGCGAGCATCTTGAACAGACAGATATGCGAGGGACAGCGGTTGTCTTCAAAGAATGCAGCTGCAGAAGCTTGAAATGACACCGATGATGAAGCTGGTTCAATTCGTTGGGTTGATGATATTTGAAGAGACTCCAACTGCATCAACATCCAAAAGTGACACGAAAATGTAGGTTTTCAGTTACGATAGGTGATGATAGAATTTCGTTGATGTTGCTAAAGAGCTAAGGGTAAGAAATCGAAATTCAATAAACTGTGCCTAATAATAATACCTTGTTCGATTACAGCGAAGACACTTGGTCTCGAACAAAGAACCACAAAAGAAGCAACACCAGGTGGGTTAGTTCGATTCTCCCGCAAAGCAATCAGGCCGTTTATGACTTCGAGATTTGTCAAATGGTAGAAAACAAATCGATGGACGTCAAAGACACTATCAGCATGGGAATATATATGTACATAGTGTAATGATGTACAAATGTGAAGAAATTTTAGTTTCCGGGTGAAGAACACGATGAGATTGATGAGAGATGGTGAATGAATGATGAAACGGTTTGACGATATGAGAGGTGTCTGTTAGGCGTTGGTCGTAGGCTGTCAGTGGATGAGTGGTGCGGAATATGAATCATTCAGAGAGCTGCGAAGTGGGAGACGAGAGGAGAAGAGCAGGACAGGAGTGGGACTCTGTTCAATTGAATACCTGATGTACTATTTTTGAACGTTAAGCAGTGTACTGAATTGAAGGAAAGGCTACAAACAAGATTTGAGTACATTTGAGTGAGCTGCAAGAAGAGAAGCTCGAATTCGCTTAAAAAGACTGCAGGTCATCCCTATAGGCACTTTAGTCGATGAGACGATAGAATAAACTCTGAGACATTCTGAAATTCGAGACCGATAGTTAACAGAGCATGTTTCGCTGCCTATATCGTACGGATGGAAAGCGTAACCAATTGCTTACGGGTTATGACAACAATAATAATAATCAAGAACTTTTTTCTCTAAAAGAAAAATTCAATAACAACGGAAGACCCGTGTAGGAGTTCCGCTTACCTTCAGAACACGTGTGGGATGCGGTGAAAGACGCACATTAAACCTAATACCCATTTCCGGTTAAGTATAATCGAATAAAAGAAGAGATTTTCCTTCGATGTGGTCTCTGACAGTACCTGCACATAGCGCGGAGTTTGTAGAACGCAACAGGTATCGAAATATATTTTTGGATTTTCCAATACGCCCTGGGAAAGGATTTGGGAAGGCCGAATGACAGCGATGGCGGTAGTGAACGATGGTGAAGACAAACATACGAAGTGCAGTCCACACTGCATGAAATAGACATTATTGACAGTGCTTATGGAGTGTGTTGACTTCGCGAGTGGGTCGGCGATGTGCAAGGAGCTCAATCCAGAGTCACAATGAGCAGAACACGCGGCTCCATCAAGGTCGACGACTTCCGATATATTCTCGTGTCCATTAATGGCTATCCTATCTGCATTTCTTCGACGTTGTTTGCCAGCATGGGCTAATTACGTACTGATATATGACGAAATTATGGAAAAATTCTAAAACAGAGCCAAATAGGCTTTATTGTTCAGAGTTAAATGGAGAACAGCCGGACTGCGTTCCATGGAAACATTACCGAGAATACGAACTGATGTGAGATTTCGATTATGAACCATATGACCGACTTTAATTGAAGATTGCTAAGTAGGAAAGATTCAACCGATATGGAAAATAGCGAAGAGCCCAGCCGGATAAGCTATATTGAATCAATCACAAGTTAATGACTTTGGAAAACCTTCCCCGAAGGAGTTCCTTCAGGGCTTGGTCCTAAAAATGTGACTTTGGTTGCCAAAGGAAATTGGAATAAAAAACTAGCACTTTGGTAAGTCGATTACCAGGTACTTCCCAGGAAATGAGGATTTCCAATTTTTGAAAGAAGAAATCTACATCACGACAATGGTTTACAGATGATACATCAGTAGTATAACACCTTTGGATTTCCCTCCAGAATTTCCAGGATGAAATGACCTAACATCAATAGGAAAAGGCGTTCTTGTATAAGCACTCATTGAGAGACTATTTTCGAAGCAATTACGCCATTAACAGCCAATCTTCAAGCTAACGGTGAAGAAACTGGTAAATTGTTGTGATATTATGAACAAGACCGTTGGTAAGAATAAAGAAATATCATCGAGACCTTGAAGACTGACAAGGTTCGCGCAATAGAAGATTATGGGGTTTAGTGCGGTGGTCGATGTCGTTGTGCCGAGAGTCGCTTTAGGGACGATGGAACACATTCGGTAGTGAATAGGAAGTGTGTCTGGGAAGGGTATGGGTCACGAGCAGAACGCATCTGCTGTGTG
This sequence comes from Angiostrongylus costaricensis, assembly GCA_900624975.1. Taxonomy (NCBI): domain Eukaryota; kingdom Metazoa; phylum Nematoda; class Chromadorea; order Rhabditida; family Metastrongylidae; genus Angiostrongylus; species Angiostrongylus costaricensis. The sequence continues at coordinate 66,057 of UYYA01003918.1, forward strand.
AAGGACGTGGCTCACACACGTGTCACCTCCTGCTTCGCACAAGCACTTATTATTAAGGAGCCCTCGTGAGCTAATGCAAATCAGAAATACAATCCGGCAAGGAACACGCAGCATCTGTTTCCGAAAGTGCATAGAGCTATATGTGAAAGGCCCACTTGGTAAATAAAAGAATACGGTCTCGCAAATTTCCGAGCGCTCCAGGGTGCACAGCTGGAATGTGAGGGCAATGTGGATGTGGACAAATTTCGATTTATTCCGAGGAAAATCATAATGTGGAATTGGAGAATCTCGCATTGATGGTCGATTTGATGATTGAGAGACAGTTACCAAAGTAAAGAATTATACAATGCTATGAAGCAGTACTAGAGGAGCGAGAATGATGAGATTGCTGGACTTTTCCATTGTTTTCATGGGATTGGGAGTGGAGTGAATGAGTAAATTTTATTCAATGAGTGAGAGCTTTCCATAACTTCAAAGAAAAGGATATCTAGCATTTGCTATGAACGAAGTTAATTGAAGCACACAGTTTGTGTGGACAGAGTGCGACAGCTGTAGCTAGTAAACGAAGCCTATTCTTACGATGCTAATGCGTTTTTCCATGTGGTTCAGTTAAGATTATGGTCCCCGTTCATCTACACAATAAGCGATCATTAGTGATTCTTCTTCAGAAAGGACACTGATGGCACACCGACCTGGTGCTACTGGGATCGATAATTGAGGGCTCGGGAAGTACGCGATATTGATAACGTGCTCGAAACAGAATTGGGTTTTATCCAGCTAAGCAACTCAGAATGTTTTTACTCCAATTATGCAAAACGAAATTAAAATGTTCCTCGATATAAGCAGTACTCTGGCTGGAATGTGAGCAAAGTTAATGAAGTAAGTGAGCGTTAAATAGCAACGATAAGAGGAAAAACATACATTTCGAAGAGTGAAAAGTGGTATTCAAGAGACGGAATAAGGAATGAGGCTTTCTGCGAAGAAAAATGGAGCAAGTGAATAAGCCCTTAGGCCAATGGACATTCAATTAACATTATATTCATTCTTAGACTACCTAATCTCAATGAAACAATAAGAGGTTTGTTATACAACACCTACTTTACATAAGCAGAAACTTTGACGATTTCCGTCCTGTTCGTAAGAGGGCTGGACACCTAGTTATTAAAATTATTTAAGCAAAGCACTTTGTCTTTTAAAACTGGAATCAGTTCCTATTTTAGCTCGTCACATAGCTAAGGACAAAGGGACAATGAAACTCGCCCTAACGGAAACTCACGATAGCTATGAAGGAAGTAAGGTAACGTTTCAACAGAAGTTCAGCTGGTCCTTGACAAAATTTGAATGGGAGAAGATGTAGTGGTTAATAAATGGTGGTAGATTGATCAGTATATCAAAAAGAACCAAGAACTAGGAGTTCGAACGAAAGCTGGATCTCAGCAGTCGTCAAAACGAACAGTGCGGAAAAGTACGTATTTCCGATTAGGGCCTTCCTGAGTTCTTTCCACTAACTCGTTTTCTATTAAACTGCTTTTCTTGAAAGACCTTTGGACAAATACTATTAGATCATGTTTGACAAGCCTCCGAAAAAGAAATATTTTCCATAGGCCAACTGCAAGTGTCACATTTGGCACTGCTCGTTTTTTCATCACAAAAACAATTACTAGTACTGAGTCATAGTAACACTACACAACGACTACTTACCAGGTAGGGAATTTTCGTCGTCATCTGAAATTGAGAGGAATGATTGATAGAAAATATATTGTCGAAAAACACACCGTCTTCATGAGTTCGTACACGCAAATGATTACTTTCAGGACCAAAGCCCTGTTCGGTTAGTGCGGCAACGCTGATCTCATAGGTGGTGAACGGCATCAGGTCGGTTATATTCACCATCACGTCCCTAGCATCCACGAACACATAGTTCCAGACGGACGATTTCGTGGCTGGAGCCTCATCGTCCTCGTAGCTCGTACTGATATCGGTCAGGACCTCGTCCTCTGTACCGACAACACGAAAACGAACACGATACTGCACGATTTCTTGGCTAGCATTGAGTGCAGTCCAGACCACATGCAGAGAGGAAGACGAGATAGCCGTGACGCTCAAAAGATCAGGCGGTACCGGTGGAGCTGAAGGCCAGTATGGTTCACAAACACAACATTCACGAAAAGCACAACAAACTTGGCAGAAATCCAAAAGAGACTCACTGGACTGCATTGTGGTGACCAGGATAGGATCGCTAAATTCGCCTTGACCACGAGCTGAGATCGCCGCCACTCTAAAGCTCGGAAAAAGGGAATATGTGTTGTAAGTGGTAGTACAAATATTATAATGAAAAGCATTTGTAATCAAAGGTAGATACTGGAAACACAAGGACAACAAAAATATTCGAGAAATAGTCGAACCACAAAAAATAACTTCTTTCCGACCCGAATATTCCGACTTATTCATTTTTTTCTCCAGTTCTCCGAATACAGACATACAATTGGCTGTATTAAACTTCGGCCAATTTTTTGGAAGGTACTATCAAAAATGATAACGCTTCAGCATCAGTTGCTGACTGGGGAAAGTTCGACAGGGATAACATTTAGTCTCTCATATTTAATACTTAACATTCTTCTACGCTAAATATATTAATAAAAGTAAGAGATGAGGATTCTTGTCTTTAATTTTCCATCTAGGGTAAACCGAGCAAAAATGAAACGAAAAATGAATTCACAGAAATCTGGTGGTTCCGACGAATTTCACTTTTCAGTTTCCGCTCGGATGTAGAAGCTGTTTCTTACAAACATCTCGATAATTAGAACTAGCATTTCGGTGACGGGTTTTTGTGTACTAAACAAAATCGGTACCGGAAAGCGTAGGTCGTGTCCGGAGTGAGTGCCATGACAGTGTGCTTTTCATGAGGTGACGTCAAAGTGTACTCCTTCTCTCCGTCGGTGTCATTGAACCACACCACATACCCTCAAAATTAAATCAGTTCTCTTCTAAGGTTTCTAAAAAAGTACCTTAACTAAAGAAGATATGCGAAACGTTACGGTAAATTTGTCAAGTCCTTTTCACTGGATTAACACTGGAAATCTCTTAGGTATTCTCTAGGAATAAAATCTTTCACTTGAAACACTAGCACTTTCGATATAGGTAAGAAGTGAGGGAGAGTCATGCGAGGAGAGATCTCCTTTGAGAAAACTAGCACATAAATTACCTGAAGTAATTTTACTGAATCCAAAAACTTTCTTGTATGTTACCTGTTACAGGCAGTGAAAATAGTGGTTTCTCCCAAGTGAGCTGCACTCGGCGGGAGTCGAGTGCTTTCGCTGTGACTGACACTGGTTGACCGGGTACTGTAAAAGGAAGGATAAATAATGGAAGATTGTAAATTTAGAGCTAGCTTTTCTGACGAGGTTTTCTTGTCTTGGTCGTATCCTTTATTCTATGCAATATGTAGCGCTTTATCCGCCCTTCAAAGCACGATTAGACTTCTTTGAAAAGCAATCGCATTTTGAAGCTCAAGTATGAGGAAACCATTCTGTTTTTAAGACACTTGGTTGTATCGCATGGGTGGAAAGTCTTATTCCGATTAAGAACACGTGCCATTTGGACGTGGACAAACTGTGAACCATCTGGCTGGTATCGGCCTATTGTAACTACAGGCAGAAAACTAGAGAAATGGGTTAGTTACATGGAGAGTGGCTCACGATTTTTTCGTGATTACGGGCATTAACAGACTGCAATATTAACTAAGTATGGAATGAGCAACCCAACTCATACATGTGGACGGATATCGTCAACAACACGCAAAACCAGCGCGCGCGAAAGTGGAGAATAATTTCCTAGGCTTGAGATTCACTTACGCAGAACTCAAAAACTGAAGTGAAGTGTAGAAATAGGTTATAAAGGTGAAGAAATAAACCCCACGCAGTCTTGAATGCCATATTAGAAGGTAGAAACACCATGAAAATAAGTCGAAAAAGAATACCATGACACTCAAAACAAAGCAGTTCATTTCGATATTTCTCAGAAAATGAGGCAAATATGGCAAGTATTTCTTGATAACTCTTAACTGGTTTTTTTAATCCAACGTGGAAACACATTATGGTAAACTGACTTCCGTGCTTAGTAGTGACGGTGGACACGGCACTCAGCTCGCCAGCGCCTTTGACGTTAAAGGCCTGGACCACGATGAAGTATCGTTTTTCAGGTTCTAAACCGTATAGTGTTGCTATAAGCTCATCAGACTTCGTGTCGTGCTGAAAAGTAAATTTCACGTACGCCGAGAGTTCTCGAATAGAAAGTGCTTACCATATTCCAGAGAGAGATTGGAGTGGACCGATTCTTATTCGTATAAAAGATACGGTAGTTGGTAATGATACCGTTCGGTTTCTCACTCGGGCTCCACTTTATTAGCACCGAATCACGACTCAGACTTCGCGCTTGAACCTGCAACAATTCAGAATCCTACATCTAACAGAAATAGGAGTCGTTGAATGGAACAAATGTTTGGAAGATGACGATATTCCCACCGATGCAGCAACACTCCCAAATTGTTCTTTCGAAAATGACGAAATAATGGCTAAAGGGTTTCAAAAAATCAGTGAAAATTAAGTTAGTAAAATTTCAAAGGTGATGACACTGTTTCCTGTGAGGTGTACAACATTGGCAACAGCGGTATTCGTTGATGAAGGCAGACACCAAGTCCAGGTTGAGAGGTGTGTGGAAGGTTTTGAAATCCCTTCCCTCACATTTCTGGGGTAGAGGTGTCGGTGAAATTGGAACCCGCCACTCTTGAGCTGGCCGTTTTAGCCCGTCATTGAAAGTACTTTGTAATTTCTACTTTGATTTTCTCTTTGTATTAGATAAGCTGTATAAATATGAGAGTTACCTCCACGACTAACCTTCTATTAACAACGGAATTGATCAAATAATTCTCGGTATTCTTGTTGAACGGTGTTAATTCATTTTCTATTCCAGTAAAGACGACGTTTTGGCAGTATCGCCTTCTTCACGGTCAGTTAGTTCGTAACCGCCTATATAGCCGTCAATATGAAACAGAGAACTCCATGATTTGCCCTTACGGCAGGGATGGTGATTGCACGAGTTCAGGTACGATATACCCGTTCTCTTGTAATACTTGCGAAGACGAATTAGTGGCGAAACGGCAGACCCTTACGTATCCGTGTAAAAGGACACCTAGATGGCAAACAAAAGGCAAGACAAAGTACCCCTCTAGGGATGGGTAGAATACAAACGTATACCGGAGACGATTTTGATATAAAAGTCACTACCCTCGCACAAGATGCCAAAACGCAAGCTCGCAAGCTTGTTGAGGTTTTTGTATCACCTATATCACCTATAGTCACGTTGATCGTCGAGTGACTTGAGCGAGCGCCAGTAAATCTTCCATTTTTCCCTGCCGCGTGCAAGAGTAGCCTAGTGAGTTCTGCTCGCTCTCTAGGAACTCGTCGATTATCGTATCTCTTTCTTCAAGGCTCTTTGCGAAGAACTCTAACCATCGGATCGGTGGTTTTCCTGCAGTACGTTTGACATCCTGGGAAATCTAGTCGCTAACTGCTCTTGTCCAAGGTTGTCATTCATACGCATTACGTGTCCGGCCCTTCGGCTGTTTGGCGTACAGAGCGGCATCGTTGATTTTTGATCGTTGATGAAGATCGGAACCTCAGATACCATCCCTTACTTGTGTGGAGCGGGATACACCTAGCATCGTCCTTTCGACTACGCGTTCAGTAACACTGAGTGACCTCTCGTCCTGCTTAGGCAGCGACAAAGTTTCTGACGCATACGTTAGGACAGGAGGTAGAGTTGAGTCGAAAAGGTGGGCACGGAGTCGCGTGTTTCTTGTTCTCTTCACTACATCGTCGATGGTCTTGAAAGCTTCCCAAGCCGCTCGTTTCCTTCTGCTCAGCTCTGGAACCAGGTCGTTCATCATATTGATCACCCGACCTAGATAGACATAACTGGAGCATTCGGAGATATTCGTTCCATTGAGCGTCAATGGGGCATACGAAACCAATCCGTTCTTCATGAACATCATTTCTGTGAGATTTAGTCGAAGGCCAATCTTTCCACAAGCTTTATCAAAGTCGTCAAACATGCGTTTCGCTTGGTTAATGTTTGGTGTTATAAGGAAGATGTCATCAGCAAGGCGAAGATAGTGTAGCTGCTGACCATCGATTTCCACTCCCATATTATCCCATTCCAATGTTCGCATAACCTTATGGAGGGTGGTGGTAAATAATTTTGGTGANATAGTATTGCCTTGCCTAACTCCCCTTTTGATTTCATTGTTAATATCGTTGCAGGATGGTGATGTTGTGAAATTTTTGTACAGCTCACGAAGGATCTTTATGTACTGAGTAGAGACTCCTTGACTATCAAGGGCTTCCAAGGCTGCTTCTCACGGTCTTGCTGGTCTTCCACTGAGTAGGGGCTTTGCATTCAGAAAGGCAACGTGTGAAGAGCCGAGCCAGTGTGTTTACGAGGCTTGGCGGAAGGTTTTTCAGGTGTTCTGGTCTTATCCTGTCCGAAGCCGGTGCTGTTCGTTTTTTCACAGACGAGATGGCATGTCGGATTTCGGAAGGGAGAACCGGTGATGCAACATATCCATCCTCCTTATTTCATATGACGAGAAGTGGACGTGGCTATCGAAGAGATCTGAGTAGCATTCGTGAAAAATTTTCTCCATTGCCTTTCTGGACGCCGTAACTGTCCGTCTGGGCGTCGTAGTGCAATCATTTTGGTCTTGTAATTGGCAAAGCTTCGGTGGCTTTGCGAATGCTTTTCCCAGCCACTACAGATTCGACCATTACTGCTGCTCTTCTCTCTTTAAGATCTTCTTTTATCGCCTGTATGCATTGTTATGCAAGTTAGGACGTTAGTTCGCGGTTGCCTGCATCTCGTGCGATTCCACGCTGGCGTATCAGCCTGAGTGTTTCTGGAGACAAACGTCTCTTGGTGACTTTCGAACTCTCAGTTTTCGTAGAGCTAACGTGAAGATGTTGAATGAGCCGATCGTATTCTACGTTGATGTTATCGACAACGGCATCTTCCCAACAGCCGTCTAATGAATTGATTAAGTCCCAGTTTGCGGTGGTTCTGGGACTTCAGTTTTGGAATTTGGCGGCTTTTTCTCCTTTCCGCGAGAAATAGAGCGCTGCATGAAGGAGACGGTGGTCTGATCCCATGTAGAATTAGAGACAACAGTGACAGCGGTTAGGCAAAACCTTCTATTTACTACGATGTGGTCTATTTCGTTACGGTACTCCGCATTGGGATACTCCCACGTCCAGCGTTGAGGGCGGGGCTTTTGGAATTGCGAGTTACCACGGATTGTCTTGGTCGCCATGATAAACTCAGACAGCCTCTCACCCTGTTCGTTCCATTCTAATCTGTGGTCCCAATGTGACGTTCTTCAGACCTTCTTCTTGGTCTAATCTTGGCGTTGAAATCTCCAGTGATGTTCTTGAAGAATGTGTGGTCTTCTTTGTAGAACTTCTCCAAGTCCATATAGAATGCTTCGACTTCTTCGTCATAGTTTGATGTCGGCGCGTAAACGACGAAGACTGTCGAATCCGGTATCGATCTACGTCTTTTGAACCGTTAACGCCCGATTCGGGTTGTAAGCTGTTCGAATGAATCGATGCTCATGGACAAGCTCGTGTCGACGAGAACGCTTACGCCTCCTACTCCTCTACTGTCGCATGTTCCGAGGAACAGTTCTTCTCCGGTGTCATAGGCGGTGTTGAAAGGCGTCGTACCTTATCCTGGCGTCTTCTCGTCTCGGCCAGGCCGATGGCGTCGTACCTTATCCTTCTTGTTTGCATGAGGAAGTCTTCTATCGAGGACTCGGACGCAGGTGTACGTGCATTGTACAGATCGTCACCATAATTCTTCGAAATCCGTTTAGCATTTTTGATACCTACGTGTAGCTTGCTGGGCTCTGAACGTGGGTGCTGGGTATGCTCACGGGTAGCTTGCCTGGCTCTCCCAGAGTGGACATGGAGCCTATTGGTTGGAGGCAACTCCTAACCGCCTCCCATATGCTTCCCAATCACTTGATCGCAGGCTTTTGACCGAACTGACTCGTAGAATACAATCCGCATAAGCGAGAACGCACCCACACACGCATTCAAGAATACGTCTAGCAAATACAGAAAGTGTGTGCCAAATCGGCGCAGCAGAAACAGGGAGTTCATCGCCTGGATCCACCTGCGTCTCAGGGAAGTAAAGGTCGATTTTGGTCCACGATTACCCTTATCCGCCACCTGGCGACGCGTCACTTAGCCTTGCGACTAACCGGCTCGAGATCCCTCATATGAGGGAGATTCGTGGGCCTTTTGAATAAATGGCAAGAATCGCAGAATGAATAGCGTGGATGAATGCCCAGAGATTATTCGTGATCTCGCTCCTTACCTTCGAATCTACTTTTGATGTGGGGTGTTGCATTCATCGACCATATGCGACTCTAATCAGCTGCTATTCCTTATTGGAAGAAACGTAATGAACGGTGGGTTCTCGAGAATTTGTTGATCGTGTGATTGCCGTTCAGATTTTCAGCTTTGTGTTTGTGTTATTGAAGCGTTATTGGCGCAGTGAAGTGCCTGTTAACACCCCTCCAGACTCTCAAGAAGGCGATACTACCGAAACGTCGACTTTAACCGGATAAACAATGAAGTAGCACCTCGTGTTTGCTCAACAAGCATATTGAGAATTATGGGCGTTATGGTCATATTCTTGTCAGAGATAAATGCTTTCTGCCGAGCTGAAAAGCTCATCATGGAAGTTCCATCAGGACTGAGATACGAGAAATGATATAATTTTCAATTTCTCTAGATGGAAAGTGGCATCGCAAAACACAAGATTCACACAGCACAGGGTTTGCAATTTTTATGTCATTCTAATAAGTGCTTATTTTATTCAAAGCCGTTTACCTTTAATGGAGGACTTCCTGGAACTGCAGGAGCTGTCTGAGCTTCTTTTGTTATGGAAGGTGGACCCTCACCGAATTCTCCCACAGTTACAATCGTGAATTCATACAGCTAAAAATTTAAAGCATACATAAGTTTTTTAAGCACAACCTAACGACTGCGAAATTTTAAGGATAAAATGTACCTGGAACGGTTCCAAACTGTCAATAGTAGCGCTCGTTACGTTGGGATATACTCGAAATTTCTTTGCTGCATTGGAGTCGCTGTACCTGTAAATTACTAATAACGAAGTCCAGAGAGGAAAAAACCAGTTCTAGGAGAATGCTTCCAGGTAAGTTTTCAAGACATTAGAAAAACAAGTAAAATGACCATGCAACCGATATTACGACACTGCAAACATACCCAGCGGATGCTTCGACTGCTCGAGGAAGAGACCTCAAAACTCCATGTTAGTTAACAGATCACACGGAAAGTTTGAAATAGATGAAAAGTATCAAAGACATGCATATCTTATCGACAAAGTTAATAAAAATCCATGCGTTTAGAATTTAGGAGCTCAGCCTTTTGGAAAATCTGATTAAAAAGGAAACTGCGGTTGCCGACAACTATCGGGTGGGCCGTTGGCGCCTACGATTATGGCGAATGACTAATCATTGTAAAAAACTGCGACGATTACATGATTTTTTCTTATTTTTTTATTTTTTCATGGCCCATCTTCACGTCTACTCAACGGATCCTAGCATTTCTCACCATCAATTTGCTTCCTTATATCCATTATCCACGAAGACCTTCCAACCTTTACGTGTGATTTCGACTACTCTTTGAAGATATTCATTTCATCTTGAATGTCGTAGAACGGTGGTCGAGTCGACTCTCCTTGGAGTCCTGAGATAGCCAGACTGTAGCGTTCCCAATTGGACTGCAGAGAGCGATTTTTTCCCGGACAAATCCGGCACCAATTTCCTGACCCCGGAGGGATAAGAGGCTTGGTAAGCCCGGGACACAATCGAACTAGCACCATGCTCATGACGACCGAAACGCTACCACTGTGCTATCCGCCCTGTATTCTAAGGTTCACTCATAAGAAGTTTCACGGAACAATTTCGGTTGCGTGCTTTACACTAACTTTTAATGAACCTTGGGATCTCAGGATTAATTCAGAAACATCAGCATGCAAAGAACTGAAAGACGCTTCTCAAAAGGAAAGAAGCAAGTTTTGCTTACCATCCAGCTATGCCAGACTTCATCTGGTTACTTGTTAATCGTTCGAAGCAGTACTTGGTAAGCATAAGCTATGACTAGTTGATTTGATCCGTTACATATCTTTCCAATATCGTAACCTCTTTGCTCTCGTTGTTCTTACGTAAACGACAGGAAAAAATAGTCATGATGATAAATTAGAGAATTTATGACGCTTCTTATGTCTACACACGCATTAAAGACATGTACAAGTATAGACACATTGTCACACATGCATACACTCACAGGCATACACATTCAAACCCTACAGAAATACACACGCACAACATCAGCCGCAGTTTCCTTTTGGAATTTGAAGGAAGTTAACCTAGGTCTCGAAGAATTTTATAACCTTGAAAGATCTCTGCTTAGCACCCTGAACTACACACACTGTTCTTCGAGTCTCTGAGAAAGACGAAGATGTCGAAACTTTAGCCGAATAAATCTTTTATCAACCTCGTTTTAACTTAATAGTGCAAAAGAGAATTGATTATTATTACTCAGGTTAAATAACGGTTGGTTTAAAAAACTATTCTTTGAATTCTTCATGTAAGTGGAAAGGATTTTTTTTTGCTGGTCTTTTATTCTTGTATAAATCGGCTATTTTGCTAAAGAAGGATCGACGACTAAAAAAAGGTATTGTGAGCAAAATGAAGAAACGACACAATGATGAACAACGCACTTTTGCCGGTACTTGACTACATATTCCCTAGCTGGTTCGTTAAGAGTCGGTGCTTGCCATGTGAGGGTAACAGTGTCGCTGGTGACCGAAGACACCTGGAAGTTCCGGGGCGGTGGCGGCAGTGCTAAACAACGACAAGCTGCTTGTTTCACCCTATGAATTCATTACGAAATGACGCTTGAAATCGAGAACGAATTTATAAAAAAAGTTTAAATCACTAGAAAATTTTGTTGTAACGCTTCCATTCAACTGTTCTTAATCTAATATCTGTCATGCTTACAGATGAGATAAATTTCATAGATTCCTCCTGAGATAATTTATGTTTTCTTCTTTCAGCGTAATTCCACATCAATCTAAGCTTTGTTGATTTTACAAAAGCAAAAGAGGTTAGTCACTTTTTTATAACAAAAGTGACTTAAAAATGAAATATTTTGAAACTTATGAGATGTGGTGAGGGCGAGTGTGGCGAAATGGTCGGAAGCTCCTTGAAACACACGTGGAACCGATCCCTGCGCCCATGGTTTACCAAGCCTTCCATTCTTCCGGGGTCGGCAAATTGGTACCAGACTTGTTTGGGAGGATAGCAGCACTGGCTCGATACATTGGTAGGCCACCGTGAGTCCTTGTGAAAGCCGGATATGCATTCAATCACCTCCAAACGATACTTAATAAAGTCGATTGCATGGCGCATCCCTCAGGGAGTGATCAACTCCGAGAGCTTTATCCTTTTTTTACGAGATATCGTGCATGAACAAGCAGTAAAGAGGGAATGATAAGGACCTGTTCAGATGGTCGCTGTACACACGATGTTCAACTGCTCACGATTCATTCCTTCATGTTTCTTTGGTGTTCATAACTTATTACAAAGCCTTTTCTAATTTTACACAAATAAAAAACCTCCAACACTTTTTTATTTGTTGTTTCCAACAAATTTCTACTACGAATGCATAAGAGATTTGGTGACAAGTAAACAATTAAACACTACCGGAAAAGTTGTAATGGAAATTAGACAGTCAAGAAACGAATGACTAGTTCAGTTTTTAAAACCCACTATCGATGAAGGAAAATAAGATTTAGAAACAGTCTGAATGTCAAGGCAATACCTTGCACATCGACAAGTGTGGTGGCTTCAATGTTGCCCAGCTTGCTAACAGCGACGCAAGTAAAGTTATCCGACTGCTCGACATTGGTCAGAGTGAGCACATTCTTCCCAATTGGTGCCATGGCTGGATCGTTCAGCACCACTACAACTTCCACCATTTTTATGCCAAGCAACCGCAGAGTGAAGAAATAATAAAGTAAACTAATGAATTAATGAGTGGTAAATATCGCAGTTTCTTGACAAGATAAACAAGGTTGTCATAAATAATAGGAAAGCGAATGAATGAATAACATACCGTCGTCGCTCTTTTTCCAGAACACCCTTGGCATAGGAAATCCAACTGCAACACATGTCAAGTTCACACTGCCGCCGGCCCCAACACGGTAGACCTTCTCTAGTTTGTAGGAAAAATATGGTGGAACCCGACGTACTGAAATTAGATCGAGTAATGTAGGGTTTCTCAATCTTATCTCTGCTTACTATCATTAATCGCAGATGTTTTTCTAGTTCATGCTTTTGCTCGCACCCGATCTCCATAGTTTTGAGATCAATGTATTTAGTAGCAACACTATACAACTTGGCTCAAGTCACAAACCGGACTCGCTTGCATTGATGTGTGTCTCAATGCCAAAGAGATGTAAGGGCAGTGTGTGCCCCAAAAAGGCGCTGACTGACCCCAAAGTCTGGTAAATCATTACTAACATCATCGTGAATTACGTGTGAGACATCTAAAATCAATGGAATAATCAATTCGACTAGAAAAAGAAAAAGTAAAGGCGATGAACAGCGGGAATACTAAACGAATGTTCGGAATATCTGCAGAAATTGAACAGAATGAGAAATCCATTTTCATCGCATACATTGACGCACATGCAGAATGACTTGTCTTGTTCTAAACGATAGGAGGAAACGAAAATGCTGAGTTCAGTGCTCCTCATGCTTCGATCTCTACGAACCAGCAACGGGTTGCTCCCGAGTGGACTTCCAAAACCGGTTCAAGAGCGCTTGCGCTCGTGTACAACATCTGCCAATCCACGGTCACTGCCATAATGTGATATCGTCGAGGAGAATAGAGTGTCGCTTGCGATCCAGATGCGATAAGAGGATCCTCGAGCCGTTATGTTCTGATGTGTGCGATGAATGCTAGAAGAACGATGAAGTGATAAGTGCGATAGTGATAATTATACGACAGTTTTCTTCCTGATGTGATAACATTCATTGTTCATACCGTATATTTTAATAACAGAAAAATTCAATGAAGCTGCTCAAGTATGTCAATGTTGACCATTTTCATCCAATTAGTCAACGGTAGCCGAGGAAACACACTTTGTCAGAAAAGGAAGGAAGTGTGTTTTAAGCAAACAACAAGAAATTCAGTGATGCAAAATTATTAGATCCCTTGAGTAGAAACACAGACAAGGAAGACCAAACATAGAAGTTAATTCGCCATCGCTATTAATATAAAACCGCAAAAAAATTGGTTAGTTGAACTCTCCAGTCGTTGACTTTAAACAAACAAAGTACATGATTGGCAACACCAAAAGCGGTGGTTGGTTCCAAGTTGGGTGCTCAGCTTCATGAGGTCAAGCTCCTTCTCATCCTGTATCACTTGGAGCGAGGCTAGCTGATAAAGCCGGCTAAGGTCGCATTTGTTCTACACTCAAAAACACTTCCGTGCATTGGGAAATTGCTAACCGCCATGCAAAACTTTTTTTCTCGACCACAAGGTTGTTAAGATATAAAGAAAACGGGGAACCTCAGGTGGGTTCCTAACCTGTGATTATCCTTACCGGTGCTCGCATGCTATCCACGACGACAACAACTGCTAGCTTCACTTTACTCTTTTCTCAATGACATTTTTACTCTATAAGTGCTATTAGCAATCAACGGGCAACGGAATGATCTGGTGAGCAAAAGACAGCATTGAACTCGGTTAAGCTGACGGTGCTCCCATCTCAGCTTCGTTGTGATTGCAATTCACATCATCTCGTGCCATGAGAAAATGAATAGGCAGCAAATAGAATTTAAAACTTTTTTTTTCAACTTTTTCTGTCTATATTTAATAGATGAGCATATCACGTTGCTCTCATCTGAGTGACTCTGCTTATAGGAGTACATGGAACTGGTGAGAGTCAGTCAGTTACCTGACGAATGACGAATGATCGCACTACGACACATCTCGAGCTCGATAAATTATAAATTGGTGAAATAAATTACTGAATAAATTCGGTTTATGCATTTACATGTGAGGTACCAAAGTCTCAAATGGTCTTCACATAGAAGGTGGCAGGTGGCAGATAGATGGGAAGCTTGTGGACATTGATAGGACATGTGTTCTGACAATTTTCGACAGAACCAATATTGCGAAGCTCTCCAAAAGTGCTAAATAATTATATTACGCTGCCAATAGGTAATAAAAAGCTTAGAAAAGCCGCTTGGCACAGCTCTTTTACACCTGGTAACGCAGAAACTCTACAGTGATTTCCCTTTCAACGGTCATATTTAGCCGCTTTCTCGATATTTAGTGCTCACCTAGTGATAGTGATTGACTTCTCAATTACTTAATTGTTTGGCGATCACACGTCTGTGAGTTCCAGCCATCATCCGATTTGTTCGCTGTATCAACTGTCATTCGTAAATAGGGTCAACTTCGTGTGTTCGTTGTGCTTTTCGAGAATCTGTTCTATACTCTTCTCGCTAGCACGTTGAATGGTAGCTGAGTGTTATTTCCACTAGAATTTCGAGGTGCTAGCGTATTACTTCATCTCAGAAATTTTTAGGTTTCTATGGATGGGTGGTAGGTCTTAGAATTCCTACAGAAGAGTATAACAACGATTCCCTTAGAAACAGCAGTCTCCGCAATTAATCAACCGACCACCCGTGGGCGACGTAGGAAGCCGAGCTCTAGTTTCCAAATTAAGTGGCTAGCACTGCTGCCAAACTGTCATGATTTTATTATATTGCTCTTAATACGCCAACTGGTTACAAGGATCTACAACGCGCACCTACATGTAGATCGTCTGAAATTTTTCAACTAATTATACATTGGTTTATTTCTGGCAATTCGCTATTCCGACGTTCATTTACGAGCAGTCGTAAATTTGGTAAAATTAAATTTCCTCGCAAATGTTGCGAAAGATTGATGAGCATTGAGAAGAGCGTGCATTTAGGCACTCCAGGCTGAAAGATTTTGCAATCACCGATTTCTATTTCCTTCTTAATTTGAAGAATCTATTCACCAGTGGCAGTCTATTCCAAAAATCCATCCATCATGCACATTCGAATCGGGTTGTTCATGGACATGGGCCGCTTTGGCCTGCTTTGAGACAAACCTATCCCCAAGAAAGCAAACAGTACCTTAGTTTTAGCACACTATTCTTCCAAAAAGAAAGAAGCTTAGTGGCTTAAAGCATCAGTTGACACATAACTTCTTTGCTCCATTAATATAAAAAGTTTCTCTTTTTTCATGAACTAAAATAGACTGAGTAAATCGTCGCATTTCTTGCAAATGAGGAGTGTAGAAAAACTTGAAAATCATGAAGAAGCGACTACTGGGAAACGTTAAGTCGCTCTGAGTCCGAATATTGAGAGGTCCTTCGGTGGAGGACAGGAATTGACCTCAAACATACAAGTCTGTTGTCTTCCTTGTATAAAGCTAAATTTATTATATGGAAAGATATGGCGAACGAGCAAGTGCTCCTAAATATAAGAAGTGTCAGCTAGGTGGAAAAACAACGATAGGATTTGCGGAGGATGCGATCACAGAAAACAATGAGTGGTTTTCTCTCCTCCGTGCAGTAGACTCATAAGGGCCAGATGTGAGTTTGATGACGAATGGCTATGGGTATGACAGCTACAATAGGCGACGTTCCGTTGTATATCCTTTACAAAAACTAGGTAAGAGATCTGTAAGCGAGGAGTCACCAAATCCACAGAGAATGGCATTCTCTACAAGTGTGTCAGATGACTTCTAAGAACATGAGGATCAGCATTTTGAGTAGCTAATGGCTAATAACGCCTCTTCGATGTCAAACACAAGGAACATCGCGGGTGTTCGAGATCTGTGAGATGGTAAAGCTTTTGTATTCAAAGTGCTATATTCCGACAAAAATCTAGTTCAGCATCGGAGAAATTCCCAAACCTGAACACTTGGTGTAGGCAAATCGTTGGGAACCAACAAGTTAATCGCATTCGCTGCCTTTCAAAAAACAAAATGATGGAGATAGATGGCTAAACCAACTTTCTCTTTAGTCTAGTAATCTACACTGTTAAATAGATGATATGCCACTAGCCATTGAAAGTTCTTATCAATAGAAAAGGGGAAAGAGAGAACTCCTATAAATATTGAGAGAGAAAAATTATCTCTGACTACTGATCATTGGTTAAAAGAAATGAGTGCTTGGATTGCGTGCGAATATGACACCAGCGGTGGCAAAACTCACGGCAAACAATCTGGCCTCAAGTGGGGATTTTGTGGCGATGGTGTGTAGGAGAGGGGCCCAATGAGGCCCACGACACCACTATATCTCTTAATCCAATTCACTATGCAACAGCTACTCCTGCAGTAATAATGAGCCACATAAATTTCCCTTCGTACAACAACAAAATCGCGGCCATTCCTGCGAACCAATGTGGTCCGAGAGTAAATGATTGGAAACTGCATAGAAAATGTAGACATATATACATAATCGTCTCTATGAAACACTCGCCATTCTAGGCGGAGTTCCAGTTATAAAAAATAACCAAATTAAGAAAAAATATCGCCACTCAAAAATGACTTGACTATCGAAAAGGGACAAATTTTTCAGAGTTCAGCTCTCTTAGTCGCCACTATCGGCCTAAAAATAGACGTGATTGCCTAAAGGAAAAAATAGCGCTACCCTTTTTCAGGTTTACCGCAGACATTAAAGGCAGAATAACTAATAAGCTTTCATAGAGAAGCTATCTCTGCATGAAGACTAGAAAGTGAGACAAAATTCAACATCCGACCTTTCACGTAGAGATGGGCAGCTTTGGAGTGCGCAACACCGTAGCTGTTCCGTGCCACGCACTCGTATTTCCCTTGGTCCTCTTCTTTTGCCTGTTGGATCATCAGCGCTCCTAAAAATGTAGGTTATTTTTTACACTTTCATGCACTCCCTTTCACTATGGACATTGTGCTGGCAACTTATTAAAGCGTTCACATATTTGTGTATATACACAATAATATATATGTACATTGCATTCTAAGCAAATAGAAGAGCAGATAGCACAGTGGTAGTGATGCTCGTTATCACGAGCATGGTGCTGGTTCCATTCCGCTTCTGGCCAACCAAGCCTCTCATACCACAGAAAGTTGATACCGAACTTGTCTGGGAAAAAATCACTCTCTGCAACCTAATTGAGAACGCTCCGACCCGGATATCCCAGGACTCCAGAGAGAATTGCTCAGCCAGCATTCTACGACATTCAAGATGAAATGAAAATCCTCAAGTAGCAACCGAAGCCATATGTAAAATTTGAAGACCTTCGCGGATCGAACTGGATGGATGCGAGAAAGGAACTTAATGTGAGAAGTGCTGGAATCGGCACAGTAGACGTTAGGATGGGCCAAATAAAATACAATTCTAAGCAAATGGGCTGAATGCTGTCTTCACTGATTAGTCTTCGCATTCGAAAATGAACTTTTCAGTTGAATTTTTAAATGTGCCAACGCTCAAAACAATAGTCCTTTCAGACATTCTATAACAAAAGAGGCATTTTGTGCTGTTTTGCAAAATAAAAGAATGAGCGAGTGTAGGATTTATGAACACAAAGCATTAGTAACTGAGCGACAGTTCTGGTATAAGAAACAAAAGGCTTCATTGTAATTAGCAGATCCAACGTACGAAAATATAGTCGCTAAAGGAAAATCTACTAATACCTGGATTTCCCATAGTGGAAACTGAATAACGTCCTTCCGCTCTAATGTCAATTGGTACTAAGTCTCGCAGCCATAACATTTTGGGTCTTGGATCACCTCGAACCTAAACGTGTTAAGTAAAGACTTACAAAGTAAAGATTGTAAAGGTTTCTTTAACAGAAACATGTTAATCGTATTTATTCTTCCCTTATTCGAAAGTTTCGAAAAAACAGACCTCTTTCGTGTGAAGAGTCTCATCAAGACACTTGGAATAAATACGATGATCATTAACAAGTTATGCAAAGGCGGTTAGACACCAGATGCGAACATGTGCTTGAAAAATTTGATTCAGAGAAGAGACTTCACTTCTGTGTTGGTATCTTGCACGATTCAGGAGAAACTCTGCTATCAAGTGACTGAAAGGTATGTAAACGGCGACTAGCATTACCTTTAACTAATATACCACGTTGCTGTCAATTCTCGCCGTGGCTAGGAAGTGTTCCTAGGTGTCGGGCTGCAATGAAAAGCGAGGGATCCATTCACTCAGTAGAGTCTCCCAAGCTGAGAAGGAGTTCTGTGTTTCCATTAAGAAGCCTAGCTATGAGCAAACCAGTACCAGGGTCCACCACCGTCCTGGTACCAAATTAGTAGCATAGTGGCAAATCTCCCTCTGATCCACAAGGGCGGCGACTGCTTGCGGTGACGACCTGGGGCAGATTTTGGCAGGGTGGCCTCGGGATTCCAGGAAACCACAATTGCTAAGCCAGAAAAACTTCGAAAAATAGAAATTTTGCTGAGGCTCGCACAACAAGTGAAGACGGCAGGCCATCTAAACATCCAAGTAGTTTCTGCATTAATAAATCCCGCAGGTTTACCCGTAGGTAGCCTATCGTTATAAACCATAAAAGTAAAGTCGTGCAATAAACGTGATGTTCCGTGTGTTGTTCAACCGAAAACATAAAATAGGAGGCGACAGATGTGTGGACTAGCCAAAAGAATACGCATATATTATATTTGATTACGTACATTCCATTTCTTGGAAAAAAAACGTATCGACACAAAATGTCCGGCTTGACGAAAATGCCGTCGAGCTTCTCTATGTCGAATGAAAGTCTTCAGTCAGATAGAGATTAACTTCAGGAAAATTCAAAAACAGCTTAACTTTGTAAAGCTCTTCTGTTTTAAAAAATGACAGATATCCTACTTAGGAAAAACCCAGATGGGGTTTAATACACAGTCCCAAGCGGTAGGACCACTAGTTGTTTCATGAACTAAAGGATTCGTTGCCGCCACAAAACTTGACTCATTTTTTATTCTATTGACCGGTCTTCATGTCCACTGCATGGATCCCAGTTCTTCTTGCATTCGATTCATTTTCTCACACCCATCGTCCACAACTGTCCTCCGAATTTTTCGGTGTGAATTTGGCTGCTGTTTCATGTTTTTCACAAATTTCGTTGGATACTAGTCGAGTGAAATCTCCCTTGAGTCGCGCTAGTAGAGCGTTCCGTGGGTTGAGGGAGGGAATGGAGGGAAGGGGAGGGGATGAAATGAGCATAGGCTAATTTCTCGACCACAGAGAGATAACATGTTTGGTGAACTCCATGCTTGTCCAACCAGTACCGTCCTCAATGGCATCATCACTACTGTGCTATCATCTCCTGTATTCTATGAAAACCAAGTCACTGCAGCCTCTGAGAAATCCTACTCGTAAGGAAGCAAACCTACCTCCGATCCACAAAAGCCGGCGACTTTCGGCGGTGATGATCTGAAACCTCCATAGCAGGGCTATCCAATTTTTCCACGAAGATATATAGCTGGACTACCATTCATCATGCTAATTAGAAAAAAGAATGACACATGCATAAATTAATACTAAACGCAAACATAAATCCGACCATCTGCGCTGGTGACAGTTGCAGAAATCGACAACAAACAAATGAAAGAAGTGCTGGCACTCGCACTAGCTGTGAAGACGAGGATCTAAGCATCTAGCCAGCTAACTTGAATATCCACTCTAATACACTGTTGGTGAAATGGAATATGAGCTAAGATAAGAGGACAAGTCGTTCAGCATTGATTAGTCCCTTAGAGATGCTTCATGCATTAGACTCTATAGTGCATCGCAGGGATCACGAAGTGTATTAGGCCTGAACAATTTATGGAAGCCCAACGACGGATTAAGTCAGCGATTCCATGTTTCCGAAGAAGGGCAATTTGACAACATCTGAAGCATGAGAAATCGCAAGCTCGGAGCAATAGAACCAACCAATGACTTTGTATGTATTGCAGGGGATCTCTAATCACTGGGCAACAAGTGCTCAAAGCATGGGTAAACGCGGAAAAATATGGCGCATTGTAAAACTAGGAAATAAGTGACATATAGCTCTGCAGTTTTCTACAAATACGAATAAATTAAAAGCTTTACAAAGCCAGCTCCGCAAAAACGTGAGAAAAACAATTTTACCCTGCACGTTACATGGGCCGTTCTGCCCTGCTCAACGGACTTGAGCGTTGGATGAGCATCGATGATGGGAAATCCGGGTGGAAGATCGGCTGAAAGTACTGATATGCATGTATACTGTGCATTATGACTGCATGTATTTTTACTCGAGTGGTATAAAAAGGATAAAGCTCTCAGCGTTTCTCTGAGGGATGTGCAGTGCTGTTATCCTTCCAAAAAGTCTGGTACCAATTTACCGACCACGGAAAGATGGAAGGCTTGGTGGGTCATGGGCGCTGGGAACGATTCCACGTGTGTGTCGCAGTGGCTTCTTTAACTAGTGTAATGCAAGTGGTAATGCGGTAAATTTTAAGTGAAATAAGGTACTCGACATGGAAAAAAACTGTAAAACGTCTCTGGGCAGTTATCAAATGAATGAAACGATCTAGTAATACTACACTACCTCTGTTCAATACTGTAACGACAGCATCGCCCACCACAGGATTCGCCACTCCGTTGTCAGCTAAGCATGAGATGGTTGTTTGGTTATCCGAACTTAGTATTGGTTCGATTCGGAGCGTGGATAAGCCAGTCGGCAGTGACTTCACGACAAATCTGAGAAGTGACACAGAAAGTGATCAGGAGATGTTTCCTTGTCGTTACGAAGACTACTAACTATATTTGATTCCTATTTTGCGTTTAAAAAATTTCATAATATTTTTTCTTCACAACGATCGTTTGAGCTTCTCCTGTCACTGAATATGCATCCAGAGAAGAATAACGTAAGTGCTAGACGAAAAGCAGACTAAGCAATTGCAAAAACAGAAGACTGATTGATATGACAAATATTTCATCTATTGTGAAAATTATAAAGCTACCGTGAATCGACAGGCACATTTCCGTTCACTTTCCATACAATATTCGGCAAAGGATTCCCGTCAGCGCGGCAGAAGAAACTGATTTTAGAATCGGCGGCGACGGTGGACGAATCAGGCCGCACCACCAATCGAGCCGGATCTGGAAAACATCATTTAGAAGAATAATTTGGAAAGCAGCTTTTAGATGACGTTTGGTTGATGAAGAGCACTTGGTTGCTCACTGTGGAAATGCCATTTTTGCTTATTTAAACCGTTTTTGTAGTGCAACAATACTATTTCTTATAGTGATATGGAACAATACTTGGAACTTCGTTAAAAAACGGCCACACGCCCCAGTAAAATTTACATCTGACAGCTGCTTAAAATTTCATTCGTTGGATACCAAAGTTCTTTCTCTTTCGAACAGCTCACGGTGAAGGTGAAGGTAGTGAAGTGTTAAAGTGGGCGTAGAGTCGCATTTCTGATGATGGTCCTCTAATTTCCGTGGAATTCTTGACTTGTATTCTACGAAATCTTCTTTCTTTAACCTTCTTCACCTTTGGTCTGCAACTCCAAAGAGTCTAAATTTCATCAAAAAACGAGCTATGTTACTTCTTCAGTTATTCTGTTTTGTTAAACCCGGATTGAAGTACTTGCCACTAGTTATGACCATCACAAGTGATCGATATCATAGTTCCTATTACCAAGATTCATAGAATTTTTCAACAGCGAATTCCACTTTAACTTTGTATAGAAAACCAATATGCTGGCTTATTGACAGGCTTGTACGAATACTTTATAAACCTTTGTTGTGGATAACGTTTCAGCACCATTTGTTTTTTCACTGATTCCCTGATTCAAGCCAAGTGTCAGTAGGCAAATCACGCCTTGTTTGGCCCTCGTAAAAACATCGAATTAAACTGAGTGGAATGGAGGACTGTACGAATGTGAAAGCGTTCGTATAAAATGGCATTGTCGAGCGAACACGGCTCATTCGAATGGTACTCCGCTGTACTCGATGCGACCCGGGCCGCTCGTAGGCGAGATCGCACATCGAAAGAATTAAGTGATGTGGATACGACGAAAACTTATTTCAATTAACAATTAAATGTATCTGTTAAACTCAATTTAACGCGGTTAAAAGTTTTGGAAAAATAACGTCAGCACATTTTAGAAAAGGCGATGCCACAGCTTCTCCAATGGTAGGTTGGAAGTTCACAGCGCAGTGAGAATCTTCCACGCGTGGAGCTAGTAGACACCGACGCTTCATCATTTAGTGTGGCCAGCGCCTATGCCAACAAATCCTTCTTAATTATTGAGAAATCAGAGACTCGGATAAGAGTAGAATAACTCTTTATAGAAAATCAACTGCGCAAATTTCATTGTAAACAATGTAAAACCAATTCCGAACTAAAATTTGCAATATTCTCCAACGGAAGCCTATAAACGCTTGGATACTTTAAAAACCCATAGAATGAGTAATTCCCGGGACGGTCTTTCTATCCACCCCGGAATTTATCAATGTTTCTACGTTTTCTTGATGAGTAGACACCACATCTTTATTACACCATTTATTCGCAAAAGTTAACGTTTTGGCGGTTTCTCCTCCTCAAAACCGAGAAAGATCGGATTGACGAGCAGTCTACTCCGTCAAATAATTTTATAACCCCAACAGAAAGAATCTAGAACCTAAATTTCCCTCGCATGGAAAATAGCGTGCTTAAACGATTACCGTTTTCTATGAGCCTTCTACTTATTGAGCAGACCGATTGCAGCGAACTTTACATGGGTGATGAATGAGCTTCTCTCAGTTCAAAAAAAGTAGCCCGAGGTACAGGGTGAGACCACATACCACAAAACGACACTCCTCATGGCAGTTCACTTCTGGACATTTGGAACTAATCCAAAATACCTAGAGTTTCGTGCGCTGTCTTAGATTCATGTACGAGGATGATGTCTTCTATTTCGAATTCTTCCACTTAACCGATTTTGGTTTTGAGTTTCTTCTACTAGTTGGCTAAGTTTAATCTTACCAAGCTCTGATTCTTCAGAAATGAAGAGCAAACCTGCTGAAACGTTGGCAATCATCAAATAAATATCATGTTAGGACCCTTGTGTCTGTTCATCGAGAAAGCATAATAATACTCCTCATCGAATAAACGTTGTTTGAATAACCTAGCCAGTACATAAGGGGTTGCCGTTCCCTACGCTATGACAACAGCGTGTAGGTATCATATCCTAGACTACCGGAAATTTACACGCATCCATACAAGGAAGATGGACGGAACAACGCGAGTGCGGAGCGGATATTTTCCTCTACATATCTAACAAAACAAGTCTTTTTAGGCATATGCAAATACAAAGTAAGGAACAACAGAAAACTGCAAATAGTAAGCATAAATTAGAAGGTCGGAACGAAAATGAGGAATGTACCTCCTGAATTCCTACATGCAGTACGTCTCTTCTACGAAAATTGTTCTTAGCACAAGCAAATCTGCCAAAAAGCAAAAAGCAGAGATTTGCTTAAGAGAAGTACTACTGCAAACGGGAGCTCAAATTTCGGTGTAATTTCAGGGTCAGTGGGCATTCTCAAAATCATCGTCGATCAGGCGACTAGCGTCTAAACGCACTGATTGAAAGCAACATAACATCCTCTCCACAGTGGAACCGGCTAAGGATCAAAAGTGCGCCTGCATACCATACCTTTTCAAAAAATGATCGCTGAAGTGGCTTACGAATCTATCGTGCGGTCGACGGTAGTGTTCAGGGGTGAAGATGTTGACTAAGGTGGCTACCTTTAGAAAGCCGAATGAAGCCAAAATGAGGCAAATCGCATTCTGAACCTTTCTCACTTTCATTCGCGAGAACACACGTCGGAAAGCACTTCTTAAAGAATCAACGCTTGATGAAAGCAGTGAAATGTACAGGGCTATGAAATACTCGAAAAAACATGCAATTTGGACTCGTCGAAGAACAGAGATCACATTCTACTCGTACCTGGAAGCTCTACTCAACATTCAGGGAATACGAGCATAGAAAATGGAAAAGAGCTTGGACAATTTCAAGTTTATCCCTTGAAGCTCTTAACATGCTGACCGATTCAGATCTCTGTCCATGTACGATAATGGCTCAACCCTTTATCAATAGTTCTACGAGATTAAAAGGTGTACGAAAGCGTAGTTCCACGAAGCGTCTTCGCTCTTGATTCCGAGTTCGGTCGGGCATAGTATACTTCGTTATCCTAGAAATTTGCGATGGAATTCTTAGTGAAACTGACTATATCATTCTTTTCGTTCTCCATTAACAGACAATATCATGCTAAAGTAATGGAAAGCATACTGTTCCTAAGATATGTTATACAAAAATTTGAATCTTAACCTTTTTATTTACTGCCTATTCATTTTAATGGCTGGGTATACTGCGAATCAAATTAATCCCGCTGACGGATAACTGCTGATGGCAGTGATCGACAGAACTAGCTGAGAGTGAGGCGAAACCAAGGGCGAGCATGGTGTGGTGGTGAACGCGTTAGCCCTCGGTAAGGGTAATAGCGCGTTCGTTCCCCACCGCATACACCTGAGGTCCGGAGTTTTGCAAATATTTCAGCATCATAAAAAAATTTCAATGATTTTTTCCACGGAATGGGAATATATCGATTTATTTTATTTTTTCTTTTTATTTTCCACGACTCGCTTTCACATCTACTGTTCCACCATCCATGAAGGTTTTCCAACTTTTTGCGGGTGAGCTCGGTTGCCATTTGGAGATTTTTCCCTTCGTCATAAATGTCGTTGAATGCTGGTCGAGTCGATTCCCTCTGGAGTCCTGAGATAGGCGGGAGAGAGTCTTCCCAGTTGAATTCTTGCGAGTCGACCTTTCGCAAATCACCTGCTGCCAAGTTTCCAATCCTTCAGGGTGCATAGGCTTCTTGAGATCGGGTGATCGAACCAGCACCGCGCTCGTGATCTTCTCCACGACTAGCACTATGCTATCCACACCCTATGGCAATTCATACAAGGAAAAATGTTATTTTTCCAGCCGCGAAACCGGAACCCAATTAAATGTCGTAGTGATTTTATTAGCAGCTCTCCATTATGGTGTCAGTGATAGTCGACGTGCTCAATGAAGCCATTTCTTTAATAGCAGTAATCGATGTCGGGACGCAAAGGAGCTGCGAAAGTGCATTATGCACAAACAACGGCTCAGCACACCTCTTAAGGTACAGTTACTCATTCCGCTTAGCTGCTTTCACTAGTCATCTCCAGTCTTCCAAAGGATAAACTGTTTTTAACCACGGCAATCTGCGAAATTTCAAGGATTATCGATTGTCCTCATGTGTGAAGAAAACCTGTAAGTAATCGGTGCCACACGTTTTTGTAACGCTGGTTTGGCCACACTACCGTATTGCGACCAACCAGTGCTGTGAAAAAAGTTTCGTGTATTTCGATTTATTCCCATATACGCTAAGACTTTTCGTTAAAGATAAAAGAAAAACTTAAAGTAAGTATAAAAACTAAAAGACAACTCACATGCCAGAGCTTGTATATAGCTCTGGTAAGAATCTGCAGAATACGTGGAATTAGCGAGGTGCAGCGATTTTTGTCGTGTTTTGTTTTTTGAAGAAACCATCTAGAGTCTTACCCCACACTGTTAAGGAAAACGCATAAACCACTTAAGAACAAACCATCTATGGCGTTGGAAAAATGATTTAGAACAAGCAGTAGAAGTGCGTGGAGGATTCGTCTTCGTTTCATTGTACTTCATTCGTCGACTAAAAATTAGATATTCGAGTTCGAAACGACCTTATGGGCCCTAACATGGCTGTCACTTGGTTAGCGCGCCCTATGGTGGAACAGTGTTCTACAACGGCTGAAGGAAGCAGAGGCCATTCGTGTCGACCTGTATCTGAAATCAATTCCTGTTCTTGAGCAGAACGATCCAACGAGCAGTTAACACAACTTATTGGCGGTAAAACTGTCTGCTTGTCGAGGCATAAGTACGTGTCAAACAGGGACCACCTATTATACGACCAGAGATCGTGTTGCTTGTTTTTTTTGCAAGCCTAGAACACTTGCACATTCAATTCATATAGAGGTCTAGTTGAAAACGAAGAAGAAAATAACATTGTTCTATCACGAGAAATAAACGCTTTGTTACAATTTAGTAAAAGTATAGAAAAAAGTAGCTATAGAATGAGCAGCACTGATGGATGAAGTTCGAATGTGAAAAGAACAAGCACCACGTTCACGATGGAAGCGTTTAAGCATTTCTGACGATTTCAAGATACAATTGGAGAGCTGCAAAAGATGGCCGTTGTGATGACATGATGATGTAAGAAACACATTCATGTGTTTAAATGTTCAATAGTTCGAAAACTAAGGGAATGCGAGAGATATGGAAAACTGCATCACGGTGAAAAAACTCGGAAATATTAAATAACCTAGGGGATTGGAAATCCCAATAAGGCTTACATTGATGCGGAGATACCCTACAACTGGTTCTCTGAAAATCTGCTGTAAAAAGTACTTACTAGTTACTAGCAAGAATACAAACGTTTTTTCTGAACTCTTCTAGTGTTTCATCACATTTGGTGAATTAAGGAATTTAGTTCCCATCACTCTACGAGTGCGCGTGTGACGCAGTGGTCGGGGCGCCCTGCAACACACACGTGGAAACGATTACCGCGCCCATGGCCCACCAAGCCCTCCATCCCTATGGGATCGGCACATTGGTACCAGAGTTGTCTGGGAGGATAGCAGCACTGGATCGATACATCGGTAGGCCACCGCGAGTCATTATAAAGGCCAGGTATGCATTCAATTACCTCTAAACGATGCTTGATGAAGTCGAATGCATGGCGCATCCCTCAGGGATTGATCAGCGCAGAAAGCTTTATCCTATTTTATTTTTTATCACTCTACGGTATAGAAAAAAAAGATTCAAAGCCAGATGATGTGCATGTGCTCTATTTAGCTGTTTTTCTTTTTCCTGTACTACCTGCAATCCCGTTGACCAGTACCTTAAAGCATCAATTAAAGTCACTATTCTTTGCAATTTGTATGCTGCTATAACTGCGGAATAGATTACGCTTCTTAGAGAAACACCCCCATCCTTGTCGTCGCCAATGCATTCCTTACTACGAATGTTTCGGTAGGAGGATTCACACGAGTAACAACAAATTGAGATTCCTCATAAGACATAGAGCTGATTGTTGGATGCGACTCCAAACGACTTTCCAATCGATTGCGGAGTTCTAGAGGAATCTAGAAATATATAGTCGGTTTAGACATAACCAAAGGAAGAAGTACGAAAATGGCGAGATGCATATGGGTACCATAAGTCAATGTGAAGCCAAAAGAGACAACACATGCATCGAATAGAGACCGAATGCTTTTCCGTCGCGTTTAACCTCTTAAAAGCCTACAGGGAATATGCCAAGTAGCATAGCCAGTTCTCTCAACTGAAGGATGCACCCGTGGAAGGGAATGCAGCCAGGGATCATTGATTGCTCATGATAGGCTAAAATTAAAACAAGCTCGCAACGTGTTTCAAACTTGCTCAAAAAAAGTTGTGAAATGGTACAGTATGCGCACAATATGTCAGATTGTAATTAGAAAAGTAAAATAAAACTTCAATTGTCATCCGTTTTATAAAACCTTTGCAAATAACTGAAAAAAACTTAGTCGCCAATTGAAAGGACCCTATTGGGGTAATTCCAGATCTGTTCGGTTCCTTATAGATGGAGCTAGGAGAGCAAGGAGGCTTATTAATGCTTCAGAGTCATATCTGAGAATAACGGAGAGACTGGATAAACAAGCCACTCACGGAAAATAAGTTGCGATTACTCAAGCGGATAAAGGCAACCTGCACAACGAAGACAGTCTCACAGCCGTTTAACGTCTGGCTTTTTTTAGTTCCACAGCCGGTTAGCGCTTGATTTTGTTTTTCTCCTAAGAATTTTTGAGAAATTTGCCCTTTCTTATACAGATGAGATAGTGGATAATAGTTTGAAATCGTATGCCAACGTAAAAATATTAATGATCAGCTTGAACAGGGCTCAGAAACAGCGTCTACGACTGTGAATATCATCGTATGAGAGGGCTTAGAATGTGACCATGAGAGACTACCGAAATGAACAGATGAATTGGATGTGAATGATATATATCTACGCTGGCACGTTTCATCAAAAGGTGATCTCCGTTAGGAGAAAACTTAGTGGACGGTGAAGCAGAAAATCGCCGAGTAAGGTTCTGCTAGAGGCAAAACGAGTAAGCTTTTCGCTCAAAATCTAATGAATGATCCCAAAAGCGATTTCTATGGAATATCAAAGACAGCTACCCAAGTAGTTTATGGGAGTACTAAAGGACGCGAACAATCGGCGACCATCGTCCAATCGCCGAATATCAAGGACATGCAAATCAAAATTTCAGCAACGCTACATATGTCACGGTGCCATTTCAATAGAATATAAAAAATCGAAATTGTCGCCCACGAAAACATTGGCGAATGGGCAACGCGCTAGTGGGTGGAGACGACGTGTGGAGTCCAGTAGTGAAAAAATGTACAGTTTTGGGTAAAAGAAAGGTCATGGAAATCGTGTTTAATTACTAAGACTCGAAGATAAGTAATAAGCCAATCGATAGAAAAAAGATTGAATTGGGAAACAATGTTGGTGCTGCTGCGTTATATTTCAGTCGCTTTGTCATGATAAGTCAGAATTTATCACAGGCTTACCTTTTTTGGAAGTGCCAAAACTATGCCAATCCAATATCTCTATTTTTATTTTAAATTACTTCTTCAGGACTTCCAGGTGATCAATATTTCTTCCATCTCCTAAGTTCCACGCAAATCTGCTCGATCGAAGATTCGACGCCGTCAAAGGTGGCGAAGCATTGCTCGAAAAATTTTCAGAGCTTGAAAAAAAATGGGAGTCAACAAGCCGTCAACGCTAGCCGAAGGCAAAAGATGTTTGAAGGAAGTAGGCCCTAGTTCGTCTTCGCAAGATCTCCCTCATAATAGTAGACAACCAGAGTGATTTATTGAATTCCGTAGGCATTCGCGCTAATCCACGTGTAGACAGACAGTCTTCAGTTCTAGTTCCACCAACAACACAAAAGCAGTTTGAGATGCTCAGGATGGCTGGCAAGTATTGTGTACGCGTTAGCAAAAGACACAGAGCGTATGAGTGTGGTACCATTCTTACCTAGAGATTCCTCAAAGGATTCTTTTTTGATGAGAGCAGCAGCTGGAAGACCAAAACGCGGGAGGCTCATCCTACACCTATGTTGTGAGACACACCTTTCTGCACTACCTGAGATGCAGGTATGACGCCATTAGACCGTGTAGTAACAACAATGCGGGAATGGTCATGCACGCATGCTCTTCGACCTGGCATCGTATCTCGTCCTCGTCGACGGTAAAATACTAGATTCGAACTTTACTAGAATCGAAGCTCACATTATCACCGGTAACAACCGAAAACCAGCAAAGCACAGTCCGTTGGAGTATGACGCCTTCGCTCAACGCACTGCTAGCGCTTGCTGCAGCGTCGAAAGTGCTGTTGCAAAACAGAATTCACTGCAGATGATCACCTGACTTCGTTATTATTGCAATCTGTATATTGGTCGCAGTTTAGAAATCAAACAGCTTTTACACCCTTGGAGAAGAAGCGTTTTACAGAGTAACCACATTGAACGAAGCTGGGAGTAATTCGGAAATGGAGAAGCCTTTTTTCAAACTGCGGCGTTTTCCTTTCTGGCTCACTAAAAATAATGAACGACACTAACACGGCGTGAATGATGTCGTTTAATATAGGAGTACAATAAAGTCAGTTTTCAATGAAAAACACCTTGGCTTGAAAAATGAGTGAGCGCCCTCAAGCAGAAAATGAAGGAAGATAGCGCTCGCGTCGTTGAGCAATCACGTTGTCTCGTGTTTGTGTTTCACCCCGGTGTGTTCTATTCAGAAATTCAGAGTGGCAATTACTATTATGGATTGGGCTCGTACGACTTACTGCGCCATTACGTTGTGTGCTTATTCTAATTAAAGAATACAATTTAAACAAGAAAAAGCTTAAAAATACATCGGTCAATTTCGCCGTAAAAAATATAAAAAAGATTGCACAAGGGAATGAAAACAAACTACTTTTGAAAACTGAGTTTTCTTTAGCCTCTGTTTCACTAATCAATACGTATTCTTTCTTCGATAGGCTTACACGTGGTTGGTAAATAATGTTTATTTACTGCTGACGTTTCGACGGTTTCGTCTTCATCAGAGCCGGTGATCCGAGTCGATGGTCCACAGTTGATCGTGTTCTCGAGGTGGCGTCTTCGTCGCGCATCGAGCTAGATCTTCCTTAATGGAGCATTTCTCTCGAATCTCCGTCCAAACGTCAGCCGTAAATAAACATTGTGTAAACAAACTACTTTTGCTTTGAGGGATTTTTGGCTTATAATGGCCGCAAATGGTGGCGGAATTAAGGTGACAGTAAAAAGTTGTAAGACGTTGACGAGATCGCGAAGGAGTTATGAGACGCTGACGACACCGTGAAGGAATTTTTATGGGACGTTGACGATAGCGTGATATAATCGCGAAATCTTGAAGAGAGCAGGAGTGAAGAAAGGATTTGTGCACAAATCTGCGTATCATCACGTCGCTAATCAGATTCTTCACAAAAAGAGATCATTTCTGAATAAGCATGAGACTCAGAAACACCCATTTTCAGGATAAATTTACTTAGAAATTTCGAGCGAAATACGTTAAATCTTAAAGGACGGAATATGCATCGTTTCCTAATGCAATGCTGCATAGGAGTGGCTATTCTCATGTAGTCAGAACGAAATAAAATAGCGCTCAATCTGCCCTGCAAGAAAAGCGTCGCTGTAGTTACGAATTGAACGGGATCAGAACTATTACCTTTTTTAAAAAGCAATGAAATTTCTAAGCGCTGAACTAAAT
The DNA here is from genome assembly GCA_900624975.1 of Angiostrongylus costaricensis. Taxonomy (NCBI): domain Eukaryota; kingdom Metazoa; phylum Nematoda; class Chromadorea; order Rhabditida; family Metastrongylidae; genus Angiostrongylus; species Angiostrongylus costaricensis. The sequence continues at coordinate 97,163 of UYYA01003918.1, forward strand.
AGACGACAATCGCGCTACTTCGGCAAAAGTGTCAAAATACGTCTACAATCACTTAAGCACACACAAATAGGATTTCTCAGAAATGAAGCGATTAACTGGAAGCTGATAAGTGGGAAGTGGAACTTGTGCGTGGCTTTTCTGGAGCAGCTTTTAGAATTTCTTCATCCAGAGAAGATGGGAACACAAAACGTAGGTTAAATTGCTGAGGTCTCTGGCACGTTTTTAATTATACTCTACATGACTCAAAAGGACGGAACGTGTTCCGATAAATTTCACTACAACTCAGCTTCTAATCCACTTCCCAATGACTGACGCTGCAGCAAAAAATCTTAACGTTATCACATCGATGTAAGGAATAAGGGTCTCCTATTTCATTGCTGCACAATTGCTTTGGACCCAGTTGCGTAAAGTTATAAATTGGGGCGGATGGCACAGTGATACTGATGCCGTTCAATACGCGCAAACCATTCGACACAGCACCTAAGAGCAACCAGGGATCCACCGCTACGGAGTTCAGGAAATTGGAACCAGGGCTATTCGAGACTAGCTCGATCCTTGCAAAATAGAAAAGCTATCGAGCGTAGTGATGACGATCAAATCATCAAAAATCCACAAAAGTATGATCAGTCTGGGCGTTTAGGGAGGAAAAAAGAAAGACCAGTATTCGACGACATTCATAAGGACGATCAAAAATTCTCAATCAAGTAGACCCATACGGAAAACCTCAAGATATTTGTGTTACATGGATAAGACAGTTCGAATTAAAAGCAAGAAGTGGTAGGATCTTCAAAATATGTGATGTTAGAATGTGTAAAAAAACTATGAATAAGAAATAGATCATACTCAACAGACTTGAAAAACCATGCAAACCAAGAACCAAGAGACGAAAAAAGGTGAACAGCTAGCTAATAGATGGTTTTTCTACCAAAAGCTTTGTGATATTAAGATAACTGAACAATGAGATTGAATAGGTTACATTGAATAGATTGGAGAGGAGCTGGGGTATCCGCGACGCATCTAGGTGTGCTAAAGATTACGCTTAATCAAGAGCGGTCCCGATATTCCACAGAAAGACTCCTCAGAAAAGATTCAGGAAAACACTTTATGTTGCACAGAGCGCAGTGCAAGCGGACGTTGCATAAGCCGAAAAACGACTTTGGTGTGGAGGTTTGGCGCGTTCGTGCTGCCAAATGGAGCCGTAGATGCTTCCTGTCAGAAGATAAACATGTGTTGCTAATCTCTATGCTTAATCGATTTATATTCGCGCGAGATAGCAAAAAATGAAAGCTGATAAAGGAACAGAAATGTCTGTCTATGACGCCAGCGCCTAGAGCATGTAAGAGTATATGCGGAGAGGAAAGTGTAGAATCGAGCTGCCTAATAATAAACGAGGTTATCCGGATACGCTGCATTAAGACAGGCGACGTTTGAACACAGGAAATTGCCGGATGAGTGAAACTGATCACATTAAGGTCTAATGCATGGAACCTTTGAAAGGAGCTTTGGGACTTCTCCAAAAAAGCCTCATCTTAAGCGTATTCAATTTGTAGAACCTTGCGCCTTCTAGTAGAGTTCATTAAAAAACCCAAGGCAAAATTTTTTAGGAAAGACCAAAGCATTGAAAAATTGTGATGTCACTCACATATCAGACGATATTAGTAGCTACAGCGCTTTGCAAATGCAAGTTCTCCTCTAGGTACACTGGCAGGTAATGCTTGTGGATAGCTGACCGCATGAATAACTCTTGCCTTAGAGTGGCAGTATACGGCAGCTCAAAGTTAGATGACTTTATTCGAATAATGAAGTTATTGGTTAGGCTTGCAAGGAATAGCATATAATAAATTTTCTCAATTAGGAGGGATGATAGACATAAGGAAAACTAAAATGTGTGGGAGAGGCAGTATGCAACAGTTTAAAATTACGGCATAAAATCAATAATTAGAATAAGAGGTGCGGTACGGAAATTCTCCTGAAACTGTGCGATAGAGAGCCGTCTTAATTCTGAGTCGGATACTCTCGAAGTATTTTCTAGACTACCCTTCCGTCTTTCCTTTGTTAGCGTGATGTTTTTAAGGTTTTTGTGGGCAACAATTAGGCTCTAAAGGTTTCATCCCATTCAGGTGTTCCTTTGGGAAAGAAGATCATAACCCAAATACAAAAAAGAACAAATTCTTTTTCAGACAAGCATAAATACGTTGCCCACTCGCTCAGTGATAGATTGAAAAGGAGTACAGTGACTCGCAAAGACGACTCGGTAGCATCGGATTTGTTTCAAGGTTATTTTCGACAATCTCGCGCTAATTACTGGAGAGCTCTTTCCGTGATAATTCTATATAATTGCATATATTTGAATAAACGAATACTGATTGCTTATGGGAACTAGATGAGTTCAAGAAATATTTTAGCATTTTTCCCTTCTACCATATCGATGTAATACCTACTTTGTAGTGGTAAGCGTCAACAGCTAGAAAGCGTGAGCAATGACGGAAATGGGAAAGGTAGGGTGATCATCGCATTTACACGTTAGACATTAGCGGTAGCGATGAAAGTCTGGCGGTTATTCGGAGTCGAAAACGGCGAAGAAAACTTCCATAGGGTTTCTTAAAAACAAAGATGGATAGCGCCGATTTGTCATGAGCTCGAAAGCACTAAGCCTGTCCCATTGGGACTGGAGTGAATGGGGTTGTAAATCACAAGTGTGAAAATTACCACACACAAAGCTCAATATTCGACTTGGTGCTCGGATGCAATTGGCTAATTTGGTCCTACTTTTGCTCAACTTGTGGCTCAGGTCCTTCACAAGTGACGCTTCTATAAACAATTCAGTGATGTTGGAGTTTTACTCTCTACTTCGACGGTGTTCCAAAATTAAATCGCTAGAAGGAAATAAAAATGAGAACCGATTACTGAAGGACGTATTCTTCCCGGATCATCTGATCCATGCATTTGTGATATTTTTTACTGATCATCTTGTTCTTAATTTTAAATGGCAAGTAAGCAATATTTCACTAAGAACCCTATACAGCACCAAATCCATTGATAGCCTTCTGAATATTTAAACGCCCTTTGCCGAAGGAAAGATTACTTTCGAACGTCCATACAGTAGTGACAAAGGGGTGAACTACGTCGAGAGTAGCAGACGAGGTGTTCTAGCTAGCTCGTTCACAGCAGTGAATGAGAAAATTTTTAGAAGGCAAAACGGCACAAAATGTCGTAAACAATAGAGAAGATTGTCCACAATTGTGTTAAATAACACATAATGGAATAGCTTCGGTTAGAGGTACTGGTGGAATTCGATAAGTCGCTGGAATGCAGTAATGTACGAGATGAGATAATCAGCGGCGAGGGGACTAATCGTTTCGACAAAACGAATTCCCTCTTCTCCTAAGCTACCATTGTAGGATGTGCTGGTCTACTTGACTCCAAAATTTCTCAGTGTCGTTTTTTGGCGCTCTTCCATAGCAAATTTGGACAGAAGAAATATCATAGTAAGGGAAACTTCCTTATACTCAAAATCCACTCGAAAATGCATGAGGAACTGTGGACAAGGAACAGCCAGAAATGATTTCCGTTTCACTAGATGAAAATGCACAACAGACTTCAAAATGTAGGAGGGATCAATCTTAATCACCTGTCTCCCCATGTACTACTTATAACCCATTGACTTCATTGATTTGTGTCATTTAATGACTGGAGACGGCATAAATAGGTTTCAGTTGGTCTCGCTACGCCATAATTGAGCACAGTGTGCTCCGATAGATGGAGGAACGACACGAAGAGCATAGCCCTTTTGATATGAGGCGTTTTAGTTTAACCATTCCTGGAAAAATGGTGGCAAAAGCTACTCCTCAGTTCAAAAGCTCTCAGGGCTCCTCAGTTGTGAAGGTTTACGTTTAACTGAGAATTTCGAGAGAATTGCGGAGCTATTTCTTAGTTTGCGAATGATGATGAACCTTTCGCTAATCCGACAAAACAGAGTTCCACTGGTGGTTTTACCTAGATATTACATGATTTATAAAGGAAAAAAGATTAAACGCTTGGTGTTTATCAATCCCTGAGTGTTAAACCATGAATTCGACTTTATCAGTCATCGTAGAAGTAAGTTGATACATATCTGGCCCATTAGGGGATTGACGACGTAGGAAGTTAGTGTCGTTATCCTTGTAAACAAGTCCGGTGCCAATTTGCCACCTCCGAAGAGAAGGAAGGCCTAGTGAACCATGGGCGTGAGGTCGAACCATCGAATGATCTAGTGTGTGTCGCATAGCACTTCAAACCACTGTGCTAACTTCGTATCAGATAGATATTGATAATCCATCCTTTATGGGGTAACGAACACCCAACGAAGTGAGTCTCACTGCCAATTCGCCAACTGCCAACTCACTCCATTCGCCAGAATCCCTCAATAGTTATACTCCGAAAAAAGTTAACAACTCGACAATGATGAGATAGAAAAATTGATGGGTCCTATGAGCCGATACGATGTTGTAAAAAGAACGATCCTTTCGCAATGGTTAATGTTATCTCAGAACGCGAGTTCATAAGAATCGCTTTAGGTTTTCCACTTTTTTATCAGGTAAGACCAACTAGACGAAAGATTTGTTATCCTTAAAGATTTCCAGTTTGTCCAATTTTTTCGGCGTTTCCATCAGGAAACCTAGCTAAGAATAAACTAATACCAGGATCCTCCACCATTCTGGTATCAAAGTCGCATAGTGGTAAATCTCCCTCTGATCCACAAGGGCTGCGGCTGCCCGTGGTGGAGCAGACCTGGAGCAGACTTTGGCCAGGCTGACCTCGGGACTCCAAGGAACCATAACGGCTTAACCAGCAAATGTCCGAAAATGGAGATTATGCTGGGGCCCGCACAACCAGTGAGGACGGGCCATTCAAGTACCAAGTAGGTAGGTAAAACCAACCAGACAATCACGATTTGTAGATGTTAGTTAATAGGTTTTTAGTCCACTTCTAATAAGGCTACTTAAGTACGTCAAGTATAATGGAACTTAACGATACACCTGTTTCATGCAGTTCAGTCGTACTTGAGATGGATTGTTCTATTTTATAGTAACTCCCAAGTCCGACTTTCTATTAACCTCGGCATTGATTGAATATATCTTTCTACTTCTGTTCAGCAAGCACGAGGTGCTATTTTATTTCTTTATTTACGCACAAGCTGACGTTTCGGCGGATTTCGCCTTCCTCA
>UYYA01003918.1:103083-113752 GCA_900624975.1 Angiostrongylus costaricensis
GAAACGTCAGCTTGTGCGTAAATAAAGAAATAAAATAGCATCTCGTGCTTGCTGAACAGAAGTAGAAAGATATGTTCTATTTTAGTTAGTTATAAGGCGACAAAGCTTGTGCATAGATTGCAAGATCATAGGAGAGTGATGCAGTGTGTAACTCAATGTAAGTAATACAAAGTTTTTAAAAGAAATCTCTATGGAAAAGCGCTTCCAAAGCAGTCACAAGCTATAAAAGTCATTTCTCAAACACGATAGAGTCGTAAGCTAGAAACATGCTCAGCCTGACAGCGAGGATTTTTTCGATTTAAACCTACGCTGCAAAGATTATGGTTACTGCGTTACTGAAGTTCGGTAGAAGGAATCCCTGCCTTTTATGTTCAAGATAAGCAGTGAACACAACACAAGCATTTCCTGTGATTCGTCCATATGCCATGAGGTAAGCGAAATGTACAGAAATATCTACTAAAAATGATCAGTGTTATTGTTGATGAGTGGGATCCTAAGCATTGCCTTCAACCACTTGCTGGAGAAGATGTGTAATTCGGACGGCAGCCCTACACATATTTCAATGAACGGTCGAAAGTCAGAGAACATACTGAAAAATTGAGCGAAATGCCTGAGGTTAGGTCGTGGACAACCCATGTTGGTGAGAACTGGACGGGAAAAACAAGGAACTTCCCATGGATTCCACTTGCTAAATCGAGGTGACAGTTAGCTATAAACAAAAATTTGAAAGCTTCTGTTGACCCTGAGAATTACCAATTTTTCTATTTATCAACTTTTTATTTATGGCCCATTCTTTTGTGGGAGAGTCCCACTCGTAATAGCACAGCTCTGAGGAAGGCGAAATCGCCGAAACTTCAACCATCGACCAATAACAACGACAACAACAACAACAACGACAACGAAGAGCAATGCCAACCTTGCATCAGCTCAACAAGATCTGTTTGTAAGATCGTATAAATAAACCACACCCATTCTTTTTTCACGGAACAGTAGCATGTGAAATGCAACAACAAGGATGGTGAGATATGAGAAAAACTCGGACCCTCAGTTGAGCTTTGAGTCCACGATTACCTTTACCGGCTGCTCATGTGCATCACACCGACTGACCCCAAACGACTTCTCTTACATATTCAGATCGAACTATGAGAACATGATGGAGATCTACGTCTAACATCGGATATTCAGGGTCCGTTCCTTATTTCATATTAGCTTGCATATCGAGTGTTGTATTCTCATCCCGCTTCTAAAGATCACCAACTCAAAGCAAAAGATTCGTTTTTTTTTAGAAAAATTTCGAACCCACTTAACATCCTCGTTGTAAGCAAAGAAGCATTATGGCATAAATAAACCCTTCGACGCTTAAAGTATTCCGTTGCATATACGAATCCCGGATTATGAGCCCGCACTGCCAGTGAGGACAGGCTGTTCAAGTATCTAAGTGAGTAAGTTGGTGACTTTAAGAAAACGTCTTATCAATGTTTTAGCAAATCTTTAGAGCTATGCCTTCGTATAAAACTTCACTTAATAGAACAAAAAAGCAACTGAAACGCGATGTTCTCCGAAAAAGTCTATAAACGAGAAACGTTTCCATGGGACAAAAAAAGCAAAGCGCTTTAAAACGGGATGAAGTTTTACAGTTTCAAGAAAAATGCAGTCGAAAACAGGCAAAAAAGTCGCTTTATAGAGGGTTTTAGCCCTTAAGTGTTTCTTTAAAAAGATAGTAATTATCTTTGCATAGTACCTTGAGAATGAGACTGAAATCAGGTAAACGAAGCCCCTTCATAGTTCTACTGCCATAGGATTTCGTTAACGACATGAAAAAAAACGAAACACCTTTGTCGAATGGCTAATCACTGAGTTCTTTGGAGATAGGACTTTATATTCTGCCTATCTGACGTCACGCCGAAGCGTCGTCTGAAGTGGCGGCGACTTGAGAGGAGAATTGTTGGTTGTCCGACGGAGTGATTGTCCAGTATCGCCGACTTAAAGAACCGTCTGTGACGTTTTTTCTTTGAATTTTTTCATTAAGCTGACATTAAAGTAAACTCTCATTTAAACTGGAATTTAAATGAGTTGTGTTACCATCAACTACTCACAAAATTTGCAATCAGAGAACCTGCCATGATTTGCAAAGCAGGTATGCTTTTTCGCAGAGTTCGCAACGTGTCTTTAACATGAAGTATTTTTATGACAGAAGATAAAGTGCTATCAAATAAGCTACCGACATTTGCAGATCGACTAAAAGAGAGCTTATGGATCAGAGATTTGCTGAGCAATCCTTGCTTTATGAAGATTCTGCAGTGCATTGAATGAAGTAGACAGCCTTAGTTAAAAAAAAACTTTCTTCGGTGTTTGTTTTTTTTTTAAACCACCAAATCATTCCTCTTTGAATTTTTAACCCAATACATAAAGTGATAAATGATTTACTTTTTAACTACTATAATGCTGAGATATTTGCAAAAACTCCGGATCACAGGTGTCTGTGGTGGAGAGCGAACGCGCTATTGTCCTTTCCGAGGGGTCAAGCTTACAGTTAAGATTGTGATTGTAACTATAGCCTCAGCTTAACTGGGTTCAATGCCGATTTGCGCTTCCCAGATCAATCCCGTTTACGGGTGAATGCTGAGGGCAAAAGATCGATAAAACTAGCTGAGAGACAGGCGAAACGGAGGACATGCATGGTGTGGTGGTGAACGCGTTACTCCCCGGAAAGGACAATAGCGCGTTCGTTTCCCACCGCAGACACCTGCGGTCCGGAGTTTTGCAAATGTCTCACATTGTAGTAGTTATATTTCGCAAAATACCTTGCCGTTAAAAACGGTTTCGGTTGTAGTCGTTAATACGAACGACCCTCTTCGATGATGCTAGCCAAAAAAAGAAAAACCACTGCAGTGTGTGAGTGGACCGGAATGACAGAGCGTAAAACGATGCCACATATAGATATCCAACAATCCATGCGGGGCGATAAACTCTTCAGCGTTTCCGTAATGGAATGGATATTGTGGTGATGTTATGCCTATCTGAATTTGTTAGTCCTTAGTGAAGCACAAATTTGAAGCCAGAGAGAGCAAGTTGAACTGGAGATGTCCAGCTGCAACTGTTTGTCATAAACTGGAACAACGCAAAATACTTTTAGCTAATATTTGCATGGTAAAGACGCCCTAGAATGGTTATGCTGGGGTTGCAATAAGAATTGGCATAACTAGTACTCAAGGACGTTCATAGAGAAGACGATAATCGAAAACTAGCAGCCGAACCCTCACGGAAAATGCGAAGACATTTGTAGATGATGGATGCGAGGAAGCGAATCGAATGGAAGATTTGCTGAGATCCGTATAACATGTAACATCGGGTCATGTTGAAAAAACTTCTATGTGATTCATGAAATTCTCAGAGATTCTGTTTTTATCAAGATTTGGAATACTATCTACTAGCTGTTTTTGGATGGTGCTGATCGCGGCGAAGTTTCTTCCTTGAGAGATCGAATGTGCGTCGATGATTTCGAGCTCAGAAAGCGATGTAAAATTTCCAAACCGTTTGCGTTTTCTGTCTAGCTCTAATCAAAGCTATTTATAGTGGCCGTTTAAGTCCAATCAATTGCTCATCTTTGGAGAAAATATCTTTGAGAAAAGCAGTTTGCGTAAGCCGTGGCGGAAGCATGCGATAAAGCATAACCGTTCTCGCGTAAACTTCTTTGAGAACATTAAAGCAAAAGAAAGCATATTCATCCCTTGACCGAAATCACAACGACCTACACCGCTAGACAGGAAGAGGATTTCTAAGCCCGTGGTGAAAAAAGTCACGGTAGAAGAAAGAAAAATCAAACTATGATTATCAATGGAATATCCCTAAAATTCTGAAAGATTCCAGTTTTGATAAAATGATAAAAATAGCTAGAAATTTTCACAAAAATATTTTGTGCACTAAAATTTAAAACAAGAAGATTCCAAAATAAACCAGAGAATTTGGTAATGAGAAAAATAGAAGCCTGTTAGAGAAGAAAATTGTGAGAGAAATTCTAATAAGGATAAAAAAATCAATACCGAAGTTAGCATTTTGAAGATAATAGGCGTATAATTGAGGTTCTTGCGTGCTGGAACTCTACCTTTTCCAGCTTGACATACATCTCATGGGCAAGGTAAGCAGCGTTTCGAAGAGCTGCACTTATCCATCGAAGTCAAACCGTCATCGACTGACTGAGCGGCTTCTGGAATTGGCCTGGCGAGATGGTTTCCACCAAATGCCGTTGGTGATGGCGTGCGTATGAAAATCGAAACAAATAATTTGTTGCGCGCTTTGAATAATTCAGCTGCGCCGTCTAGCTAGACGAACACATCTGTACAATCATAGATCTTGACCACTTAAAGGAAATAATCGCCCGACCTCTCTGCCGACGTGGTCAGTGAACACTGGCATACCGTCTCCGCACATGCTCTTCCATCTATATATTTCCTTAAATAGCTCACCTTAAACGTGCCTGAACTGTCAACAGACAATCAGCCAATGAACAACTGGTCTGTATAAAGGAGATCGCTGAGTGAGGTTACTTCATTCGACCGGTGATCCACTTCAGAAGAATTGATTCGATGCGAATACGAAGAACTACGTCGTAAGGATTAACGACTATGGGCAGCCGACTCGAATCATCGCGTTTCTGAGAAAGACGAAGACGTCGAAACGTTCGTCGAATAAAGGTTTTTGTAACAATCTCGTGTAAGCTGAGCTATCCAAAAAATGTGCTAATTATTCCTACCGAGGTTAAGTGAAAGCCGGTTTAAAAAATTTTCGGTGCTTTTGGCTTGTTGTGAAAGTGTCAAGAAATTCAAGAAAGTGTGAAACTTATATCGTAAAGCCGAGAACTTTCATAGGAATTCATTGTTGTCCCTGCCGTAACAGCACAGCGTCAACCATGGCCCAACAACAACAACAACAACAACGATGAGTTGTACCAACCTCGCATCGGCTCAACAAGATCAGTTCGTAAGGACATATAAACAAATATATCACAGGAAGAACATTTACACCTAATTATCGGACATCTCCACCTTTGGTGATGGAAACGTATGACCTGGAAATGTTTCACTTACAAGCACACTCATTGCACAAAATGGAAACGCACATCTTTAACATGATTTTCAACCTTATGATAATCAGACAAACTTAATTCGTTTTCTTATGTTCTTATGAACAGTTGCTTTTTGCTTTTTTCTAATGAGTTTTGTCGATGTCCACCAAAATGTTTCTAGGTAATATAACCTTTTACAACTTTCTACAAGTTTCTACAACTGTTTAACTTTCATTCTTTCTTTTTAGTGCAAGTACTTGTAGCAAAAACTCTTCTCACAATCAGTGCCCACATTCACTTTCTTTTCAATCTCAAATAAACGTGAAGAAGAAGAATTTCTTAAAAAAGGTAACATCGTGAAGAATAGCTTACAAATGAATTCACGTGATTAAAGCTTAATGAAGAGTTATAGCTGGGGATTCTCAGATATTCGGAGATCTACCGCAGGAGTATAATCCCTTCAAGAAGCTTAAGGTATACGTATGCAACCAAAACGTACTAAGTCGTTTTTAGTTCAAAAAAAGTGTAGATTCTAATGGACTTTATTTCTTGCCCAAAAAGGTTTAATCTCAGCCGCCACATTATGGGTATTATGGTGTCCCATAATGGAGCATGTGGCGCAGTGGTCGGAGGGGCTCTGCAACACACGTGGAATCGATCTCCACACCCATGGCCCACCAAGCCTTTCCTATCTATGGGGTCGGCAAATTGGTACTAAATTTGTCTGGGAGGATAGCAACGCTGGCTCGATACATCGGTAGGTCACCGCGAGTAATTGTGAAGGACAGATTTAATCATCTCCGAGCGATCCTTAATGAAGTCGAATGCAAGGCACATCGCTCAGGGATTGATCAACATTGAGAGCTTTATCCTTTTTTATCCTTTATGGTGTCGATTTTTAGTTCAGCAGATTTCAGAACATTTGCAGTACATTATTTGCACATAGTACACTCAGTGCATAATCGAAAGCAGTCAATGTAGAAAGGATGAGACAAGATTAGGCATTCTCTACATTTAATGATTTTCAAGAAACCTTTCTTTCTCAGGGAAGTTCATTAACAGGCGGATTGGTCAACAATTAACTGTCATTTCATTTTAACACCTAGGTTTTTTTGTATGAAATGTGCTTATGTGAGGAACACCGAAATAGACTCACCACAGGCTGAAATGTACTGCCAAGTACTCGCAGCAATGAGTTTGCACGACGGACCACAGCAACACATAGTAAGCAGGACCGTATACATACTATCCATACCCACAGAAAAATAAAACAAAGCCTATTTCAAATTTCTCCTATGTTCGTAACCCCAGAAGCAACCTAGTCGCTGATAAATGATTTTTTTCTCAAAATAGACGAGGAGGATAGAGAGGGATAGCACAATTGTAGTGATATCTGTTTTCACGAGCATGGCTCTAGTTCGATTCCGCTCAGGGTCATACAATTCTCTCGTACCTCTGAGCTCTGGAGTCGAAAAATTGGTACCGGACTTGTCTGGAAAAGAAATAACTCTCTGCAATCCAACTGGGAACGCTTCAGCCCGGCTTTCTCAGGACTCCAGGGAGACCTGCTTGATCAGCATTTTACGACATTCAAGATGAAATGGAAATCCCATAGCAGCAATCGAAGCCACACGTAAAAGTTAGATCTTCGTGGACAATGAATACCAGGAAACGAACCGAGTGTGAGAAGTGCTGGGATCCGCACAATAGACGTGAAGATCGATTATATAAAATAATAAATAAAAATAATATTGTCAAAACGTCAAACAGCCCGAACCCTGCTCGTATCGCAAATGGGCTATACATGCCGGTTGAAATTCCGTGTTAATTTCCGAACAATAAATTAGAATAGATTTGAGAAATGCACTCAATCCGATCTAAACAGAGAGAGAGCAAGAGAGAGAGAGAGAGAGGGAGAGAGAGAAAGAGAAAGACGACCAATTCTCTACATTCGTTTGTTTCTAAGGATACTTTTGATCAGTACTTAATTCCTCATCATGCACCTGAGCAAGCGTTGTGTCAAACTGGCACGAGATCTCTGAGCAGAGGAATGTCAATGAAATGCTGTTTAAATTCAAAAGTGAAAAGCAAATACAAGCCTGGATTCGAAGGGAGGTCTGTTATTGGCCAAGTGAAAACTAGAAATTGGAAGAAAAAGGAGGCATTCGTATTGAAATAACGTGGTTTCAAATGTGTAAAAGGAGAGGTTGGGAACGAACGCGTCGTTGAGTGTTCGATAAGTGAAAACTCGCAATTCTAATCCACTCGAGTGGGCAAGTGACAGCCACGTAATCATTCACTATGTAGTAGCTAAAAATTAATAAAGACCAACCGACCTTCGGGGAATTCTTGGTCCGGATCCGCTCTGGCATCAGGTGGATGCTTGTAATCAAAGCCAGCACCTTATCTGGAAGAGTTATTAAAGAGCAAAAGCAAGGATAAAAGCGATGAAAAAGACGATATCACAAATTAGCGAAATGTGAAGGAATCGCGAATGCAACTGTTTAAGCTTCCTCACGGAAGCTATGTATATATATATATACACACATTCACACATATTTACATACAGATATATATATATATATATGCTTATCTCATGTGTGTACACGTATATACATATATTTGAGTACACATATGTCTGTGTATTAGACACATTTATATACTGATATACATATTACATACATACATTACATACATATTACATACGTATACATACATATTTATATACATACTGATCAACGGCAATGATCCGGGAAACACAAATCGGTGATTGCTGATTGCACCGTTAGGTAAAATGTGGCTGAGAGATAGGCAAGCGATCACCTTCAGTAGTGCAGTGAGTAATACGTGAGTACCAGGAAAAGGCAATCGCGAGTTAGAATCCGGCCTGGGATTTGGGTTTTGCAAATATTTCAGCATTATTGCGGTTATAGTCCACATAATATCTTGCCATAAAAAATAATGGGCAGTAAATGAAGTTATGCATTTATATATATACATATACATACATATATATGTATATATACACTTGTATATACATATATATGTATATATATACTTATATATACATATATATGTATATATATATATATATATATATATATATGTTAGAAGTGCTCTGCCAGACGAAGTCCTTGCTTCAATTCTATTCTCCAGGTCAAGCAAGCTTGCCATCAGCCGAGGTTGACAAATTGCTGTAAGACTTGCTTAGAGGATAAAAGCATTGTCTTAATACAACGCCAAGCTTCCACAAGTCGTTGTAAGTATCAAATATATATTCAGTCAACACTGCGATGTTCAATGAAGTTAAAGCACGAGACATTCATAAGAAATTGATCAATACTGAACACATTGTCCTATCATATTCATCCTGTAGGAAAGCGCAAAAAACCTGTATATACTACATACACTGCACATATTCCACGGATCTCGCTCATATGAGGAATCTCGAGCCGGTTAGTCGCGAGGCTACGTGGCGCATCCCCAGGTGGCGGATAGGGGGTTAATCGCGGACCAAAAGCGACCTTTGCTTCCCTGAGACGCAGGTGGATCCGATCCAGGGGATGGGCTCCCGGTTTCTGCTGCGCCGATTTGGCACATACTTTCTGTGTTTGTTAGGCGTATTCATGCATGTGTGCGTGGGTGCGTTCTCAGTTATGCGGATTGTATTCTACGAGTTAATTCGGCCAAAAGCTTGCAATCAAGTGACTGGGAAGTATACGGGAGGCGGTTAGGAGTGGCCTCCAACAAATAAGCTCCATATCCACTCTGGGAGAGCCTGGGAAGCTGCCCGTGAGCATACCTAGCCCCCACGTTCAGAGCCCAGCAAGCTGTACGTGGTTATTAAAAATGCTAAACACAGTAAAAAAAACGGGCCTCATTCCCCTAACCCCGAAAGAGCCTCCAATTTCCCAGCGTTGGGTAGAACGAGTACGTAGGGGCTGCTAAAATCTCAGCGCCAATGGAAGCTACGTGGATTCCAAAGAACTATGGTGACGATCTGTACCTACAATGCACGTGCACTTGCATCCGAGTCCTTGATAAAAGACTTGCTCATGCTAGCAAGAAGGATAAAGTACGAAGTCATCGGCCTGGCCGAGACGAGAAGACGCCAGCCTTTCAACGCCGTCTATGACACCGAAAAGAACTGTTCCTCGGAACATGCGACAGCAGAGGAGTAGGAGGCGTAGGCGTTCTCGTCGACACGAGCTTGTCCATGAGCATCGATTCATTCGAACGGCTTACAACCCGAATCGGGCGTTAACGGTTCAAAAGACGTAGATCGATACCGGATTCGACAGTCTTCGTCGTTTACGCGCCGACATCAAACTATGACGAAGAAGTCGAAGCATTCTATATGGACTTGGAGAAGTTCTACAAAGAAGACCACACATTCTTCAAGAACATCACTGGAGATTTCAACGCCAAGATTAGACCAAGAAGAAGGTCTGAAGAACGTCACATTGAGACCACAGATTAAAACGGAACGAACAGGGTAAGAGGCTGTCTGAGTTTATCATGGCGACCAAGACAATCCGTGGTAACTCGCAATTCCAAAAGCCCCGCCCTCAACGCTGGACGTGGGAGTATCCCAATGCGGAGTACCGTAACGAAATAGACCACATCGTAGTAAATAGAAGGTTTTGCCTAACCGCTGTCGCTGTTGTCTCTAATTCTACATGGGATCAGACCACCGTCTCCTTCGTGCAGCGCTCTATTTCTCGCGGAAAGGAGAAAAAGCCGCCAAATTCCAAAACCGAAGTCCCAGAACCACCGCAAACTGGGACTTAATCAATTCATTAGTCGGTTGTTGGGAAGATGCCATTGTCGATAACATCGATGAAAAATGCAATCGACTCATTCAACATCTTCGCGTTAGCGCTATGAAAGGTGAGAGTTCGAAAGTCACCAAGACAAGTCTGCCTCCAGAAACACTCGAGCTGATATGCCAGCGTGGAATCGCACGAGATGCAGGCAACCGCGAACTAACGTCCTAACTTGCAAAACAATTCATACAAGCGATAAAAGAAGATCTTAAAGAGAGAAGAGCAGCAGTAATGGTCGAATCTGTAGTGGCTGGGAAAAGCATTCGCAAAGCCACCGAAGCTTTGCCAATTACAAGACCAAAATGATTGCACTACGACGCCCAGACGGACAGTTACGGCGTCCAGAAAGGCAATGGAGAAAATTTTTCACGAATGCTACTCAGATCTCTTCGATAGCCACGTCCACTTTTCGTCATATGAAATAAGGAGGATGGATATGTTGCATCACCGGTTCTCCCTTCCGAAATCCGACATGCCATCTCGTCTGTGAAAAAACGAACAGCACCGGCTTCGGACAGGATAAGACCAGAACACCTGAAAAACCTTCCGCCAAGCCTCGTAAACACACTGGCTCGGCTCTTCACACGTTGCCTTTCTGAATGCAAAGCCCCTACTCAGTGGAAGACCAGCAAGACCGTGAGAAGCAGCCTTGGAAGCCCTTGATAGTCAAGGAGTCTCTACTCAGTACATAAAGATCCTTCGTGAGCTGTACAAAAATTTCACAACATCACCATCCTGCAACGATATTAACAATGAAATCAAAAGGGGAGTTAGGCAA
>UYYA01003918.1:114337-247143 GCA_900624975.1 Angiostrongylus costaricensis
CAATATGATGAACGACCTGGCTCCAGAGCTGAGCAGAAGGAAACGAGCGGCTTGGGAAGCTTTCAAGACCATCGACGATGTAGTGAAGAGAACAAGAAACACGCGACTCCGTGCCCATCTTTTCGACTCAACTCTACCTCCTGTCCTAACGTATGCGTCAGAAACTTTGTCGCTGCCTAAGCAGGACGAGAGGTCACTCAGTGTTACTGAACGCGTAGTCGAAAGGACGATGCTAGGTGTATCCCGCTCCACACAAGTAAGGGATGGTATCTGAGGTTCCGATCTTCATCAACGATCAAAAATCAACGATGCCGCTCTGTACGCCAAACAGCCGAAGGGCCGGACACGTAATGCGTATGAATGACAACCTTGGACAAGAGCAGTTAGCGACTAGATTTCCCAGGATGTCAAACGTACTGCAGGAAAACCACCGATCCGATGGTTAGAGTTCTTCGCAAAGAGCCTTGAAGAAAGAGATACGATAATCGACGAGTTCCTAGAGAGCGAGCAGAACTCACTAGGCTACTCTTGCACGCGGCATGGAAAAGTGGAAGATTTACTGGCGCTCGCTTGAGTCACTCGACGATCAACGGAACTACATGTGATACAGGTGATTGCACATACTCAATTGTTGAAGTAACGAACATGGCTTGCAACAATGAAGGCCTGAAAGACGAGAAATTTGGACCATTTAATCCTATGACGGCAAGTCTGCTAGCTATCATTGAGGGCGATGGTGTTGAGAGACTTGTTAGTTTGCTGATGGATAGGAACCCTCATCTTGTGCGCAACGGGACGCGCCTTTGTCACTTGTCAGAAAAAGCGTGGCGCAATGAGATCGGGCGCTCCGCTCGCTATGCACACTCGCGCACGCTGTCTCGTTTGCAAATCGCAAACTACCGTAACCATACCATTACGCCATTACAACGATGATGGTGAACACAAACAATTGTGGGTTTTGCTCCGAAAGCATGTCGTATGGCACTATAACAGGCGAATATTCTTCTTCTTCAGTCTCATGGAAGAAGACCCAGCAATCGAAAAAGTGTAAAAAAGTCTACTGAATTTAAAAAAATACCAAATACGACGTAATTAGGATGAAAAATAAGAATTTGTTACATCATTCACTGAAGCAATCTACACTCATTTATACACGAAATCAAATTTTGGGAGATTAAAAGTTGGAGCCGAAGACGTCAATAAAGACAGCAGTAAAAAACTAAATAGAATAAAAATAGTTAATGGGACATGACGTAAATTAACGAGAGCAATAAATTGCTATGAAAAGCCTTTCGAGTCTTGTGGTGGCTCTTCTTTGACACCTGAGGTTTCCTAATAACCTAAATTCTTCTAATTCAGGGTCAAATATGAAAACCACCGAAAAATGCTTGGATAGCCTACGTTATTTTTGTAAATCACGCTTTATCCTAGTTTAAATCACGTACTTAGAAAGTGGAGTGCTGCCATGGGAATGGATATTCTGTGTAGTTCAACTATCAAAAATATATGGAAAAGAAAACAGAAAACTTTGGAACGGTAAATCTTGCTAGTGTTTATTTACATCACGAAGCTTAGAGTTATTCTCAAACACCTATCGTACTGCCTAATGGTGACTTCATTGCTGGATTTACACGGTAGCTCTCACTGTTGCATTTATAGATGTGAGAGTTATGTGCTTTCAGGCTTAGAGATGGCCAACCTAATGCCCAAATTCGAGCACCGATCCTTGTTAATAGCTGTTTATGCTAATTCATATTGATTAAAAGTCTTTGTCGGCACACTTCTTCTCGCGCTCGTTGAGATATTCGAGCGTCAATCGAAGGTTACATGCATTCGCGAGCTCCGTTGCGTCAATCCTGGATGTGCTCTCTTTCCTTATCTTTTTGTTTAGATCAACAAACATGGGAAGCGGTGGGGTGGGGGGGAGGGTGAGGGGTGGAGGAGGAAAACATGTGGAGAAGGTAAAAGTTCATAGCTCGTTGATGATGTGGAAGAAAGTAGTTGCAGTCATTTCTTCTACTGAACACAACTGAGAGGATTAGTAATTCGCCGATGAAAGGTGAAGAGTGTTCCTGACGTTGATCTCTTTGAGAAATCACCAGAACTAAGAAAGAGGTCAAGATCGCTTTCCAAAAGGTTAGCTAACAGTAGATCACTTTATCACTATTGCCATGGATGAAACACAGTTGCAACGTTTCAAACTTTTTTTTAGTTCGTGACGACTAGAGACTTCTTGTTATGGGAATCTGGAAAAAATAACCAGTGAGCTACTTGACTCATAGGAACATCTGTCTTCACATGCCATAAGGGTCAAAGCACTTTCTCCATCCATTCTATTACCGTGCAACTGACATCTACGGAAGTGGTCCGATTCATGTGTGCATTCGGTCGCGGCTTGGCGATTTTAAAGTTGATTTAACATTTGAGTACTGCTGGCGTACTCTTGCCACACGTCGGTCCCACATTATGGATGTCAGTCGGAGCCAAACGAGGTCGTTTTGGTTTTTCGGGATCCAATTTGATGCTCTTTTCGTTCCACTACTTTTTTCCCACCTCCTTATATGACCGGTTTACTAATGATCGTTTCTTAGAACGTACTCTTTATGATTTTGAAGATGATATATTCATCGAGTATATCTTTCTACTTCTGTTCAGCAAACACGAGGTGCTATTTTATTTCTTTATTTACGCACAAGCTGACGTTTCGGCGGATTTCGCCTTCCTCAGAGCCTGGAAGGGTTAAGTTGACAGCAATCCATTCGGCCAAACACCCCCATAACCATACAGAGAAAACGCTAAAGCAAGATTTCAATCACATTTAGCATAGCTCTGCACACTCACCGCTTTCTATGAATCTTCCACTGAGTATGTCGCGTGAAGACCGACCTCACAGAATTCACATGGAAGCGTAATGTGCCCCTCCCATCAGAATAACAGGTTTATATACTGTCCAATATCACGCGTGATAACGAGGCAATCCTCCCTGCGGTTCATTTTCGGTTTCTTGGAATTTATCCAGAATGCCTCTAGAGTTTTGCGCGCTTGTGTTCTCGATTCTTGCGCGAGGATCGTAACTCTTACTTCAAAATCTTCTCCGTTATGTTTCTGCGTGCTATGCGTACCTAGTGGAGTACTTAGCTTACGCTTGCCGACTAGGTGTTCTTTTGTACGTACGCAGAGTGGTCTACCCGTTTCGCCGACGTATTCGTCCCCGCACGCTTTACAAGAGATCAGATAGACTGTTCCCGAACTCATGCAGTCACCGTCTCTACCATTGGGGCAAATTATGCAATTTTGCGTTGCACATAGACGGTCGTATAGGCGGTTACGAACTAGCTGGCACCTTAGATTATTCGGTGGTATTCCGATTATCGTTACCGAATTCTCTATACTGGCCCTTCTTAAACAGCGTTTTATAGCTGCACTTACTTCATTTGAAATAAAGGGCAGTATAAACGGGACCTTGTTGTCGCTAGAGTTATCGTTGGGGTACCTGTGGTTTCCTCTACACCTATCTGGAGCTACGGTTTCGTAGCCATTAAAAATGGTACAAAAAACCGTTATCGAGAATCCAAAGTACAAAACCGGCCTGGAATGGAGAGCACCGGTTCAGCAGCTTCAGAAGACTTCGCCCGAGTGCGCTATTTGTTGTAAACAACTGTCAACGTGACTAAAGTACTATTCAAATTTTCTGTATAGCACAAAGAAGAAAGAACCGTTACACTAGATGAGTGGGTCCGTAAAGTACGAGCCATGAGAGAAGACCACCTTGTGCTATACCGAACTTTCATATTACAAGTCGTCATCAATCACTCATTGGTTCAATCATGCAATCATTTCAGTAATCTCCCCAATCGGTAGCCGGTCTAGAATAATCTCTTCTCATTGACAACCACCATCGAGTTTCATTCCGGATGCTCAGGGTCCTATTCTTCTCGGTACCAATGAGCTTCATTGCCTTAATTTGAATAAGTTGGACTCCTCGTTGGGCCACTTTTCACGTGCCCTTGTCTTTTTAAAAAACCATTCATTCAGTCGAATAACCGAATTGCTTTAAGGCGAATGAGAACAAACGTTGTTGAGCTTTCGGATAAATGTTGTTTCACATTTCAGTTAAGAAAAAGAATTACCATTCACAGAGATCTTAGAAGTCTTAGAAGTTTTTGTTGCAATAATTCGTACTTAATAGTTCTTCACCTTTTAACCTCACCAAGCGGTAAATGTCGTAAAAGAATGCTGTGCATGAAAAGCGTCACTCTCCAAGCGATAAAAATAACTGGTGGATTTGTTGTTTCTGCGCGAGGAAAGATAGATGGAAGAGTAGGATCCGCATTCCTACTCATATCAATAAATTAAATACGTTAATCAAGCATGCGAGTTATACGAGGCGAACGCAAGTGTACGAAACGTGAAAACTCGTCCAAAGAATGATAGACGTTCGTGCAAATGACAAATAGTTGTATTGATTTAGGTCTAATGAAAGATAGAATCCACCGATGCTGAAGTACACTCTTGAGACGTCCGACCATGGACCAACGATGAATCGGTCATTTAAGAAGTTGTTTCTCGATAGGCATGAACATGCAGAGTTTTCAAAATAGCTTATTTGTTAAAAAGTGGAGTATTAGAGAAGTTGTTTAAATTAATTCCTAACAGAAATTGACACTTAATTAACCACTGATATTCAAAGGTATAATTGCCTTATTTGATGAATTATTGAAAACGCAATCGATTGGCTAATAATCGATGAAGAAGTGTGGCATTTAGAGAAATATTAGGCCATGACATCAAACGAATTACTTGGAAAAAAAATTTTGTTCAGGCGATCTTCTTTAAGCATAGACGATAGCACAAGGGCAAGGGTCGAAAAATATGGAGTGTGGGTAGGTAGACTCTCACAGTATCTTCGCTGACCACTTCTTCAGAAGAATTTCATCGTCAGAATTCTGAGTGTCCACAGAATGGTGGTAATGCTTTTTATAGATCGCTATGTTTGTATAACATTTTGGTGGCAAGCAATGTAGAGAGAGGTATATTGATGAGAGCAGGATGCGAACCCAGTGTTATTTTGTTAATGAATATTTTATAGAAGAGTCAACTGGAAAGCTGGGCCTTGTGACTGGATGTAAGCAAGACCAAGATATTTAGGCATTTGTGGCGAAGTTCATGGTGTAAGCGACAGGGGACTCAATTTTAATTGTATTTTGATTTGTTGTCAGACGTTTAAAAAATCATGGATAGAAAGATGAAGTAGCCAGCAACATGGAGATGACCAGCTGTTTTAAAATTATACTGAACAAAACATTTCAGGAGGTTGATAAATAGGTACAGGTCTATAAACCCTGAAAAACTAAGGAACAGATTAAGACTTTGGTAAAAAAAAGAAGAAAAGCTTTTCAAAGTACCAAAGAGGGACAAGGGAGAAAGTTCTATTCAGATGGTGCAACAATGGCAATATGTCTCTATTGAAAAAAACTTTGGCAGGAAAAACCGAAGAGGTGATGTGTGCAGAGTATATTACAGCAAGGAACATTTCTCATCGTAAGCTGTTATACCAAACGAAAAAAAGCCGCGGCCAATTGCTTATGGATTGCTGATCGTAAACATCCGAAAAACCACAAAAATGGGTGTTGGCACTGACTTCACACACAATTGAGCACGTACAATGCTGCTCGCACAGAGCGAGAACGTGTCGCAGGACTCTGGTGGCATCGTGAGGTTCACGCCGACATTTTAGGTGTTTAAATAGACCTTCATAGCATGGAAATGGATAAGCTCAATAGAATAGAGCACAACCCTTAGGTCTGTTTTAGGCCTCAAAATCATTGGTAGAGAGAAGCTAAGCAAATTTTGTTACCTAGAGTCTCCGAGGAAAGACACGGCCGTGTATCGACTGGCGAACCTACTGAACCATTTGTACTTTTCGACAAGCTTTGCAGTCAAAGTTGTTAGCTGAGTACGAACCCTAGAGGGTTTTCCTAAGCGTATTGAAAGCAGTAAAAAGATTACAAATATAAAAGTATAGTGGTGTACTTACTAATGAAAGAATGCAAAAAGTTCTACGGCCCCTGACATCTACAAAAACTTCTTACGTCGTGGAATTCACATTACAATTGCAAAAATTAGAGTGTGGGACAACTAAAAGCCTTTTTATCCTCAATCCATTAGCAAATCTTTTGCCTGAAACAGCCTATGACAGAGTTTCTACGAAGTGTTTAACATTACAACGTTAAATAATATTTAGAAAATAAGGTGTACACTTAAAGTAAAAAGCGCAGAAAAAGATTTCAAGTTACGTGCTTTGCGACTAACCACCAGACTTTCAACGAAAATTCTACATGTGTCTCGTATTAGATGTTGGATCCCCCACAATGATTGAGCACCTCATTGTGGCACGGGACTTTATTTAGTGAAAAATGAGATGCACAGCAGGTGTCAGCCTCGCGCTGAGGTCACCCACAATGACAGAGGGTTCAATGTTACCAGACAGGAGCCTAGTAAAGAACTTCGAAGTGTCGCATCCCGTGAGAAACTTAGGCACTATATGGCAAACTACGTTCCAATCCAGAACAGCTATCGACTGCTATTCTGTGACGACCCTCGTTCCGGTACAGCATTTCTTGACACCATTGAAAGCAATTTGTTTAAGCAGCAAAATATTAGTTAAACGGTGATTTATTGGGATTGGTACCACTTTTCGTGGCACCGGAGCCAAAGGATGCGCCTCAGGGATAGATTAACGCTATGAGGGACCACTTGATTTCCCTAGAGATATCAAAATTCTAGACTTGCTAAGAAAACAGGGCATTGGGCTGATCGTGAAAATGCAGCGTGTTAACTTCAATGATGCTGAGATATTTGCAAAACTCAGGACCACAGGTGTACGCGGTGGGAAACGAACGCGCTATTGTCCTTTCCGGGGAGTAACGCGCTCACCGCCACACCATGCGGGTTCTTCGTTTGGCCTATCTCTCAGCTACTTCTATCGATCTTTTGCCATCAGCAATCACGCGTTAGCGAGGATTCGATAAGACGATAAGATCGATGTAAATCGAATAGAAAGATCGATAGAATTAGCTGAGAGATAGGCGAAACGAGGGACCCGCATGGTGTGGTGGTGAACGCGTTACACCCCGGAAAGGACAATAACGAGTTCGTTCGCCACCGCAGACACCTGCGGTCCGGAGTTTTACAAATATCTCAGCATCATTGAACATCATTGAAGTTATATTTCGCAATATACCTTGCCGTTAAAAAGAGTAGGCAGTAAATAATGAGTCAAAACAGCGTGTTAATTTCATAAGACATCACAGGCAAGTAAAATGCACTAAACGCTCACAAATCGCTTTATAACATCTAAAAGTTTCGTCTGACGGCAACAGGCATTAAACGTTTTCTTCTTCGTAAGCAGTCAGCCAATAGTGGGAATTCAAAACAAAGTAGACCTTCATCGTCACCTGTTATCCTTGGTATAAGTCGGTTTCCAGCAAATCAGATCAGACCTCATTACTGCTATCATGGCTAGTTTTCCCGATGATTACATAAAATCGACTTTCCTTTCATCTCAAGCAAAAAGAATCCATCCAATCGATTTCGCTTCCATTCGTCTATCCCCGATAAATTTTTCACTGGTGACTGCTTCGCAATTCTATTATAGTAACAATGGAGTAACACTTTTTATATAACTACTGAAGAGTATTCACTGAAGAATCCTGGTAGGTTACATGAAAAATGTTTTCAAAAAGGAAATTTGGCATCTTCCTGGCTAAATATCTATGCCTTGATACGCAAGGTTCACCTCGTAAGGTACTAGAGGTTGTATCAATCCCGCTAGGTTATGCTAGACGAAAGAAAAATCATTTCTTCAGATAATCCTACCTATGGTTAGAATGGCAAGCGCAAAGTGAACATTTACTGCATTGATTTGCTCCAAGTTCTTAAAAAACAGGTTACTAGAAGAAGAGTTTTTGTAGGACATCATAGCAAAGAATTCATGAGCAGTAGCTTCCAAGTACATGAGAAATGAGAAACCTGGAAAGGCGTACATGAATAGTGTCGTTGTAGAGAAGGAAAAGTTACTTGAAAATCAGAACCTACTGATAAAAAATAAAGGTAAAAAGAAGGACAAAATAGAATTGATCTCAATGCAAGGATGATGAATCTGCTAAACAGACTGTTCATGCTGACCAAAAGCAAATGCGAACATGAGGGCAAGTGGAAGAGTCCAAGAATCCGAGCACTGGCCATCGTGGATCACCTGCGTCGTAGCTCAGCTATTTGGTCACTATGTGTCCACCAATATTCAGTCTATTCTGCTGCTGCAATTGTTCTTCTGAATGCCACTAGGAATGTTTAAGCAGTGGGAAAATCAAAGCTTTGAGTTTTCCAGCAAATAAACAAGCCTCATGTTTTTTTAAGCTGTCAATAAATTCTTACCAAGATTTCCTTAGTCTTAGAGCTGAAGTGAAATATAATCAACAAACTTAGTAAAACAAGTGATATTTCGATAACAACTTTATTCTCCTATCCGGGAAAGGTTCTGAAGATACAAAGGTTTGTTCAATTATATTCAAAGAGCATCGTAACAAAGCAAACGACTGCTATAGGATTTGCGTTTTGCCTGGAATTGGTCGATCATCAAAAGTCACTGTCGACAACAAAAAAAGTGGGAAACTAAGTAAAAAAAGTGAAATATTAATTAGGTCTATGGCTGCTTTTGCAGCCCCATTTTCTAATATCTGGGCACGGCAAGCACGAAAATAAACTTGAATACTTGGATACTGGGATGGCTCGTCCTCACTGATTATGCGGACCCTAGCAGAATGTCCATTTCTTCAGAGATTTGCTGACTTAGCTATTGTGGTTCCCTGGAGCCACGAGGTCGGCCTGGCCAAAGTCTGACCCAGCTCGTCAATACCTTTGTGAATCAAAGGGAGATTTTCCACCATGGGACTAATTTGATACAAGGGCGGTGGTGGATCTAGGTCTTGGTTCACATCTGGTCACGGCAAGCACGAAAATCAAAGTGTTCTCACTCGGAAAAACAAAGCTTTACAAACAAATACGACACATTATATGAAGCAATGCAATTTCAATGTTAAAGTTGGCTTAAGTATAAGTCAAGTACTTTCTTTATCAAGAAAGTTTTCTCAAACTAGTTTTCCTAAACTTTTTAAAAAAATTTTCAAACCAAATAGCTTCTTTATCACCATTCATGCTATACAGCGGAATGGAGCAGATAAAAAAATATACGTACAACTGATGGCTGTTTTTGAAAAGCCTTCTGCATTTTACTGGATCTAAATGTCACGCGAGGATTACAAAGGAATTACTCACACCGTCTCCTATCGGAATTTTCGCTCCCGGACGTTTATGTAGTTTGGGACCACTAAACTGGATCGGAGTAGTGTGAAATGCAGCACGAGCGATGTCGGCAATATCAACGTTTGCCTACCAAAGGGAACACTGCGTATCTTTAACAATTCTGGGCTATCCTTCTGCATCGTTGAAGTGTTGGAGGAGAATTTCAAGTTTCCACCTTGGTTCACTTCCCTCATATCCAATTTGCCTTATGAAAGTTCGATGAATTTGCTTGAAGATTTTCCGAAATTTAACGCTTGGGTCAAGCAAATTATACCTCATTTGCTAAAAATGTGGTATTGTAGTAGAAATGATATACACATAGTGTGACACCATAAAAATGTTACAGCTTCCCACGGCTTTGTAACTTTATTGCTTCTTATTGTTAGTTTGTTTTTTTTTCCACTGGCCCAAATTAAAGATTCGTGTACTAAGAGGGCTAATTCTTCTACGACTTAGACGAGCAGAATCGAATTTCTCGGCAACGAATACGAAGAGTCATCTGATTCAAGTAAATGCGGAAAAAGACTAGCAGCTGCCTTACTAATGATAAAAAGCAAAAGGAATCCTGTCAAAAAGAGCAGATTATTTAATAAATGCTACGAAAATTGTAATGACAAAGACTGCAAGAAATAAAAACCATCACTATTGGAATACCGCAAAATGCTATATCACACCGCATCCAAGAGCGAAGAAAGCAATTGGCAAGTCCATGGCACATTTGAGGTAGTGTTACTCAATAATCGCAGAAAAGTTACTGATGGTAGATTAGAGGAAATGTCTGCATTCCATGGAGCCTCAGATGATGTAGAGATTAGAAGACAGGTGCGATATTGAAACGTGAAACCTTATCTGAATGACTACTTCAAATATAGTTTCCACCTTGGTTCACTTCTGAATGTCTTTGGACCGTCTCCCTGAGTCCCTTGCAAAAGCAAACGTGCGATTGAACTGCCGAAAATGGTAACATCAAACAGAACCCTTAAGAGAAGAACACATTACCAAATGTGTGATTGTGATATTAAGTTGGGGTAAAATGTAGCGTGTATTGATGTTTCGCGGACACAAAGGAGATTGCGAGTGAGCGAGTGAGGAACCGCCGCGACTTATGATGGAACCACCGAAAAGAGGACGATAGAGTGAGTAGATGGGCGTCCAACGCAAACCTCGCAGAAGTGGGCCCGTCATGCAAGACTTCCGGAGAAAACTGGGATTGGGATGCCAAGGCGGCGAAACAGCTGTGAGCGAAGCCGCATGATGGCATAAGAACATTGGTATTGAAGTATATGACGGAACACACTTGCCAAACAAATGTTCGCTATGATAGTGTACAGGAAGAAGTTTCTTCGAGAAAATTACGTGACAGTAATGGCTTGCAAAATATTTACGAAATCCTAGAGAAGTTAAGGCGTGGTTTCCAGAAAGTTGAACTTTTTATTAATGAAATCGCCTAAATGTCCTAGCACTTGAGACATTTGGTTGTAACCACATTCATTAGGATTTTTCAAATTTTTCAATTCTTCATAGCCTTGATATGGAACGAGAGGAAAAGGTGTTGTCGTCAGAATACTTTAATAGCCACGAATGCTTCGAAAACAAAACGGTTACTGTGAATGCCAGGAGGTACTTGTGTTTGGTTCGCAAACAAAAACAACCATAGAATCCTCTGAGCGAAAAGCCGTGCAAGGGCCGTGCATGGGAGGGATTCATCGATGCGCTCTCGTACTGGAACAGGATGAAATGTAAAAAGTGTAATGCTAGGCGTTCTTGTCGATTATTTCCCCATTAATTGCCATTTCGGGAAGGGCAGGGTAGCAGAAGCCTCCGATTTCAGTCAGAGCGATTCCACGAACTGAATTGATAACGGGAGTTTAGTTCCAATCGAAGTGGACTCAACTAATCTGCGTTAGCGCTTTTAAATGTGTGTAACATTTATTTACTGTAAATTTTAAGTGCTATTTCATTTAATGTAATATTAACCTGAGTTTTTCTCACCCCAAAGAGATTTCCGATTTTTTACGAAGATTTTAGCTGAGCACGACGCAAATACCCTTTCTTTTTTGATCATAACTTCATTATATTCCTCACTTTCAGAGCCTACTGTGCTATTTTAAAGCAGATAAAAAGTGGCTAACCAGACAACCAACGCGAGGCCGCAAAATTTGTGAAGAATTTGCAACGTTCTCCGATTTTTCGCTGTTCTCTGAAT
Source organism: Angiostrongylus costaricensis (assembly GCA_900624975.1). Taxonomy (NCBI): domain Eukaryota; kingdom Metazoa; phylum Nematoda; class Chromadorea; order Rhabditida; family Metastrongylidae; genus Angiostrongylus; species Angiostrongylus costaricensis. Next base: position 125,907 of record UYYA01003918.1, read on the forward strand.
CTGGTTTTCAAATATCCACAAAGATCTGGTTATTCAAAACAGCCCTGTAACCTTTGTGTAATGAAAACATTTTGTACGATTCGAGATAACGTTGAACAGGTGTGGTCGACTACTGTAATTTTAAGGTTGTTGCAGTAAAACACACACCCCGTAGCATTATCGTTTTTTCCGTCTTCTTCTCATAAAACAAGAGCAATGATGGAAGCCATAAATCTAAACGGATGACGGATCCTCTAAGCATCAAAATAGCATGAATGTTTGCACCAGTCGCATTATGATGGTACGATTGCGATATTCTAGGAGTTCAGCTGAAAAACTTGAAATGAGCGTCAGATGCGAACCAAAGTATAGAGGATAAGGTCTGAACAGCAACAAAAGTGCTCTCTTCGGTATCTTAGGAAAGTGTACTCAAAAACAACTTGTAAAGGACAAAAAACAAGGCAGTGCTTTATCAGTGGCTCATTTGAATTGCAAACTGGATTTAGACGGAAACGTAACTTATCTCAAGCATCTTTAAAAAATGGTCATAGCAAGAAACTTTGCGGTGAGCTAATCAAAAAGTTAAGATATTCGCTTAAGTGGGTTCAATGGCGACTTATGCACCCCAGATCAATACCGCCGACGGGTGATTGCTGATGACAGCGTTATGTAGAAAATAGCTGAGAGAAACGCAGACCAAGGGCATTCGTGGCGCAGTGTGTAACGCGTGGGCACCCGGAAAGGGAAATCGTGGTTCGATCTAGCCCACGGTCCAAGTTTTGCGAATATCTCAGCATCTTTGTGGCTGTAATCCACAACATACCCTGCTGTGAAAAATTATAGTAGGCATAAAATAAAAAGTTGACATTAATCAAAAAGTCTCCGAAAGAGTGACAGTCATTGTGGCCAAAGACAGTTCAAAAAAGTCGAAGAGAGGAAGGCGAAAAAACGCACAATGAAACTTGAGACACTCGTCTCGAGAATTTTTAAACTGGTCGAAAAAACTGCTAGGTAAGAAGTGATTAGGCAGTTGATATTTGCATGACGTTGTTATATATGTAATATGTTGGATAACGAAATGGAACCAATGCGACGTTTGCGTTGAGAACGGAATTCTAAAGCGGCATTGTGGCCGAGAAAGCGCTTATTTCTTAGGCCAATTGTGGTAGTTAGTCGTTTCCTTGCAGGGATTTGTGCAAACCGACATTACCTTCAACTCGTCGACTAAGCAGGAAGCGATTTGCATAACGTCATGAGAACGACACACTCCTTTAGAATCCAGAAAAACACAGCTAATTCAAAATTACTACGACGAGAAAATTGCTGTACTTCAGGCAACCGAGTGCATACGAGTCCCACCATTTGGAGATTTGATAGTGTTTTATCTCACCGAAATCACGCAAAACGCCCAAAATCAAAGTGAGCGAAAACAGCTCACATAGGAATTGGCGCTAAAGCCATCTTTAAAAAAAAACTCGATTTGGCTGTCTATCGTGACATCGACTAACCACCTAAAACGCAAGTCGTTAAACAAGTAAGACACCTTGCAAATATATGAATATGTATGAATGTCTTGAGTGGATACGGTCGTTGGTCATCTCACTGCTTCTGGCTCGATACGGCTTTGTATCCCTAGGGTCAAATGATTCGATCGACTGCTGATTACTTCGCGACCGACAACGGATTGACTGTAGCATAAGGCGACCACCATAACTCATCTTATTCATTGTGCAGATTCATATTCACCGCTTCAGCGAATTCAAAGATGGAATCAGATGGTGTGGGACGCGAATCCTAATGAAAACGGCCAACTACGTGGAATTGCTCTGCTTTTTTCTGGAAGAACAAGAGCGTTATGCCTTTTTCGTATATCGACGTGAAAAAGAGTCTAAAAGCTCAGGTGAAGTAAAGACCGTGCATCGCATATCTAGTTGGTTAACGAAAGATGAGGATTACATGGCTAGCCGTCTTTCGATGAGTAGCGCTGGAAATCGAGATAGTAACAGAATGGAAAGTGGTTGATATAACTGAGTATTCAAATTTCAGAACGGAAAAGAATAATTGATGTCTATAGCCAAACATAGCAGGGTATAATGCGGAATCAACAACAACGATGCTGAGATATTCGCAAAACTTGGATCCTTGGCCAGGTCGAACCACGGTTTTCCTTTCTGGGGCCTCGCGCATTACACACTGTGTCATGGTGGCCGTTGATCTGCGTTTCTCTCTGCTACTTTTCTACCAGTGCCATCAGCAATCACTCGTCGACGGACGGGGTTGATCTGGGGGCCCAAATCGGCATTGAACCCAGTTGAGTTGCGGCTGACTATTAGGATCGATGATCACTAAATATAGTAATAGTATAGTAATAAAAGATCGATAGAAATAGCTGAGAGACAGGCGAAACGAAGGACCCGTATGGTGTAGTGGTGAACGCGTTACTCCCCGGAAAGGACAATAGCGCGTTCGTTCCCCACCATAGACACCTGCGGTCCAGAGTTTTGCAAATATCTCAGTAATGTTGTGGTTGTATTTTACTAAATATAGTGTTTGAATGCCAAAATATTAAGCAAAAAGATCGCGACCAATAAGCTGAAGCTCGTCGGAGCAACGTGTTCTGGATTCCGAGGTCATCCAGAAGGGTTATTTGTCATAAACGCACTTTATCATCTGAAGTCGCCCCCCCCTGTGCTAAAGTTTTTGTCGTTTTGCGATTAAGACGATTTATGTGGGTGACAACGTATTTTACATATAACTCTAGTTTTCCATGAAGTCAAGCTTTTCCTATCATGAATGATTATGTTGTAGTCGTTCTTTTCTTAGAGAAGTTCGCTTATAAGTGTGGAGGGCTTAACTTTCGAGAAAACGGCAATATAATTACAAAAAGAAGAATTATAAAGTGCACGCAAACGATGGCCTAGATCAGAGGATATGAAAGTGTTGTGTACCAGTAGCCATGAAAACCATGAAATGTAATTAGACGGATTATCAAGCTCTTAGATCAGCGACTTGCTACGAGCGGGTCAGACAAAACGTTCTGTGTAGGAAGTGAACAGAATTTCGTGAATGTATCGGAGTGACACTTCATCGAACGATTTCAATTTCCCATGGGAAACAACAACTGACGTGAGTGAAGGCGGCAAGGAACCATGAATATTAATGTCCGAGGATTCAGTGGGCGTGAAGAATCAAAAACGTAAACGTGGGAAGGCTGCACCCATAAAATACCTAGTGCGAGTGCTTGCCACAAGCTGCACCATATGAACGCTTTAGACCGTTACCGCCAAGCGCTTATTCGGCTAGGGACGTGATTTCTGCGGAGTCACTGCACAACTGTCGCATATACTAGGGTAGAATCTGGTTGAGAGTAAAGAATAGCAAGGATCAATGATGTGATGGGTATTAGGTGAGCACCCAGGAAAGGGTAGACGAAGGCTCGAATATAGCTTGAGGTCCATGTTTTGTAAATATATTAGCATCATAGTGGTTGTATTTCACAGAGTAATAGGTAGTGAGTAAAAAGTGAAACAATGTCGCATATACTGTTTCCACAGCGAAATGCTGCCATAAAAATGGAAGTGAAAGAAACAAGAAAAAATAATATTCAGTAGGTCACGCTCTCGTAGAAAAAAAGGAAGAGATAAGAAAACGAAACAAGAAAGAAAAAGACGAAAAATGCAGAGAAAATCTCAAGGCTGTTAGACCATTTTTATGCCGGATAGTCAGTGCCGGATTTCATTAAGCATCGTTGGAGGTGATCGAGTGCATATCAGACCTTTAACAGTGACTCGCACTGGCCTACCGATGTATTGTGCCAGTGCTGCTATCCTTCCAGACAAGTCTAGTATCAATTTGCCAAGCCCGGAGGAATGGAAGACTTGGTGAGCCATGGGCGCGGGGATGGGTCTTGCGGCCACTTCCAAATATGATTTTTGCAGAACGTAGGAAAACAAAACTCTGTTTTTTCTTGAAGTTCAACCTCTTCCAATTGGTTGTTATTTGAACTGTCAAGAATGATCGACGTTCTACGGTTCGATAATTAAAGAAAGCAATTTAAAAAGTGTTATCTAATAAAGAAAGTCTCTTCACATGTAAATGTCGAATCTTCAGAAAGAAAGCTTTTTTGAAATGCAGCTTTATCACTGGAGACCGGTGGAGAAGTGGTAGACACGCCGCTGAATAATACGCGCAAGGCCTTGGTTCGAGCCACAATCGAGCGAACCATTTGCCAACTCGTTTAGGATCGAGTGTTTGGTAGAAAAGAGCTGGTCTCGGATTAGGTGTTTCCTTCATTCAGAGAATGTGCTGACTGCTTGTGGTAAAGGCCTATAAATGCCATGGCACGGCTACGCCCGGGTTTGATGAAGAGTCTGTTCGACCAGCATTCAAAAAAAAGTCTTAAAGAAGACCAGAGTTCTTAGGTACTAGCCGAGGCCACGTGGAAATCCGTAGTACTTCGTGCGTGGATGGCAGCGAAGCGATTGAGAGAGGTGCTGGGATTCGCAAAACACGAGATATCGGATGATGTGAGGCAAAAAATTCAAAAATTTGTTATGATAACATTATGAAGATGTCATTGTTGTTCAAAGTGCGATTTTTGTTTCCAAGGAAAGTGTACGAAGTATGGCCAACTACATTGTGGCGAAATTTGCCCCAAAAAAGGACTGATGCCTTTATGATTTCTTTCAAGAAACGACCAATGAATGTAAATGTAGTAGTAATAAGAAATTGGGATCTATAGAGAAAGAAATGGTAAAATAGCGCAGTTAGTTTTCATTAGTCCAGAGTTTGAAAAAAGTCGGAAGCATTGCAGACGGCTTAGTAAAATAAACTACTGTTGAGGACGGATGAGAAGACCGCCGGTCCATTGCTCGTCACAGCTTTGGCCAGACATGGTGAACCTCTTTGGTGTGTTTCGAATGTCTGTGGTTGCTAGATCAGCAGATTTGTTTGGATAGACGGGACGTGCATGTGGCGGTTAGGGATGATGGAACAATAAACACTTGGTTATGCTCGGCCACTGGGCCACAAGTCAGCTGGACGCTCCAAAACAACGATGCTGCTGTAATTTGAGTTTTTAATATACAAATAAGCTTATGAATAAAAACGCTAATTATGTGGTGATAAGTCACTGAAACAATTTCAATATAAATATAGAGCGAAATAGTCCTCAAAATTCCATGTCTAAGAGAGCAGAGAACTATGTGGTTGCGTGGTTTTTTCTCTTTAGTATAAGCTTTGCCTGTCAAAGGACCTCTTAACGTATTCCAAAGTGCTGAAAGCAGTTTGGGATTCATCGGAAATTCGCCGAACCACATACAATCGGAAGCGAAAGTGTTGCGAACACGACAGCCACAGCTTCTCTGTGGGCGGTATCACACAGCTTCGTCAGAACGAAAACCGCTAGCTGACATCCTCAGACCAACCAACTACGGTATGAACTGCTTCTGATACTGCTTAAATAGGTTTTGAAACTTTCTATACAGCTTTTCCAGAAATCTACTATTTTATTAAAATAAAATTCCGGTTAACAGTATTCTATAAAATGCTCTGAACATATTACTAGCTGCTGGTTCACTTTTTTCTCAGATTTCTTATAATTGAGGACAGAACAAATGGACGGTATCGTTTAACGGTGGTGATTAATCATTGACGGTCCAGTTGCCCAGATGCATCTTGATGATCTAGAACTAAGCAGTTGTAAAGAGTAAAGTCTGCAGTACATGTCTGAGTGAATAAAACTTTCCAGACCAGAAAATTTCTTATGTTTGAGCCATCCTTTTTAACGGAATAACTTTTGAAGCAGAGTTATGCAGATGAGATCCGGTCACAGTGGTTTCTCACGGTAACTGTTCTTCGTAAAACATTCTTTCAAAGTGGCAACAAAAGACTAGTTTGTGCTTGTTAAATGTGCTAATATCTGTATGATGCGATAAAAGGACAAGTTGAAAGCATTTGTGGCGAAATCCTTATATCTTCACTAGGACGGGTCGCTTTTACAGACACGGCGCAATGTCGAGAATGGAGTGCAGCGGAGCGCGGCTAACAGGGATCAGCCATCTGACGGCTTTCGAATGCTCCCAGCCAGGGTAGGGTCACGCTGCCAATCCGGCCGGCACCTATTGCTGATCCCACCTCAACACCATCTCCATAAGCAGCGGTCAGTTTCCGTTATGGATAAGAAATGACCGTCGTGGTTCCATCAAATTAGTAGTTCTGTAGTAGACCACTAGTGTACCAAATTTCATTTAAGCAGAGCATTACGTTAGGAACAACATACTCTAAGAAAAACTCTCAAGGTTTGATCTGTTGCCTTCACACATAATATGGAAGCTGAAAAAGTGCACGTATAAAGAACCGATCAATAAGTACTATTGGAAAACAACTTTCTTTTTCAGTTCTCATTTTTTTGATGACGTTATCTCCCATTCGGGAACGCATATCCTCTTAATGAGGTTATTTGTGAGGAAGAAGCAGAGGAATCGGTTGGCCTTGCGGATCAGTCGCATTTCTGTGCTGACATTCGATTCCTTCCATTAACACTAGAATTTCCGACATCCTAACGGGCCCTCATAAGCGCAAAGTCATCAGTCATTAGGGCTCAGCGCTGCGCTTTCGCCTTTAGCCGTTCCGAAACAAACTAAAACACGATTCATAGGAAATATTTCATCGGTCGAAGCGTTTCCGACGAACTACATCAGCGTCTGGGTGAACGAGGAAGAAGGGATGTGGTCGGTGGGAACGGGTGACTTCTAATGAGATAGAGTAATTGCGACCTCCGCAAAAGCGAAGCGACACACATGGGATTCCGGCCGAACTCATACGTCGACGCCAGATGAAAGGGGTCCTTGGTCCCTCCACGATAGTAAGACGAGTCGTCCGTGGAAGCGCCAAACAAAACAAGCAATTAGCAAACACCATGTAATCATTAAAGATATTTCTAACATTTAGAGAGAAAGGAACTAGTCTGAAGAACACAACTTTTTCAGCACGAGGCTGTGTCGATTTTTCGCTTCTTTTCTTTTGTTTTCATCGAAGGTAGTCCTGCCTTATTTAATCGTTTTAGACAACCATGTTGCAAAATAGGCATCGTTGGAAGGCCATTTTTTGGCCCTATTTAGTTAAAAGCGAAAAAAAAATAGTAACAGTAAACTGTGCACTGTTACCTAAACGGTGTGCAAATTATTATACGATGAGAAAGTTGGCTATGGAAAAATTTTAATTGCTAGCAAGAAATGCTATATGAAAGACAGCAGAAAATGTCTAGAAAGGAGGAAAACTTTCGAACAAATTTTCCTAAAACATTAATGATTACAACCTATTTCTGAATGGGTATACCAGTAAATTAATGTGTTTTAATAGAAGGGAAGAAGCGATACGTGGGACGATTCGTGAAGAAAAGAAGGAAAAGCTATCTGGGTGCGCAACGCGATGGGAATGAAGCTCCACGGGCGGTCAATCAAAAGACGATCTGGGTGAGTTGGCAGATTGGTGCCAAGCTATAAAACAGCTGACTCCGTTTCTTTCGAGTGCCGCCAGAGGAGCCGAATGCACCGAACATCATAAAAGTGATATATAATGAAATAATAACCAAAAAGTGAATAATGTGTTTTGGAAGAGCACAGAAAGAAGGTAAGGGTGGCTTCCAACAAATAAACGCCTGCGTCTATTCTAAGAGAGTCCGACAGCTTCCTATGAGTATATCCACCTTTAAAGATGATTTCTTCCATCACCTAGCAAGACAATTCTTCTGAGTTTGGAACAGTGTTAAATGGCAGGTGGTTCTGTGCAATAGAGTTATTCATGGTGAGAAGGGACATTAAAAAAACGCCTGGAAAAAGAAATTGCCATCGTTCTCGTTGTGAGGTGACAAACCTGTCTCCACGGTGGCGATTGCCCATGGTGACAATACGGCGCGATTTAGTGAATTCTGGGAAGAAAAAACTGGCACAGCAGCAGAAAAGCAATCTTATACTGTAAAATGCAGAATTGGTTGCAAGGGGGGATTTAAATGTAAGATGGTCACGTTTATTGGTTCAACAGCAAGAGAAGTGCTCGAAAAGCTTAAGCCAACCAGTTTTGTTGTTTAGTGGACGGTATGAGTCATTGGTGAGATCAACATCGGTTCTGGCTGAGAATTTTAGAGCTTCGATGTCAGATGTGAACGCAATTCAGTGTGTATGCTCGATCAGACTGCATTTTAAAGTATGTGACTGGCCGCCCTCTACTATAAATCGCAAGATATGATCGCTCTCAATCTGAAGCTCTAAATTCGACGCATATGTCATCCAAATACAACATCCTCATAAGAGGCTATTGGTCAGCACAAAGTTATCTACAGCCAAAGGTTTCTCTATCGGATGGCAAATGGACCATGGGGAGGAAATACTGGTTTTCCATTCTACTAGAGTGCTAGTCTAAGAAAGGATTGGCATAAACGAGAAATTTCCTTTCCAATTTAGTTTGAACTCCGTAAGCAAACTAAGTGCAAGTAAACTAGGTAGCAGGTTTATTTTAAAATAGATCATTGAATAATTTGGAAACACTTTTCTATGTGATTCTTGTAGAGGTTCAACCGCCGAAATTTTTTGTAGTCATCATTTCTAACAATTTTAGTGGTATAAGGTCATTTAATCACATTAAGAACATTTGACACCAGATGAGGTTAATAAAGAGCATTTTCCAATTGATAAGCTAACACGTGCTTGCTACCGAACTAAACAAGCTAATTCGGCTAGCGTTCGGACGACTTCGTCTTCAACAGAGCTCATGATCCAAATCAATCAGAGTTGTTCACCTTCTCGATGTGGCGTCTTAGTCATCGTCTCGAGTCGGACGTTCTTCAATGGATCACCGCTTGAGTGACGCAACCTCACCCAGCGATATCCTTTCATACAAGACGGTTGTTACTGTTAATAGTGATTGCTCTGTGATAAATAAAGCATAAAGCTCACGGCGTTGATCAATACCTGAGGGAAGTGCCTTGCATTCTACTTTATTAAACATCGTTTTGAGGTGATTGAATGCATATCTGGCCTTCACAATGATTCGCGGTGGTCTGCCGATGTATCGAGCCAGTGCTGCTATCCTCCCAGACAAGTCCGATACCAATTTTTCCACCCCGAAGGGATGGAAAGCTTGGTGGGCCATGGGCGCTGGGATCAATTCCACGTGTATGTTCCAGGGCGCCTTCGACCACTGCACCACACGCGCTCCTTTGCGACAGTAACATGAAATATTAATGAAGAGTGTTTGAATAAATCCATTTTTATCAATAAAATTTGACAGCGCATATAAAACGGTTTTTGAAGTGTAGAGCACTGATGGTATTCTATGCTGAACGTGTACATTTAGAATTTTTTGTTCCATGTCGTCCTTGTCCAACCAAGAAGGTCTGAGTTTGGATATTAGCCTGCAGAATAAACTATACAAGATTCAATCGTTTGGCGAATTGACAGTATAGGGCTGTCAGATACAAAGCTTTGATAAGTCAATCAAATTGTAATGGCTATTGAGTCAGGATTGTCTCCCCTGAGAACAAAATCTCCTTCCACAAATTAGTACATCATAGCCCAAATCCCACACAGACTTCTTATTTAGAACGGCTGGTGATTGAGATAAGGACCGGACCGTTCGGCCACATTCAACTGTTATTCGAAGAACAACTATAACACTTTATTGAAGTACCGCATGGTGTGGTGGTGAACGCGTTACTCCCCGGAAAGGACAATAGCGCGTTCGTTCCCCACCGCAGACACCTGCGGTCCAGAGTTTTGCAAATATCTAAGTATTATTGAAGTTATATTTTAAAATATGCCCTGCCATTAGAAAAGAGTAGGCAGTAAATAATAAGTTAAAATTGTGATTATAGCTACAGCCTCAGTTTAACTGCGTTCGTTGCCCATTTGGGTCCCTGGGTCAATCCCGTTGAAGGGTGACTGCTGATGGCAAAAGATCGATAGAACTAGCTGAAAAACAAGCGAAACGAAAGAGCCGCATGGTGTGGAGGTGAACGCGTTACTCCCCGGAAAGGACAATAGCGTGTTCGTTCACCACCGCAGACACCTGCGGTCCGGAGTTTTGCATATATCTCCGCATCATTGAAACTTTATTGAAGATTCTCCGGAAAGCATTAGAGAGATATAGCTGCAGTGATGCTGAGATATTTGTGAAACTCCATATCGCTGGTGTCTGCTGTGGACGTCGAACCCGTAACTACACTTTCGGAGAGCTAATGTGTTCACCACTACACCATGCGGGTCCATCGTTTCACCTTTCTGTCGGCGGTGTTCTTAACTTGTAGGTGCCACCGGCAGTCACCCGTCAACGGGATTGATCTGGAAAGCAGAAACGGGCATTGAAGCCAGTTAAGCTGAAGCTGTAGTATAAATCACGATGTAGTCGCTTTTCTATTTACTGCATATTCTTCGTTCACGGCAGGGTATGTTGTTAAATATAACAATAATGATGTTGAGATATTTGCAAAAGTCCGGACCGCAGGTGCCTGTGGTGGGGATCGAATCCACTATTATCCATTACTACTGCTTATTGTTACTTTACTCCACTAGAGAAATAGTTAGATGAGCTTTAGTAGACGAAGGATAATTCTATGAGCTTTTTAGACATGCAGAAGAAAAGCTCCTATAGCCATCTAAATATCGTAGTCCGCACTCGCTGCAGAAATCAAAGTAATCATTCCTTTTCAAAAGGCTTAAAAAATATGTCAATTTAGATCTTATTTTGTTCCAATAAGACCAATCATGGTTCTGAGTTTTTAAAGATCTGTGACTAGTCGGATTTTCAGAAGCACAGCAAAAAATGCTGTTCAAATGCTCTTCCAGATTAACTCGTCATCTCCCAAGTTTTCTGAACATACTTTTAATCTAAAAGTTCTTAGTAATTTTAAGCAGAGCTTTGAAATGTTTCGTGCAAGAGGAAGATTAAAAGCAGATAACGAAACTTTTAAAAAACTGATGCCCAGAAATTTTTACTCAGTACGTTCGTCGATATTAGAGAGGTTGGGATCTGCCTGTCATAGCAGTATTAGATGACGATGGGTGGCCATCTGTAAGTCGAATGAGAGGAAAGCAGTACGAGGGGATTTACTGCGCCATTCTTTACGACCAATGGATTACAATCGGGTCGGATTCTAACACGGGCGTCTGGAACTTCGTACCACCGCCGATGAGGATCAACTAGATGTCAACGGCTAGGGAGGGAACATTCGCTGAATTCGGCACGATTGTGGATAAAAATTTTTGAGCTCAAATGCTCTTGCACAGTTCTTAGTCCACCGAATCAACTAAGTACTGCAGCTAGCCCTTTCTCAGCGGAATTTGTCAGAAGACCCGACGAGCAGAACAATGTCATTACCTCATTAACGACCACTTTTAAATAGCAAACTAAAATACAGCTACAATGAAGCTGAGATATGAACAAAACTCGGAACTCCAGTTGAACTTCGAACTCTCGATTACCCATCTCGAGTTTTGACATTTCATGTAGAAGAGTAAAAATCCAACCACTTCAACAATGTTTTACCTGCAACTCTTCTGCTGGAATTTTGCTCTTAAGTGCAAAATGTAAATTGGACGCATCGCACAACCTACTTCCTTCCGGAAGACACTGAAGACTATGCCAGCACATTCTCACCCTTCACTGAGGATCATTTCCCTTGTTTGAAATATGAGATACTATCAAGGAAGCAAATTCTTTATAGTGCAATGTTTTGTGTGCTCGAAAGGGAACAAATCTAATAAATGAGTGCATACTGATCGAAAATTTAGAGACGATGCCTGTAGAACACCAAATGAACATCAACCAATCCATAAACCACTCATTCAATCGCTGACGAAAAGTTTCCGGTACCAGTTTCACAAAGACACCTCCATGACAGGCTTGATTGTCCAAGTGTGGCAATCAAATTACTGACGTGGTTCTAACATAGAGGCGGGCCAAGTCACTATTAAATGCACAAAAAAGAACGATTTTTTAAAACCTAAGAAACGAAATGAGAGAAGCTTTTAGGGCATTACACAGCTTAGACACGAATTTGTTGATAAAGTGCAAGCTTTATATCAGAAATCGACTGCCCTTTAACCTCGGCATGACTAGTCAACACGAGTTTTTCCACTAAAAATTTAATACGACGTTGACTAAAAACTTTATTTGGCCAAATTGCTATGCTTTCTTTAGAGCCGGATTGATCCTAATCGATTTTGCCAAAGTTTTTTCATCTTCCGATGTGGGTCGTTGCAGTCGCATCGAGTCGAATCCAGTGGAGCAACGCTCAACTGAATTACCCTCACGCGGCAGTGCTCTTTCATACAGGGCGGCTGTTGGAGATACTGATTGTCCGCAGACAATTTTTTGCTTTCCTTCGAACCGTCCATCTTGCAGCAGTCTGTATTATTATCAACTAGTATAGAGCATAACAATATTTCTGACGTTTAAAATATTTCGGCAGCAATTCCCATGATTGACTTTCTATTAACCTCGGTATTAATCAATAATTCGCTGTCTTCTTGATCGGCACATTCAAGGTTGTTGCTGTACCCTTTGTCCACGAAAGGCGAAATTTCGGCGAGCTTCACGTTTTTCAGAGTTCGGAAAGGTCAAGCTAACTGCAATCCAGTCAGCAAAAGTAGTCCATTTTATCCTACCTTTCATTTGCAGCGAAGTAAACTGTAGCTATAAAACTAACGTTGCTTAAAAAGGGCCGTTCTAGAAAAATCGGTAGCCATGGTCCACATACAATCAAACACTCTCAGGCGCAAGTTTGTTCGCACCTGCATGTGTGACCGCATATGCGAAGCGCAAAATTGCAATGCTCTAAACGGTAGAGGCGGTGATTGCGTGACTTCGGGCACGGTGTACGTAATTTGTTGTGAAGCGTGTGGGGACGAATACATTGGCGATACGGGTAGATTACTTTACGTCCGTATAAATGAACGTCTAATCGGTAAACTTAGAGCTGAACCAAATGCTCTACGAGGCGCGCATAGATCACAAAGGCATGGCAGAAAAGATTTTGTAGTAGAAGTTATCATTCTTGCATTTGAATCAAACACATCAGCGCGCAAAATTCTCGGGGCATTCTGCAAAAACTCCAAGGACAAGAAGATAAACCGTAAGAAGGAACGCTTCTCTGTGGTCTCACACATATTCAGACTGATCATTTAATGTGAGAGAAGCACATTATCCACCTATATGGACTCTGTGCTGTTAGTCCTTACTTGGAATACTCAGTGGAAGAGTCATAGAAAGCGGTGAGTATGCGAGAAAGGTACTTTGTTTTCAATGCGACTGAAATCTTGGTTTCGTGTTTTTTGAGTTTGACTTACGAAGGTGTTTGGTTTAATGGATTGCAGCAAGTTTGAGCTTCTCAGGCTGCGAAAAAAGCGAAATCCGACGAAACATCACCTTTTGTGAACAAAGAGTGTAGTAATAATTTGGTAAGTGCTTACCATGTACGTGCCTAGCGTAGTGGTTGAGGCGCCCTGTAACACACATGAGATCGTTTTTTGCTCCCCAGGCCCGCCAAGCTCTCCATCCTTTCGGATTCGGCAAATTGGTGCTAGACTTGTCTGGGAGGATAGCAGCATTCGCTTGATACATCGGTATGCCACCGCGAGTCATTGTAAAGGCGAGAATTATGGATTGAATCACCCCGAAAGTCGAATGTGTAGTGATTCTCTCAAGGATTGACCAGCGCTGAGAGCTTTATTCTTTTTATTTTTATGTGCTTGCCAAGAAAACAGCGAATTAATTTAATCGTTTTTTTTAAGTAATGCAGCGCATCGTGCTAGCTGATAATTGGACCGACCGATTACTCTACAATCACTATCGACAACAACCATTTTTTATAAAAGAGCACTGCATAGTGAGTTTTCTCCATTAGAGCGGTGCTTTGCTGAATTGCATCGATGCGATCAAAAAGAACCAAATCGGAAGAAGGAACGACTGTGTACAATCGACTTGGACCAATGCCGCTCTGAGGAAGACGAAGATGTCGAAGCAGCCGCACAAAGTTGTTGGTTAACCTCGTGTTAGCTTCTCAATGAAGAAAAAAAAACATAGTGCAAGCTGTTGAGATTGGCGTTTTTACATGGTCAGATTCAGCTATATTGAAGGCTCAAATTTGGCTCTATCTGGAAGCTTTTGAAAGGAAAGAGGTAGGAAATATTTTTGAGCGCTTTCATGAAAAAGAAACCAAGTGCATTTGGCAGTGGAGAGCTTGGTTTCACCTAACCACAGTTATTTTTTTGCCAAAAAATTGTTTGGATGCCACAGTAGGTTCTTTTTACACCCTCAGTTCCCAGTGTAATAGGAGTTAACGGATGAAAAATATTTTCTTCAATAATGCTAAATGTAATGAATTGTGTATCAGATGTATAGGTGTGGGAGTATCAGAGAGTACTTTATCAACAAGCCAGCCTAGGAAGCGAACTTTCGAACACAAAAGTGATAAACCAGCAGTTCCCTCTACCCTTATTCTAAACTCTCGATTTCTGTCGGACAGTTAGACGCTGGTTCGTTGAAAGGATGTAGGAAATGATTGACTGTATGCTATGCATGACTAAATAAATATTGCAGTGTTGAGAAGCAGAAAGTTTAGTTAAGGAAATTTTCTTACAATAATAGGATACGTGCTCTCAGGAGTGATAACGTACTGGGGTTCAATAAGAGAAAGCTGTAGCACTAAGGGTTTTGAGTTGTGATGTGTAGCAGTTGTGTGACAAGAGACAATGGTGCCAATTGTGAAGTGTCGGAGCATGAAAGAAGCGACAAGCACCTGCACGCCATGCCTTGCATCCGCCTATTCAATTATGGCGTGTTTTCTTCCCGAACCAATACTGGAAAGGTTAATTTGCCAGCACAATGCCTAGTAGGTGCCAAAATGTGCATTAAGACCGATTAACTCAGAATAAGAGAACGACCACATCGTTCTCTTTACTTAACCTTCATGGCTGCTTATTAAGCAAGTTTTTTACCCGGACTACAAAAAGGACCTTACCATGACGTTTCTCGGTTAAGTGAGCATAAGCGGTGAGTGAAAACATATACTGTCTATGATATAAACGAAGGCTACACGGATGAATTGCAAAAGTAGCCGAAGCTTGTAGGCAGAAGTCGTAGCGATTAAAGACGGAGTAGTAACGCGTTCAGTATGCAAATTGACGTTCGGGCTACTCTTGAAGACTTGCAATCAAATGACAACAGGAAGTAGCCAGCACAGAGCGATTAGTTCTTGGTGGATCTCAGCTGCAGAATAATCACATTGAAAGGCTGGAAAACTAGCGAGAATTCATAGTCGATCCTATTCAGTGGTGGAATCTGTTAAGAAGTCATGGTTCTAAGAAGATGACGTGTAACGAAAGTGGCTTAATTCAATTTCTAAATTAGTGTTTAGGAAATCCTAGCTCGATTGACACCTCCATGCTTGCCGGAGATCTGACGACGACTTATTGAACATGGAGACCTTACTAATAGTGAGCCGTGGACTGTGGGATATAACGGTAATGACTACATGGTGCATTTAAAAAAGTATGGAACGTGTGTGGCGCAAGGATGCGTGTAGGGCGGTAGTGAGAGGGACCTTGTGACATATACATAGGATCAATCCCCGACCCCGTTGTTCACCAAAACTTCCATCCTTCCAGAGTGGTCAAATTGCTACCAGATTTCCCTGGGAGGATAGGAGCACTGGCTCGATACATCGGTAGACCACGGTGAGTCATTGTAAAGGCCAAATATGCATTCAATCACCTCCAACGATGGTTAATGAGGTTGAATGTATGGCGCATCCCTCAGGAATTGATCAAGCCGAGAGCTTTACTCTTTTTTATTCTTTTATTTAAGAATGTTCAAAAAGTACTTTCTAATGCTTCCTACACTTCAAGTAAATCGAGTAGATACTTTGGAATTTCAGTAGAACTAAAGACATAAGCAGGACACTTCGGGTTATTGTGGCTACAGAACACATTTGAAATATACGCTGGCAATTGTTTTAAACAAAACGAATGTCAATTCTTTCTTTTAAAAACATGTTGTTTCAATGAACTCAGTAAAAAAAAAGCAATGGCTTTATTGAAATATTTCATCAGAGCGCTTTAAAAGTTCTCATAGAGTTAGAGTCATCAGCAATAACATGCTTTTACATATCACCTCTGTGGAAAGGTTGACGCGGTAGTGAAAACGTGATACAATGTGGGAATTTAAAAACCAAACAAAAGTTTTAATATGAGGTTAAAAAACTTGGGGAATACTTCCCCTTAACGGTTCATTGCACCATCGCGGCACGGGTGATGCTTATTTCATCAGAGCCCCCGGGTGAACTAAACAGGTAATGAAAGTGTTGGAAAACTCTGCACAACACCATTTTGAGCTCCACTCCGTCATTAACTTAAGAACATTTCCAGTTTACAGATCACAGACTACTTAGACTTAGCACTTACTGAGATGACCCGTCTTGGATGTTTTAGAGATCCCCGCATTTTTTCTGTTCGTTTTCTCATCTCCCAACCATCACTTGTTGAGGTGGTCAGTTTCAGGTATACATTAGGCCGCAGTTTCAGCATCTATGGACATGCCTCATCATTTTCGTGATGAATGTACAAGAGGTGAATTTTCCGGAAAACTTGGGATAACCGAAGAAGTGCGCTTTGAAATTATTCCTGTAGGTAGTTGTGAGTTTATTGCAGCTCGGATTCTTCCATAGTGACAGTGGGTCATGTCAGGGCTGCAAGCCCTGCCGAACGAGCGTTCCAAGGTAATAGAACGAGGTCTTAACGGCTGCATTTGTCCAGAATGCGCTGATATCAAAATGGATCAAGATGGATTTATCACCGAGCAGCTCCTAGTTTTCATTCGCTTCTGCCTTATACATGCACTACCTGGTGTGCCTTCCTCGTTTAATTAACTAACATCATAATACATTTTGCGTGACTTTTGAACATAACTTTGCACCGTCTTCAGCAAGAGGAATCTTATGGGTAATTATTCGTGGTATTAGAGCCGGCTACTCACTAGAGACGACTTCGAACTGCTTCAAAAACATTATTTTAACAAATTTACTTAAGGGTTTTGGTCGAATCGATGTGCAGAATACACTGTGCACATATTCAAGTATACCAATGCTCATGAGCATGAATATATCTGTAATATTTATATCCAATAATACGGAAAGTATCACTCAGTTTCGCAGAGAATAAGAAGAGGGTCTACCACCTCACCATCTATATCTAAGGGCATAATCGTTTTTCCTTCGCATCGTAGTAATATTCGTAGCAAGCTCGTTTTCGCCGTCGGAGTAATATCCTTACTAGGAGAAGGTTGCATGTAGAATAAAGTGACTGCCGAGTATAAGTGCGAAAAACTAAGAAAAGCTCATGGACTCATAGATATACGCCTGCCATATCATCGACATGTATAATACATGGGAACTGGGAAATGGTGGTTGAAAAAGCTCATCGGCACGTCAGAACTGCACTGCCTATGAACAGCCCGACGATTATACTTCGCGAGCACTCTTGTGTTAGTTGTAGTTGCATGAAGTGAGAAGAAGTGATCAAATTTAGTGAAGTAGAAGTTCCTGAGGGGCTAAGGAGGGGGTTACTCGAGTAATAGTGGTGAAAGATGCAGTGCCTCGTCGTGTCAAATATTGAACTTAATTAAGAGTCTAAAAGTTGGGCAGAAATGAGAATATCAAGCAACGCTGATCAAGAAGTGATTTGTGGACGAAGTGAGGTATTCCTAAAATTAGTCTCTTCCAGGGACTTGTCGTTCAACAAGTAGAGGAATGTTATGTTACTTCTTTACCTGACACGATAGCTATTGCGCAGCCCAGAATGTATCAAAAAGAACGCTTGTTTTCCTACGAAACCGCTCTATTTTTTTTTGTTACTCCACTTCATGTCTTCATTTTTAAACAGAACTGAGTTTGCTAGCACTGTTCATACGCACACTCAATTGGGTACCCGTGACCCAGCGGTCATTGCAGCTTCCCCACAAGGCATAAACTTCGCTGATTTCATGTGCTTGTTCATGTATTCACCATTCTGCGTCAACGGTGTGTTAAAGCTTACCACCATTTTCTCTAATCCTTCTACATCCATCGATTGTGCCTTCTATCTTTGCAGGAGTAATGTAAATGCCTATTTACACAATGTAATTGTCAGCCTTCGAGGAGAAATGTGAGCACTGCAGGAGAAAATAGAAGCAATCGTCATCGATCCTCGTAGATGAAAATGTGAATGTTGTCTGCGAAATTAGGAGTGTGATAGTAAAGCTTCAATTAAACCAATATACTTGAAACAGTGAGAGATCATCCAGGAAAAACAGCTTCTCAACAAAGTCAGCCACTGCTTGTAGGTTTTTCTGGACAAAAAAAACGAACTGAGAAGAAAAACTTAGAAAGTATGAAAGCCACTTAAGTGCAGGAGACATCCATTACTACTAAAGAAATCAGAGAGCTCTGAAGGGATACCGTTTTTTATAACTACTAAGTCTGACGAGAATGAAGCTGTGAGGAATAGCCGCCATGGCAATCCTCACTCCTTGGTGTAAAGTACAACTGGAAATCTTTTCCCATTGCCAACTCAGGGGTATAATGAATGTGGAATTCAGGATTATCCAAGAACTCTCAGCTTTATTTCAGCTTTAAAGTAGATTGGTTTTTGACAGGGTATCATCTCGAAATCGCTCTGCCTTGTGGATTAATTTCAGGTTCTATTTCATCCAAATGGGAATGTTTAAAGAAACTTCAATTACGCAGTCTCTCCATATGTTCTTTTCCCAGAAATTTGCTAAACTCGCGAATATACTCTCGAAACAATTCTTTGAAGGAAAACGGAAGGAAACAGTTATTAAGCGTCCTGTTCTCTTCGTTAGCCTCATCGCATTTTTATTTACAAGCCACCAGTCATGTGAACTTAATTGGCACGCTCCTTTTTTCGCATAATCAGATTTTATAACGATGCCCAGCACTGCATGAGGCAATCAGGAAAGGGTGTTTTCTTCACGGGCGAGAGAATTATGACAATGAACTGTAGCATAGCTCGTAATCCGTAGCTTGTTATGTCAGAATATACAAAAAAGAGTTTAAAAAGATGAATAGGCTAAAACATGACCTTGAGGTTTCCATTTTGCAAAAAAGAGCTAACTGTGCCAGAAGCCAAGGGGTTAAGTACCATGAAATTGCCAGCATCTCGATGAAAGGAAGGATCTCACAAAGCCGCAGGCAAGTAAGGGAGCGTCACCATTCCTCCACAAGGTTGCTTTCTGTTCATAACTCTTTTTCGTAATAAAATATCCAGGAAAACACGGAAAAGTAGAATTAGATACATCTGTGTAAGAAATGAAATCGCTGATGTTCGAGGTCTCAGCAACACCTATGATTTTCTTGAATCCCGATCATTTCTCAGTTTCTACCTAAACCAGGAAATAGAGGGTTGTATATCGTTGACTACGCTCCAATATCGCTATCGAGACAGCGAGTGTTGGTCAAGCTTAAACCCACTTCAAGTGGAACGCGAATTTTTAACGATGCTCGTTACTTAACGAGAATGCTGAACAGCGAAAAACCGTTTCCACGCAACACAACTGCAATTCGATTTTTTTGATTCCAGCGCTTTCGAAGGCTCTAAAATCATATCGTTTTGCTAGAAATACCGTAGCGCTAGCTCTCCGATTGCTTAACGGTTGTCGGTAAGATTTCAATGGAATTTTAACAAGAAGTTCGTAAGTTGCTTATACTCTGGGTGTAGGCTGTGAACAATGAAACCACCGAGTAAAACCAAACGCTATCAAATTTTCTATGTGGAAATGTTTTGTAGGAGATAACAGTCGGCACTTGTGTATAACGTGAATCATGCTCGATGTCCCTTTTTCTAGCTGATAACCGAGATAGCAGAATGGTATTTTGCTCCAATTTATCTAGCAACTAGAATGCTGTCGCAAAGTATCCAAATCTTTCTTATGTCCTTTATGGAACCAATACTATTCAAAAGCGCGGTTTTAGCGCAATGAGAAGAAAGTAAGGCGCTAATTGCTTTCCAGCGCTTCCGGTTGAAAAAGTGTTTGTGAAAAAGCAGCACTTCAAGGAACACCGAGACATTTTAAAAATGAAGCCTAAGTGTCAGCTGAGTGCTTTGGCCCATCAGCTGCACTTTTTCGCAAGTTCTTCTTCCATATTCGTTCATTTTCTTGGCCTTGGCTGCTGATTAATAGGCTCTGAAACCGGATATGAATATTTGCGTTCGGAATTCATTACGGTCGCTTTATATTCTTGACATGCGGTAGCAAATCACGTCATTCTGCTTTCTTTCATAAAAGTATCTGCATGGGAAGAGGCAGTTGTGGGCGACAGATTCTCCTTAGAATTTTGATCCTGTACTTCACACCATTCCTTTCTTTACTTGTGTCTTCATCGACATTTAGTTTGTAGGAAAAGATGGAATTTCGATCCCTTCCACATCTCCACTTCTTTGTTTTTTTGGAATCTTCTATTTCGCTTGAATAATCATTGTTAACGTTTATAGCATTCTTCTTGAGGAATGGCATCTGCGATGAAATTCTACTACTACTCAAAAAATCCGCTGCAGAAAACGTTGTCAACAAACATGTGGGTTTCCTGCATTGATAAATGAAAAGAACCATCTGTTATCTATTATCAAACTATCCTTCGAATATTTGAAGAGCAACCTCGGACACTCGCCTTGAACAGTTCAAGAGGAAATTTCGACGCAGTGGGTCACTTGGAATTCCGTTTGTTCCCGAAGAGGATATTCGCCAGATATTCGCAGGAAAGGTCGGCCAAAATTCTATATCGCTTAGGACCTTCCGGTCCTGTTCTGGCTTCGTATTGCATAGTTCAAACTGTCCATAAAAATTTTCAAACTCAGAAAATCTAGATTAAATGAAATTCATAAGATTTAAAACTACAAGTCGAACTCAAAACGGTTTCAAGATTGTTTATTCTATTGCTCAGTTGATTTTCGTAGGAAGAAAAGAGTGCTTCCTACATTTACATACAAATTCTATAGACTACAATATTTTGATACCTTCTTTGGTTCATGAGATAGCGCGAGGTTGATAAAGAAATCTATTCGGCTGACGTTTCGACGTCATCGTCTTCATCAGAGCCGATGATTCGAGTCGATGCCCCACAGTTGTTCGTTTTCTCGATGTGGCGCCTTCCTTCGAGTCGGATCTTCTTCAAAGGACCACCGCTCGAATGAGGCAAGCTCACTCGGCAGTACTCTTCTATACGTGCTTGAAGCGCGCATGAAGTTTCCAGTTTTGTCCAAATCTCAGCATCAATGTACAATACATTTAGCAATGACAGTGAGTTCATGAGAAGAAAAGCCTTGCCATAATATCTTGCCATTCACCCTATGAAACAAGTTGAAAAATGTTTAACATCTTTCTTTTTTTGAAGACGTTTGCTGAGTGGCCAACATTTTTCAAGCGCTCGATTACTCCTCCGCACGTAGGGTTTCAACGTACTCATTTTCGTCAAAATGCTCCGGTTGCTCAAAAGAAGACCTGATGGGTGGCAGATGATTTCAAAATGAGCTTCTTCTTCATGTTCTAGGCCAGCAAAAGCGATCGCATCTGATTTTAATCCGATTTTTAATGATGTAAAAATGTTATGGGCGCGTGTGGTATAGTGGTCGAGGGCGCACTGCAACTCACTCAACTCACTTGGAATCGATCTCCGCGCCCATGGCCCACCAAGCTTTCAATCTTTTCGGGGTCGGCAAATTGGTACCAGACTTCTCTGGGAGGATAGCAGCACTGGCTCGATACATCAGTAGGCTACCGCGAGTTAACATGAAGGCCAGATATGCATTCAATCACCTCCAAACGATGCCTAATGAAGTCGAATGCATGGCGCATCCCGCAGGGATAAATCAACACCGAGAGCTTTGTGCTTTTTATAAGAAATATTAAGCCTTTCCAAAATCAATATCCGATTTGCAATTGCATCTTTCTTGTTTATGTTTTGGCAACAGTTTTTCTATCCAATGCTGTATTATATTGGAGTGCTCATTTCGTGCACTTTAGCCAAATATAATTGAATTATAATATAAATGGTGTCTTTGGTAGCTTTTCAAGACTTTTGTTTAGACTAATAAGGTTTGTTCCGAGCTGAGATATGCCACTTTAGGAATAGAGCCTGAGGACGCTAATTTCAGAAAGACATAATAACTTGGCTTGTGTTGACAGTGACAGTGTTTCGCATATTTCAGTGAAGGTAGTCGACCATAGGGAAATGGTATAGCACTTTGCACTTGCAGTAGCACTTCCGCCAAGTACAATTGAATTGTAGTACAAACTATAGTATACCTCTTTAGTGCGGGTATTTTTTGACAGGCGACCTCATAAAGCAAAGCAAGGAAAATGGCCTTCTAAGAAACTACTCTGCTCACTTGTTAAATGTAGTTGAGGCTACACTTTTTATTGGAGAAGATTTAGATTATCATTTTGGCCCTAGCGTTTTTGGAGTGGCCATATATCAAATATGATTCTATACACATGGCTACATATGATCTATACATATGATTCTGACTACGTTTACACTTATTTGTCCCGATCTCGTTACTTAAATAATTGAAGGGTGATGTAATGATCATCGAAGATGAAGCTGGCTTGCCGATATTGACGGTGATCGTGAAATGTCAACGGGCAGCCGACGGTGTATCACAGATGATGGCAAGCCTACCAGTTAGTGGAACATTACATTTTCCGCTTCGAAGAAAGCTTTCATTCGAAATTCCTCTTAGCTTTTTTTTGAAGTGATAAATGGTCTCATTCATCTGTGGTTTCAGTCCAACACCCGCATCAAACACATGGAAACACGAGATTCGCAAGATGATTCCGCAATTTATATGGACGTTCTTGTCGAATTGGAACTGGAGCTTGGTACGAGTGCAGAGGATGCCATCGCAGCTATGAAGCAGAAGGACCTACAGGTGTTCATAACATTTTTGTGGAAATACTATTTAACTCTTATTTACCGCCTGTTTCTTTAACGTCAGGGTATTACGTGAAATACAACCACAATGGTGTTAAAATACACTACTTATAGCACCGTTGAGCTAATTTTTTATCCTAATGGTGCCATCAGCAATCACCCATCAACGGGAGTGATCTGAGGAGCAAAATCGGTATTGAACCTGGTTAAGCTGAGGCTTCAGTCGAAATCACAATTTCATTTGCTGCCTATTAATGGGATGAGATGAAAGCGAAGCAAGGGCCTCACTGGTGCAGAGGGTAAAACGCGAGCCTCGGAAAAGATAATGGCGGGTTCGAATATATAAATAGTTTGAACAACAACTCGTATCTATGTGAGTTCGTAATCATTTGAACACCAATACTTGCCGAAGCGCAGAAAGATTTTTATCTTTGTTGCATGCTTCCTTAGGCCATCTTTATGCGAGCTCCAGCATCTTCTCACTCCTTTCCAGCAACGCATCCTGACTCATTCATATGAGTTTCTCCGTTAACCCTTCCGCGAACATGCGCATTGATTTCAATAGATACGCCGCTGTACGTTTTCGAAAGTACCCCTTGAATTCAATGCGCATTTCAATTTCGCTCCAAATACACGTGGTCAAATAACCCTGCCATGCGAAAATAGTCGCAGTCGTAAAAGAGTTGAACCTTTTAAATTGTAACAACTACTAAGTGCACGGCGTTGACCAAAATTGCTTGTCTTTCAATGTTTTCACGCAGATACATTCAAAACATCTTTATGACCTTTTGTAGTCAATCGATTGGTTATTGAACACAGATGCTGGGGCTGTTCCATGGATTGGTATTCTGGCTATGCATCCAAAAAGCCATTTTGGAAGGTGAGGTTGAACAGGTGGTTGTAGAAACATGAATGAGACACATAAATACACCCCGTGTATCATAGAAAACCATGCAGAAGGCTAATAACATCATAGTTAGATAAACGGCCAATTTTTTAAATCACATACAGGAGGTGTCCGAGAACATGGGAACAAGCACATAAGAACATAGCGGATATTTAGAAGTTATAGAGATATGAAAAATATGAGAAGCAAAGCAACCGGTAATAGAAGATAACCTTAATAAAGCAGTGCATCATGCCTTTGGACGGACTCATGGGCCATACATTTCAATGCACGTTCTGATTGGTGTTCCAATAACACGCGGTCCGGCAAGTCCAACACTCGAAAATGGCCTCGATGGCGACTGGACTAACGATAGGTAGCCAGGCAAAGGGGTCCAAACGTGTTTTTTTTCTACACAAACCTCGCTACGCGTTTTTCTTACTTTCACTGGACCTTCATTTCTATTTGCTCGTAATGGTGCTCAAGGTTTTCTTTCGAATTCCACTTTCTTCCAGTATATGGCTATGTGTTCATGCCCATTCCTTCCCTGCTTTCCATTTTACAGAGCTTCCTCAGCATCGGTACCAAAGTTTAATAGAAATCTGCTGGCATTGTGCATTTTATTGCCATCCTAATTTTATTGGCCTCGCCATTAACTGTACTGTTGGGGTAGGCAACTTCACCGGCTATAAAAGAGTGGTGTTTCCGTCTAGGAGAGTAGTTTGGTAATGTTCTTATGCGAGAGTGGGATCTAGTCATAGATCGACAAATGTTGTTACGGTGGGCTTTACTTCGATTATCTCGAAAGGTTTTTTCGTGGTTGGCGAACGTTAAAGAAGTAGGTAAGCAAAACTCTCGACAGATTTCTAGAACACTAGCTGTCTTTTTAAAGCGAAATAAAACGATAGATAAACGGTAAGTGTAAGACAGTGTGCGAAAACTAAGCTAATTGAGCAACTCGCAACAAGAAAGGGTCTTGGAGATGAATGCTAAACGTGCTACTTCGGTGCGACTTGGAATCATATGTCTTCGGTACTGCAAAGTGGCCTTGCTAATTCGTTCATTTGTTCCCAGCTCATCTGAGTGATCACTCGAACGCCACTGCAAATCAAAGAGTGGTTTGTCGCTTTAGGAGCAGTTGTTTTGTAGGAGGACAGGAAAATTTCACCTTGAAAACCGAAAGACGACTGGCTAGTAGATTTGATGAACAAAGTAGCATTTGAAATAATTATCACTTTATGTAGCAGAATGAGGGATATTTTCTTCAACAATTTTTTGTTCCATAAATGTTCTGTGAACAGTTGCATGTTAACTCGAAAGACCTGCTTTCTATGAACCTCGGCATAGATAGTTGATATATTTATTTATGTGATCTTATAAACTGATCTTCTTAAGCTGACGCGAGGTTGGTACAGATCTTCGTTGTCGTTGTCGTTGTTTTTGATGTTATTGAACGATGGCTGACGTTTCGTCGACTTCGCCTTCCTCAGAGCCGTGATGTTACGTGCGGGACTCATGTTATGCTTTCAGTTCTATGAAGTATCGTTCACGATGAAACCGCCAGTTATCGAAAAATTTATGGAACCAGGAACGAACGGTACGTTTATTACGGATCATGTGCTTGAACTGTCGCGAAACTACCAATGAACAGCCTCTTTTCTCATTAGCATTTGAGGTTTAATGATGACAATCCAGCAACTCCCACGACCGACTTTCTATTAACCTCGGCAAACGCGAGGTGTTATTTAATCCTTTATTCACGTACAAGCTAACGCTTCGGTGGATTTCGTCTTCCTCAGAGCCTGGAAGGGTCAAGTTGACAGCAATCTATTCGACCAAACACCTCAATAACCAAACAAATAAAACGGTAAACCAAGATTTTAATCACTTTGAACACATCTTTGCACACACATCTCACCGCCTTCTATGAGGTTTCCACTGAGTATGTCGCGTGAAGACCAACTGCACAAAATTCACATGGAAGCGTAATATGCCCCTCCCATCAGAATAACAGGTTTATATACTGACCAATATCACGCGTGATAATGAGGCATCCTTTCCTGCGGTTCATTTTCGGATTTCTGGAATCAATCCAGAATGCCTCGAGAGTTTTGCGCGCTTGTGTTCTCGATTCTTGTGCAAGGATCGTGACACGTACTTCAAAGTCCTTCCCGTTATGTATCTGGGTCCTATGCGTGACTAGTCGAGTATTTGGTTTACGACTAGGTGTTCTTTTATGCGGACACAAAGTGGTCTACCCGTTTCGCCAATGTTTTCGTCTCCTCACGCCTTACGTGAGATCAGATAAACTGTACCCGAGCTCACGCAATCACCGCCTTTGCCGTTGGGGCAAAAACAAAAAAAAAACAGCGCCCTGTTCGAAAAGGCAAACATAAACCAAATACCCCGCTAGGCACGCATAGGACCCAGAGACATAACGGGAAAGACTTTGAGATACGTGACACGATCCTCGCACAGGAATAGAGAACACAAGCGCGCAAAACTCTCGAGGCATTCTGTATTGATTCCAGAAATCCGAAAATGAACCGCAGGAAAGGATGCCTCATTATCACGCGTGATATTGGTCAGTATATAAACCTGTTATTCTGATGGGAGGGGCATATTACGCTTCCATGTGAGTTCGATGCGGTTGGTCTTCACGCGACATACTCAGTGGAAGCCTCATATAAAGCGGTGAGTGTGCGAAGCTGTGTTCAATGTGATTGAAATCTTGGTTTAGCGGTTTTTTTTCTCTTTGTTTGGTTATGGAGGTGTTTGACGGGATAGATTGCTGTCAACCTGACCTTTCCAGGCTGAGGAAGGCGAAATTAGCCGAAACGTCAGCTTGTACGTGAATAAAGAATAAAATAACACCTCGCGTTTGCTCAACAAGAATATGAAGATAGTCCAGCAGTCTGGCTTTACATTCGTTTACAACGTTTTACACCACACAGGAATCTCCCTCTTTGCACGTGCTTCCATGGAGACCCGATTTAGAGCATGGGCTCCAGTTCCTGAATCGAATTTGTTCATAGCTCTACATAGATGTATTCATGCATGGGGTGAGTGTGCTTGTGTACACCTGAAATTTGAAATGTGAATGGATTCCGCCAAAGAAAATGAGCGCGGAAATACATGTGTAAGGTTCGCTTTCAACAGTATCACGCGCTCGATCACAGCAAGATTTCTACAAACATGGTCGTCAGGCTCCACAATGAAGCTAACAACTTTGCCACGAGTATTCTCATTTCGCTTTTGCTGGGTAAGCCACTCTAACATTGGTATCTTCCTTACAGTACAAGCTGATAGTGGAGGTTAGAAGGCCTTATAGAGAGAATGTTAGAGTGGATAAGACGAGAAGACGCTAAGCATTAAACGACATTACTATGACGGAGGAGAAATGTTTTTAGGAACATGCACAAAATGACATGAAACGTCGTTAGCTCTGAATGGTTCTCGCCACTTCAAGCTAACACGATAATGAGATGATATGAGCATAGAGATCCTACAGGAATTTGGAGAAGTTCAACAGGAGGGAGAGTAACGTTTAACAGAGTTTTCATTGCGGCAAATTCGGCGACACAATTGTGCCCAAAAGAGGAGTGTACTGCTGCCTACAGAGGGAAAGTTATTAACAAAATGAGAATTTGCCATGAGTTTAACATAAAAACCAGAAGTGGAACAGAATTCCAAAAGAATTCCTCTGCAGGGTACCATAATTGTCAATCTTTGCCACGTCGTTGTAAAAGGTGTAAGAAGAGGCAACAACAGGAGACTAGGAGCTCTTGCTCGTTCTGATTGCTGTCTTCCGTTTTCAAGGCCCTAAATGGAGACATCCCTAATAGTGAAGGCAGTAAGTTAAAAGATAGATAGCCGTGTGAGATAGAAAAGCTCCAATATAAATTCGAAATAATGGGTCATATTCAGGGGCAATGAAACTCCTTATGCTATCACAGGTAGATGGTGCCAAATCGGATGTAAATGTTTTAACTCACTGTGGAATGAAGTGATCGTGGAAGCGTAGGAAATCCCCGTTCTTAATACTCAAAGGTTCTGCATACGTATTAGAAGTTTCGCAACCAGATGCTCAACATAGCAACACTAGGAAAGGTTTCACAAATAGCAGTTATGCTATTTCCATGCCCCAAAAGAATTCAAGAGCTGGAACATTAAGACCAAGAGGAAATGTGCTGTGTTCGTCGACCTGGTTCACATTTCAGGTTCACTTAGTATAGTTTTTCTATCTTTGCCTTGACATTACTAATGATCAACCTAGCATCGTTCTCCTTTTCTTTAATTTGTGCTTCATCGGACGTTTTTAGTTCGATGAGAACTGGAAAAACGCAATTACAACAGCAGTGTTAACATGGGATTTCAAAAATAGAGCTTCTTCAGATGCAATAACAGGATGTCAGTGGTTTCCTAAGACAATCTACGATCTGGACATTTGCGCGAAAAGAGTGATCATGTATGGGGCTGGTCTAGATGCAGATCATCCGGTAATGCTTTTAAGATATTCTGTACAAATTGTCATCAACCGTTACGTGGAGATTTGGTGCTTTAAGGAGGAGCGTTTCCTACGCTAAAGATATCAATACTTATGCTTTAGGGTTTCAAAGACATCGAGTATCGTAAACGACGACTTTTGTTCGCCGATATAGCGATGAACTACAAACAGTAAATTTCTTTTGACGACATTCTTAATGAAATTCTAGGTAAATCCCGCCTTTGTAATAAATGATAAGTTTCAGTGGAGAGGCAATTCCTCGTATTGAGTACATCGAAAGTGAAAGGAAAACGTGGGGAGTTATATACCGGAAACTAAAAGAATTACACAAAAAGTAAGTTTTTCAAACGAGTCTCTTGACATTGAAGAGCAAGATGTGAGCGCTGAAAAATGCAGATACGCCTGCCAGGAGTTTCTCGACAATTTCGCGCTTCTTGAAAAGCACTGTGGATACTCGGAACACAACATTCCTCAACTTGAAGACATTTGTCGTTTCCTTAAAGGTTCGCGTCTTAGCATTAATTTCAATACTACTTTATGAAAATTCTCATCCGAGGCCAAAACTCGGGTTTTCATGTATGCTAGATTCTTGTCTCAATCCAACCTTGCGACAGTTATCCAACAAGCTGCTTCAAATGGCGTAATTGAAATATTCAATCTGAACATAGGATGGAATTCTATTCTTGAATGTGGAATTTACAGGTGCAAAATAGTGTAGTAAGAACACTAGAGAGTGTCGTTCGTCTTTTATTGTAGCAAAGACCGGGTTCCGAGTTCGACCGGTGGCCGGCTATCTATCGGCGCGCGACTTTCTGGCAGGCCTCGCGTACCGTGTCTTCTTTTGCACACAGTATATGAGACATCATGCCGATCCTCTCTACACTCCAGAACCGTAAGATCTTTAATATCTTTTTGAAATAATCCTGTAATAATCGTATTGCCACTGATTACTGTCTGTCATATTTCATCAACTACAGGCTACGGCTTTCAGGATAGGGTGTTTTGGTTGGCGGACATATCCAGCCTATGTGACTCCCCAGTACCTACTTTTTTAAACTCACTTCACGTTTTCCTTCTTTTTCCGGTTTTCTATACAAATAATCAATTGTGTGAAGAACACGATTTATGGCATTTATGGTTTGCATATTCCTTATTCTCCTTCATGCTTTGGTCTATTATCAAAACATCTTCTCATTTGGTCGAATCCACATCTCATTACTGCGGATTTTTTATCCTGAAGTGTTGCCACTGAGACAGCAGCCGGCCTTGACCGATCAAGAAGAGGAAGCACAGAGCGCCAACTAAGTTTTATGTAAAATTTTGCCATAAAATACCCTTTAGTCACAGTAATGACGATTACAGAGACACAGTGCATGAGCTTATGGGTCACATGGCACTGTTCGCCGATCCAGACTTTGCGCAGTTCTCGCAGGAAATTGGCCTGGCCTCTCTCGGTGCCAGTGACGATGATCTCCAGAAACTCGCCACGGTGTGTTAATCAGGATATCTCTCCGATTTTTCTTACACATTCGAGAAATAGTAAATGAGGAATTCTGGGCAGGAGGACTTTTGAATTCGATTTGTTTGAAGTTCCTTATTGCAGCTGGATTACATCATAAAGAAACTATATTCTTAATATTATTATTATTTCATCTTTTTACTATTTTTCTATTGTCTATTATTCTATTATTACTGTTTTAATATTTGCTACTAGTTTCTAATATATTCTATTACTTTACCCTATCATCACAACGGTTTATCACCTCAACGTATCTGGCAGGTGTTCCTGGGTATCGGACTGCGATGTACAGCTGAAGATCCATCTCATCGGCAAGTTCTCCCAAACCGAGAGGGAGGTTTTCCATCAAGAAGCCTAGCTAAGGGTAAACCAATACCAGGATCGACCGACCACTGTGGTAGCAAGCTAGTCACGTGGTGGCACATCTCTTTCTGATCCACAAGGGCGGAGACTGCCTGTGGTGGTGTCGACCTGGGAAGACTTTGGCCTGGCTAACCTTGGGACTCCAGCGAGCCACGATGGCTAAGCCAGCAACACCCCGAAAAATGGAGATTATGCTGGGGACCGCACAAATAGTAAGGACGGGCCGTACAAGTATCCAAGTAAGTGAGTATTTCCTACTATTGTCTATTTTTTCAATTATTTCATTGTTCTTTCGTTACTTTTTCTTCAACCACTATTTTTCTAAAATACTGAAGCTTTTTTTGAAGAATCAAGTTAAAAACCACATCACCTACATTGAATCTGATGTGATTACGATGTTTCCGACCACGTACGGAAAACACAATTAACACGGAACTTTCAGCTTTACTTTTTTTCTATCGAATTCGGTCTCTCCTACGACGGACCAAGTGACTTATCAAACAAAGAGAACCACTCCACTTCCTCCGTCAAGTACAAAGTCTACGGAGCAGGTCTCTTGAGTAGTGCTGGAGAGCTGCAGGTTTGCATTTGGGCCTTTCTCTTATTTTGCTGAAGTTTTTTAAGGTTTTTATTCGTTTGTACAAAGTAATATAAAAATTGAATAGACCAAATTACTGCGTTGGGGAAATCCATCTTATTGCAGAGCCAGAAAGCGGCAAATAAAAGCGTTCCTTTCAAGTTTGACAGACTATATCGGCTCGAAACGCTCCACGAATTTTAGTGCACTATGTTCTCCAAAAAACTGCTTTGCCTCAATTATCGTTCATTCAGCATGCCGTCGAGGATTCACCAACAATCCTTCGCTTTGATCCAGATCGTGTAGTTCAGCAAGAGTGTCTTATAACAACTTTCCAGGATGCCTACTTCTATACGAGAAATTTTGAGGAAGCGCAGCTGAAACTCAGGTATTCGTTGGCTTTTTCATGAGCAAAAGTTCATTTTGCTCTGAAGAGAATCTAAATAAATAGCGTTACGAGAACTTATTTTCCTTCAAGATCGGTATGACTAATCAACATGTGGTTAACGAGGTTATACGAGGTTGTTATACAACTTTTATTCGGCTAACGTCTCGACGTCTTCGTCTTCATCAAAGCCGATGGTCCCAGTCGATGGGCCTCAGATTTTCGCTTTCTCGATATGACATCCTCCCCTTCGTATTGAGTCGAATCTTCCTCAGTGGAGCATCTCTCGCATGAGGCATTGTCACTCAGCGACGCTCTCTTATACAGGATGCTTGGCGATTGTCCGTTCATAACAACTTTTCCAGGACAATTCATTCCGCAGAAGCTATCAGCTAGCATAGAGCGTAATAATAATCTTAACCCTTTCATTTACTGCCTACTGTTTTTGATCGCTTTGTATATTGCGAAATATAACCTCTATAATGCTGAGCTGTTTGCAAAAATCCGGACCGCAGGTGTCTGCGGTCGGGAACGAACGCGCTATTGTCATTTCCGGGGAGTAAGGCGTTCACCACCACACCATGCGGATTTCGCCTGTCTCTCAGATAGTTAAGCTACGTGACAGTAATATTTCGAAAACTGACTTTCTTTTAATCTTGGTCAGATTAGTCGTTGATTATTTTTGAAATATTATTAATGCGCCTTGTGCTAGCTGATATTATCACCGACTTCTGCAGGATGGATTGTCGGGAAAAACAAGTTGTTATCACTGGACAATCACTATTGTCAACAACCAAAATCCTGTATAAAAAAGCGTTGTCGGACGACGATGCCGCATCAGAGAGATGCTCAACTAAGAAATATCCGACTCAATGCGAAGACGAACACGTCACATGGAGAAGACGAAAATCTGCGGGCCATTTACTCGGAGCGTCGCTGTGGTGAAGACGAAGACGTCGAAACGTTAGCCAAATAGAAGTTGTATAACAAACTCGTCTAAGCTAAACAATTTTAACACATGTCAAATAATTAGTATTTATACTAGAACCACTTCTTATGAAAGAAAAGTGAGAATTTTCAAGCCGACTGTCATTTAAACTCTGCAGTAAAATAATCAAAATAGACGAAAACATGAATGTTTAACGGGTTACAGAAGTGATACAGGTAATACAGGTCCTCTTCGTAAGGGAACCATTTAATATCATTTCTTTTCACTTATCTACAAGCGCTTGAGAAGCATATAGAAATCAATCGTAATGATGCCGAGATGTTTGAAAGACTCTGGACCGCAGGTGCTTGACGTGGGGATCGAATACATTATTACCTTTTATGGGAGCAAGCGGATTCACCACTACACCATGTACGCCCTTCGTTTCGCCTTTCTGTCAGGTAGTTTTCTGTCTACCAGCGCCATTAGCAATTATACGTCAACGAGATTGATCTGGAGATCAGAAATTGGCATTGAGTCCATTTATGATGGAGCTCTAGTCGAAATCACAATACTAACATTTTTATTTACTGCCTAGTACAATTTTTCGCGGCAAGGTGTCATTTGAAATACATAATGATTGTGATTCACCTGAAAACTCCGGCCTTCGGGTATCTGCGTCGGGGATGAAATACGCTATTACCATTTCTGAGCCCGAACTCGACCACCACCACACCATGAGGATCTTTCGTTTCCCCTTTCTCTCAACTAGTTTTTTATCTACCAGTGCCGTCAGCAAAAAGGCAAAACGAAGGACCCGCGTGGTTTGGTGTTGAACCCATTAGGCCTCGGAAGGGATAATAGCGGGTCCCCGCAGCGCGAACCTCTGGCACAGAGTTTTGCAAATTTCTAGGCATCATTGTGCTTTTATTTCATGTAATACGCTACCGTAAAAAATTGTTGCAGCTAGTAAATAAAAGATTTAGCATTAGAAACCAAACGTAAAGACCATCGTGGCAGCCAGTATAACATCGATTTCGGTAGAACGCGTAACACCAAAAAAAGCAGGTTATATTGGAAGGCGGCCATAGCCGTCTTCTATAAAGGCTCACCGCCAAGTGAGGTTCCTTATTCGAGCGGTGCTCTACTCCAGAAGATTCTACTGGGTACCTCAACGAACACCTATATCGCAAGAACGAGCAGTTGTGGTCTGTCGAATCGGAGCAATCCTGCATTGTTGGGGCCGAAGACGTCAAAACACTAGCCAAAATAAGTGTCGCTATAAACTTCATGTAAGTTCAACAGGAAGAGCGAGATATAGGAATTGCTGCGCATGTACAAATTTTGATTGGTGCGCTGTTAATTGCATGGTGCCATCAAGAAAAACGCCCACATGGAATATAAGTTTCCATACAATATTGTTTTTCGCTTTTTATTATTCTTTGTTACTATTTGTCGTTATTCTTTCTATTCTCATCACTGATAAAATTAGCGGAACCGAGACTTCTAACATCATCAGCTGGGACTTTTCATAAAGGGATCTTGGCTCGATGTGTTGATGGACCCATTGGAACCACAAGTACTGAATAACAACCTAGTTCCATAAAGTCGTATAGAGAAGTGATAACACCATTTCAATGCGCACCGATTATACAGAACATGGTGCAAGGCTGGAGGTCACAGTAGAAGAAACAACATGCTGCCGCAGCTTTCACGTCGTAGGAAAAAACACGGACTGTAATGGCTACGGAAGTCGGCACTACGGTCACGGCAACTCTTAGCTCCAATTATACAGCTCATTCCCTACTCCGCAATGCTGTAATAGCTATGAACTATCAAGGATGGTGTAACTAATCAGAAATTAACATCACAGAAAAGGAGTACAAAAGGGAATAGATAAATTGCTTCAAAGCGATGTTTTAATAAAGCTAGGCTAAATCTGCGTCAGTACTTTCCTAGAGATGATTAAACGCTTTCGCATCTCTAAAATCCGGCTTTGATTTAACCTCGGCATAATTATCAGCGTCTTGGATTGTTGAACAAGCACGAAGTTGGCAATTAGTTTTATTCGGCCAACGTTTCCACGTTTTCATCCTCTTCAGTGCTAGATTGTCGCAAGCGACGATCCACAGCAACTCGTTCTCGCGATACAGGTGTTCATAGCAGCATCGGGCCGAATCTTCTGGAATAGGGTACCGCTGGAATGAGGAATCTCACTTACTGGGGTGCTTTTATAGAGGACGGCTATCGCCACTTTCTGATATTATCTTTCTTGGCTGCAATGTATCTATTGGAATTCGTGGAATTATTGGTTATATTGGGTGGCACGATCGCTCTTGTGATTGATTTTTAAACACCTCTCAAATGCTTGCAGGTGAACAGAAAGGAAATGATGTTAGGTGGTTTACTTAGGAAGAGGACCTGTATTATCTGTATCACTTCTGTAGCTCGGTCAAATATCCAGTACCTTGAGCGTGTATTAACGAAATCGTTCGCCTCGTCAACTACATAATCTTTTATATATTTATATGATCTTATAAACTAATCTGGTTGAGGCGATGCGAGGTTGGTATAGGTCTTCGCAGTCGTTGTTGTTGTTGTCGTTGCTGTTGGTGTTATTGGTCGATGGCTGACGTCTCGGCGATTTCGTCTTCCTCAGAGCCTAGATGTATTTTATGTAACAGTAGTCTTATATTCCGTGAAACATTATAGTATTAATGAAGATCAAACTTCCAAATAAACGCCACCAAAATTGATCAAAAAGGCTACTCACCGTGCTGTTACGAGTGGGACTGCCCGCGTGTTGTTCACGTGGGACGGCGAACGAGACCCACCCAGGGGTCAAAATATCATTTTGGAATAAGGTGCCAAGTCACGTGTGATAATGAGGCATTCGTCTTTCCGATTCATCTTGGGTTTTTGAAATTTGCCCAAAACGTCTCGAGAGTCTTGTGCGTTGTTTTTGGTTCCTGCGCTAGGATCCGAACAGTCACTTCATAATCATCGCCTTTGTGCTTTTGTTCCCTATGTGTAACTCGAGGAGTGCTTTGACGAATTTTAACTTTCCCATCTAAGTGTTCTTTTATGCGGGCACAAAGCGGTCTTCATAGTCTTAGTATGCTCCGCTCTCTAAAGGACACGAGGAGCTTCACTTTCCGACGTAATGTTCTTCATTCCTACTGTAGAATGTAGTTTTGCATAGCCACTCGATCACAGTGCGATATCAAGGAATAATTCCCTCAATATTTGCCATGACTCAGAATCCCACTCGGATGGATGTCAAAATATCACGGTAAGTGTATGGCGGTTACCGAATTTCTCTAGGAAAAAAGGAGCAAGAATGCCTTGTGACTATGGAAATGAAAACAGTATAATCTGCTTTAGAATGAAATTATAAAGGCAGCAAAGAAATGCAAAAAAAAACGAAACAACGAGCAGTGCTGGCAAGTTACTCAGTCGTCCTCGTGGGAAATTTGATAATTGCTAAAATTTTGCAATAGGTTCCCATATAAAATTCTGGCGCAGTGGTCGGAGGAACCCTGCAACACTCACAATGAATCGATCTCGACTCCATGGCTCATCAAGCCTTCCAACCCTCTGCGGTCGGCAAATTGCTACCACACTTCTCTGGCAGGAAAGCAGCACTGGCTCGATACATTAAGATATACGATATAAAGGCCAGATATGCATTCAGTCGTCTCCAACGATGCTTAGTGAAGTCGAATGCATGGCGCATCCGTCACGGATTGATCAACGCCGAGAGGTCTATCCTTTGCCCATTTAAACAACCACGATTTGTTTCTTCAAAGCTTTTTAATGTTTCATTACGACAAGACCTGATATAACATGTATTACATTGTGCGGATCCAAGCACTTTTTACATTCGATTCATTCACCTCCTTCTATTCGCTGTTCACCACGGCTTTCGAACTTCTTGCTTGTGACTTCGGGTGCCGTTTGAGGAATTTTTTTAAATCTTCGTCACGAATCTCGTTGAAGGCTGGTCAAGTGGATACTTTCTGGAATCCCGAAATAGCCGTGCTGGGACGTTCCCTCGTGGAGTGGAGAGAGTCAATTTATCCTAGAATAGTCTGGTAGCAATTTCGTTATCCCGGAGTGATTAAAGGCTTGGTTCGCACGCTGCCGCATCTAGCGAGCCCTGCGAAGGCTGAGCCGTCCGCTTGAGGAGCAGGATCACGATCGCAATTCCGCCCGCTCCTTAAAGCTTTTATAGCCAGTGGGTAATAAATAATGTAGAATGGAAGTAGTTAGACGTGAATTATTAAATGTTTTTTTAAATAAGATATCAGTTAACCGATTTTTCTACGAATAAAACCAAACTCAGTGAGCAATGTTTTAGAATGTTCACGAGCAGCATGAAGCGCCCGTTTGTTGTTCGCTACAATCCCTACACCGAAAGTGTGGAGGTGAGTGGGACGAGCACAGAAATATAAGTGGTTTCATTCAGAAAGAAAATCACTTGTGATACAAGTGGCTTTGAAAGAGAAAGATGTATTTTGACGACATTCGTTTTAATTTCTATAGTGCTGAGGTATTTGCAAAACTCCGGACCGCAAGTGTCTGCGGTGAAGAACGAACGCGCTATTGTCCTTTTCGGGAAGTAAAGCGTTCACCACCACACCATGCCAGTCCTTCGTTCCGCCTGTCTCTCAGCTAGTTCTATCGATCTTTTGCCATCAGCAATCACCCGTCAGCGGGGAGCCCAAATCGGCATTGAACCCAGTTAAGCTGAGGCTATAGTTATAATCACAATCTTAACCGTAAGCGTTACTTCCCGGAAAGGACAATAGCGCGTTCGTTCCCCACCGCAGACACCTGCAGTCCGGAGTTTTGCAAATATCTCAGTATTCTAAAAGTTATATTTCGCAACATACTCTGCCATTAAAAGAAAGAGGCAGTAAATAAAAAGGTTAAGATATGTTATAATCTTATTTTAACACCTCCAAATATGGGGCTGTTGTTGCGAGTACTGCTATATTGCTAAGAAAACAGTATCGACTGTTTATTTCTCCCAAGTGTACTACACCTTATTATGCTTAACAAGTATCGCAGAAACCGACACAACACGGTGACATTCACTAAAGACACTAGACAAGAAGTAAACTCTTCCAATTAATCATCTGCGGTTACTGAAGTTGCTATTGTTAGGACGACTTGTTACTTTTCGGACGAAAGCTGAATGCTACTACATTTCGATGAAGCGCTCCAAGAAACTCCGATCATAACGTTCCCTTTCTTTACTCACATGAACACCACTGCAATTGTTCCAAAAAACCTGAAGGACAATGGAGAGTAAATTCCATTACCTATTTCTAATGGTCATAACAATGAAACAGCACGAAACACCGGCTACTGGAGGGCTTTTGGCAGTTTCTTTTTGCTCACGAATAATGGAAACAGCGATCTTCAAAACTATTGAATGAAAGTGCTTAATGAGTCCTTACGAAGACACTCTTCCACAGGAAACCGAATGTGTCATAGCCGGATACAAATCTTGATTATACAGAAGATCCAAATGACTTGGTGAGACCGACATCGTTAACAGAGTTCACTGGAATTACTACATACTTCTAGTGTTGAAGATTGTACTGAAATAGGCAGAGCACCGAAATGTTGTTGAAATTTCATGGTTATCCTATTCACGTCACCTGTCACTTCTGAACAGTATCTGGGCTGTTTTTTAAAAATTGACACAGGAGCAAGTGAACAATTTGCTTAAGGTAGGCGTAGTTCTTGTGCACCAACCTTGCCATTCTCTCGAGATTTAATCTTCAATTTCCATGCAGACAGACTTTATTCGGTTGGGAATTTTGTTTTTTAACAGAAGTGGTTAAGCGCTAATTGAGAGCTAAAGTCATGCAGTGACGATAAAGGCACGACAAAGACCGGAAGTGTGGTAGAAATTACCAAGAACATTCATTTTTTCCACTATGCTCATAGCAACCCAGTCTGTGAAATGGACGTCCAGTCCGCTGACAGACAAGTGATGCCCAACATGACGGTATTTTAAACACGATTGCGACACATTAGCTTTTCAATTAGACTTAAAATTTACTAACATGTACTGAATTTCGCACTGAATATTTGGTGATTGGACATTTGGATGGCCCGTCTTCACTATTTGTGCGGGCCCTAGCATAGATTCCACTTTTCTTCGAAGTTTGGCTGGTTTAGCTATTATTGTTTCCTGGAGTCCCAAGGTCAGCCAAGCCAAAGTCTGCCCCACGTCGTCACAACGAGTGGCACTCGCAGCCCTTGTGGATCAGAGGGAGATTTGCCACCATGCTATTAGTTTGATACCAGGACGCTAGTGGATCCTGGTACTGGTTTACTCTTAGCTAGGCTTCCTTGTGGAGACGCCGGACTCCTCAGCCTGGGTGTCCTGCTCGGGGAAAGAATGCCCTGCTGTAGTTGGCAGCGCGACACACAGGAACACATGCCAGCCACGATGAGGCGGTTAGCCGCTGGGAGAGAAGTTCAGTTCAGTTCATTCTTAAGGATCTAACGACCTAGTATCATTTTTGCTTTTAGAGACATTAGTGCTGATTTTCCTGTCATAGCATCAACTTCTTGAAAAAGTTTTATGATAAAAATTCTCACCTAGTTTTTTTTTGGAGAGTGTCTTAAACATTCATTCACATTACTAATGACCAAGTACTATGTTGCTGAAATCGAGATATTAAATACTTAGTGATGCTGACATATTTACAAAACTCCGGGCCGCATGTGCCTGCGGTGGGGAACGAAAGCGCTATTACCCTTTCCGGGGGCTAACCCGTTCACCACCACACCGTGCGGGTCCTTCGTTTCGCCTGTCTCTCAGCTAGTTTTCTATCGATCAGTGCGATCAGCAATCATCCGTCAACGGGATTGATCTGGGTTGTCCAAATCGGTGTTGAACCCAGTTAAGCTGAGGCTGTAGTTGAAATTGCAAAGTTAACTTTTTATTTGCTGCCTACCACAATTTTTCAATCAATCCCGTTGGCGAATGATTACTGATGACACTGATCGGTGAAAAAACTAGCTGAGAGACAAACGAAACGAAGCAGGCACGTGGTGTGGTGGTGAACGCATTAACACCTGGAAAGGGTAATAGTTCGTTCGTTTCCCACCACAGACACCTGTGGTCCGGAGTTTTGTAAATACCTCAGCACCACCGTGGTCGTGTTTCGCGTAATACCCTCCTGTGAAAAATTATAGTGGGCAGGAAATAAAAAGTTAACACTATGATCTCAAATAAACTCTTATTAAATCTTCAGTTACTATAAGTAGATAACCTAGGTTCTCATGTCATATGGGTCCTATCACTTCTTGCATTCATTTCGTTCAATTACAGCCATCATCCATGGAGATGGTCGTATTTCACCTTTAGTTTCTGTTGTGGTTTCAGGATTGCATTCTTCTTTAAAGCTGTGAGTACAGCTCATTTGCCAGTCTACCGAACTTAACGGCTCGCGTTTCTTGTTTCCATTGAAGTTGATTTGATTTTCTTGGAATCCAATCTAATGTTATTTTTGTCCATGCGCTGTAATCTCTTCCCATTACGTAATTGGGGGCCGTCCATATTCGTTTACTGAAACTAATACTTCTCGACAATGGGACATTGTCCGATGATCATCTGAACTAGGAAAATGACCACCGTTTTTACTTCAGCGATTTATTTCTCAGAAAACATCGTACTTCTTTTCTGTGCGTTATGCGTAAATTAAGGGCGCGTGTGATACAGTGGTTGGAGGCGCCGCTGTGACACACACGTGGAATCGATCTCCGAGCCCATGGGCCACCAAGACTTTCATCCCTCCGGGGTCGGCAAATTGAGAGGATAGTAGCATTGGCTCGATACATTGTTAGGCCACCACGAGTTATTGTAAAGGCCAGACACGCACTCAATCACCTCCAAACGGTACTTAATGAAGTTGAATGCGTGGCCCATCCGTCAAAAGTTGATCAACGCCGAGAGCTTTAGAGCTTTGAGCTTTAATGCGTAATCCCTTTGATGTGGTTGAAGTAACACACTGTTTTCTTTTATATAGCACATAGTTGAAAGAATTTTTGCGTTGAATGACTGAATGTGTAGTTGAACTTCATCAAGTTCATCGCTAGCCTTCGTTGGAGGCCGGGGCGGGCTCATGCTTCATTTTGTCTGTCACCAAGGGTACCTTTCAATCCATTATCTGTGATCATTGAACGTTTCAGATAGTTACATATGATATCCTCAATCGGCGATCCGTGCTGTATGATCTCTTTTTCACATCAACCGTTCTTCATTAGTTTGAGTTTTTTTTCCGGATGATGTGTACTCCGGCTTTCCATACTTCATTGAGGCCACTAAGCATTGTCTTTGCCTCTCAATACTTCTCGAAAAGAGTACAATGTTGTTGGCGAAGCAAAGGTTAGAGAGGAATCATCAACACATATCCCTCTGTTCTCCGGGTCGATTAACTGCGTGCGGGACTGTAACATTGCGAGCATGAGTTATTCATTGATTAACGTGACCACATCTAATACACGTTGCAAGAGAAAATGATAAAAGCTGATATACAAGGAAGAACATCTAGTTAAACTCTTTTATAGAAAGCATCTAAAAGTTCAGGTGTTAAACAACAAGCGTTCGATGATGCTGACCGTAAATTCACTTCGCTCGGATATCAACCTGCTGTCCAGCGCGCTGCACTACATCCTTTGAAGAATGGCTGAATAGTTGTGGATATTCAGACTTGCATTATTTGTGTGAAACCTATAGTGTTCTTTAGTGTTGTCCTCGTATTCAATAACATTCGTTACTATCATTCCTACAAGGTTCTGGCTTTAGTTCTCGCGTTAATATAGGCAAAAATTTCTCCGGCTAGAGAACTTAATTATTTCTGGTAATCCAGGATTAACGCAGGAAAAAAGTACTAAATTTCAAAGACTATCAGTTGGTTATAAAGTGGATTTACCTAAATAATTTTAGAAACACTAGTCGAATACGGCA
The DNA here is from genome assembly GCA_900624975.1 of Angiostrongylus costaricensis. Classification (NCBI taxonomy): domain Eukaryota; kingdom Metazoa; phylum Nematoda; class Chromadorea; order Rhabditida; family Metastrongylidae; genus Angiostrongylus; species Angiostrongylus costaricensis. The sequence goes on from UYYA01003918.1 coordinate 167,024, forward strand.
GCATTATTCTTGTTCACTTGATACGAAGGTTCATAAAAATCTCTTGAAAAATCTCATAACTCTCCTTACATAGCCTTAAAATAAGAAGCGCTTAGGTGTTCTTTTCGGACTTAACAATGGTACTCAAGAGCAGACCTAGCTGAATATCTATGGATGTTTTAAATCGGTGGTATCTGAGAGCGATATGGTTTGTGCTTTGTGATCTGTTGGTCTCGCAGAGAAAGAGTAGATTGCAGTGTTTGATAGTTGTGTATCTCATGTGTCATTTTCCGTATGCATTGTGCGTTTAGTTGACAATAAACATGCTTTGATTAACTTACATTGTTTATATTAGCGGTGATAGCTGGTTCAGCGCCTTGTTTGTTCTTCTGATCCCTCTCCACCACCTCCTCCGTTGTCTATTTCGTGCTTTATGTGATTTTTTCCTTTTAAAATTAACAACCACTGCTTTAACTCCAGTTCTGTCTTTATTAGTTTTAAATATTACTTCTTACTTAGGTGTAAAATTCTATTATACACTTTGTTCAGAGCTTATCTACTTGAACACTTGGATGTCCCGTCCACACTGGTTGTGCGAGCCCCAGTATAATCTCTATTTTTCGGAAATTTGCTGGTTAAGCCATTGTGGTTTCCTGAAATCTTGAGGTCAATCAGGCCAAAGTCTGCTCTGAGTTGTCACCACTACAGCCAGTCGCCCCCTTTACGGTGGTGGATCCTGGTATTAGTTTACTCTTAGTTGGATTTCCTGGTGTAAACGCTGGATTCCTTTCCAGCTTGGGAGACCCTGACAGTGGGATGAATTCCCCGGTGTACATTGCAGCCCGACAGCCGGAACTCCCAGCCGCGATGAGGCGGTAAACCGTTGAGAGGATTGTTCAGAACATTCAGGAAAACTTTACATTGTTGGCAGTTTAATCCCACTTTGTCAACCGGCCATTTTTTCTGCATTTTTCTCTATTTTTACACCTCCATTCTGTATTATTAAGATGGATGGGCATTCAAACGGTTTGTACCAATTCCATCGGTCGAAATTTTCTAAGTTCCCAACATAAACTTGGAACCAGTCGTGAACTGCTCGAGTTATCTTCGAAAGCGTTGTTGTTCAGCCGCCATTACGAACTTTTAAGTGGTTTGTCCGCAAGTACTTCGTACAGATACTTCAGTAAAGTGGGAATTTGATTTCGTTTCCGTTTTTTGCAATCGTTCGATCGCCGCAGTATTTCACGAGCTGAAAGGAAATTCATTAACAATACGAATAATCCGAGAGCATTTGTCTTTTTATTATTTCGAGCCTATCCACAGTAATTTGGCTATAGGAATTCCGTGTTTAGATGTGCACAATATAGTGCGATCCTTGCTCTAAAAAGCTTTCAACGAGCGCATAATCATGTGTGATTGTGTAGTTGATTCAACAAAAACTGTACAAAGGTAACCACAACAATGCTGAGATATTCAAAAAATTTGAACCTCTCGGCAGATCGAACCCCCATGGGTGAAATACGCGAGCCCCTAGAGAGGGCAATCATGGTTCGATCTGGCCCGGGGCCCAAGGTTGGCCATTATCTCTGCAACCTTGTGATTGTATTTCACTTCACGCCCTGCCGTGGAAAATTATGGTAGGCAGCAAATAAAAGGTTGCATTGTACTTGATACTTGCAAACGTATGGTACCTTTCGATCTTCCTTAAATCGTCAATATCTGACAGTTTGTCAACTATCTTGTATTGCAATGTGTGCACCACAGCGGCGTTAAGTGGTATGATGTTTGGAAAATCTTCGCGCTTGTGTCAACAGTAGTTTGTCGGATTCGGTGGGTTCACTGCCTTCGTAGGTTTTGTTGCTCCGTTCAGTAGCAGTTCATTCAATTGATTTAAACATTCTTCATCCATTTCGAACGTGCTTGATAGACCACCATGAACGACTTCATTTGTGTATGTAGGTGTTGACCATTTTAGAAAAATTTTGCTAAAAGCTGTCTCCACGTCTTGTATCTGCGCATAATTGGTTAAGCTTTGAGTCTACGGACATTTCTAACACTGGAAGCTTCTAACCGATATTGTGCATGGCTATTATTTGTACTAAAACCAATATGGTTCATTGTTTGAGAAGCTCGAGTTGTAACAGAATAGGAACTACGAGGCATAGGGCTATCAGATAACCTCGTGCGTAGTTTTCACACTGATATCCAGTTTTTGTTCTAGTCGGAAACACCGACTATGTTAATCATAACAAACAACCAGTGGTTTCAAATTTTTTATATGAATTGCTTTGTATAAAGGATAAAAAGGATGAAACTCTTGGCTTTGATCAATCTCTGAGGGACGCGCCATGCATTCAACTTCATCAAGCATCGCTTGGAGGTGATTGAATGCATATCTGGTCTAAAAAATGACTCGCGGTGGTCTATCGATGTATTGAGTCGGTGCTGCTATCCTCCCAGACAAGTGTGGTACCAATTTGTCCACCGCCCAAAGACGGGCGGCTTCGCGGGCTATGAGCGTAGGAATCGATCCCATGTGTAATCCAGGGCGCCTCCGACCACTGCGCCACACACCGTGTGAAGTGCTTTGTATAGGTTGGCTTATTGTAAGAATATCTATTTAAAATGAATATGCCCTCTTTTCTTCGTTTTTCACGAGCGTCTTTATTTCTGATCTTTCTTGAGAAAGTAGGAGAGCCAAGGAAGGAGGAAGGAGTGGAATGATGTTGTTAATGACAAAGATTATTGATGTTGTTGACAATATATGTAAAAGGAGAGGGTGGGTAAATACTCTTTCCCGTTGAGTGCATGAAACTCTTGGTTTAGTACTTAGCGGAATACAACCACAACGTTACTGAGATATGTACAAAACTCTGGACCGCAGGTGTCTAAGGTGGAGAGCGAACGCGCTATTATCCTTTCCGGAAAGTAACGCGTTCACCACCACACCATGCAGGTCCTTCGTTTTTGCCTGTCTTTCAGCTAGTTCTATCGATCAGCGCCATCAGCATTCACCCGTCAACGGGATTGATCTGGGAAGTCCAAATCGGCATTGAACCCAGTTAAGCTGAGGCTGTAGTTGAAATCACAATGATTTACCTTTTATTTTAAATAAAAGGTAAAACATCTTGGTTTAGTAGTCTTTGGATGCATGAGCAAGCACCTAATAAGACCACATTCCGAACGTGAAATCGTCTTCAGCTTTCTGATAAGGGTAGAAAGATTCGCTATTGCAATAAAGAGTATAGCCGTGAAAGTAAACATGACGCGAAAGCATTAGAACTGAACGCATATCCATGAATATATGAAGATTAGTAAAACTCTCGGCGTTGGTCAATCCTTGAGAGATGCGCCATGCATTCGACTTCATTAAGTATCGTTTCGAGGTGATTGAATGCATACCTAGCCTTCACTATAACTCGTCGTGGCCTACCGATGTATCGAGTCAGTGTTGCCATCCTCCCAGACAAGTCTGTTAGCAATTTACCGAGCCCGGAGGAATGCATGGCTTGGTGGGCCATGGGCACTGGGATCTCCCTTGCGAGTATTGCACAGCGCCTCTAACCACTCCCCCACACCCACAACTTGTAAAAATTGGTGTATCTATTCATCTATATACATATATATATATGCTTGCTACATATATATGTATGTATGTCTATATATAGTATTCATATGTATGGCGAAAGAATTAGAAGGTCATTGAGCTTTACAGTTCTATGAATGCTTATCCTTTTTGCAGTTTAGGATATAAAACTAGCTGTAAGAGTTCGACAACATTTTAATTTTTTTCGTAGTAAGTTTCCAACACTTATTTTGAAATGGCATATTTTTACAGTTTAATACGTAAAACGATATAACAAGGGAAACTACGGTAACTGCTACAATACTTTTCCAATGTTTTCTGGGTAATCTTGTCGAAATTCGACCAACTTGCTAGTTAACTGTCGAGTTTGGCTTGGTTTTTTACCTCGAGATGCTTTGAATCCACCATGAATGTTTATGAAACCTTAAATAGAAAGTGAGAACACCGATATTTCGTTATTGCAAAAGTGGGTAAATTTTTTCTCCGCAGGTTTGTACATGTTCTTTTCTTCTGGGACAGAGGAATCACTAGCTTAGAATTTTTTGTGTTTTCGGGCATTTGCTGAAGTGGAAAATACTTGAGGGAAGGAATGAGATCAATTTCCGTCTTCTGTGTTTAAATTTCCTCCCTTTGCAATGGATTTTCATGGCTTTTGCGTGGATCTTGATTAGTCATTATCGAGGATCCATGTGTATAGGCGCAAATCCCCTTAATACCTCGAAGGACAACGAGCTCTAGTCATTGTAATTGTTTACTTCTTTTGGAAAGATTTTCATGCTTTCCTATTTTGTTGCCTTTATAAGGTGCTAACCGCAAGCTTCCCATTTCGCCTCGTTTCGCCGTTCCCTTCCGTGCTCACAACCTTATGAGCACAAGATTCTTTCTTCCCACATCTGAGGAATATCAAATTTTGGTACTGTCGTTTTATACAATGCGTTGTTCAAAACAGTTACTTTCTCTCCGGCGAAAAAACGCTTGTTCGAAGAGATTTCTTGCCATTTCGAAAATTTGTAAGAAAAAAAAAGCCTAATAATGTTAACTGTTAGGAAATAGTGGTAACTATTTATTTGCTGCCTAGTATAATTTTTCACGGCAGGGTGTGTTGCGAAATACAGCCACAGTGATGGTGAGATATTTGCGAAACACCGGACCGTAGGTATCTCCACTGGGGAACGAACGTGCTATTACCCTTTCTAGGGGTTAAGGCGTGCACCACCACACCATGCGGGTCCTTCGTTTCGTCTGTCTCTTAGCTAGTTCTAGTTAAAAAAAAGATTCCAATTTATCTTGTGATAATTTCAACTTTGAGCGGCAAATTACAAATGAAGAATTGACGTAATTAATTTAAGCGGATTCTGCTCGATTTGTTTCCTTTGCATTTGCTCCCGTTAGATTGATTAATACTAGCAGCGGACGTTTTACCGAGGGCTTTGACGATCCGTTAACGACGATTTTCCATTAGAATGATTTCGTACGATTTGAAGAAGTCAGAGCCGTTGATTTTATCTTCTGCACACAAAAACCATCACACAATTCTTGTGCAGATTTCGAGAGCTGTTTCGTTGCTTCTCATCGAGCACTGCGCAAAACATCTTTGCTTGTCACACAGGATCTAGTTTTAGTTGTACTTAAAGTATAGTATAGGAAGTGATCATTTCAGGAAAAATGCGCAAAAAAGTCGTGATGATTCTCTTATCTTTCGTTCAGTTCATTCGGTATCCTTCTGTCGAATTCTTTAGACCTTCAATTTCTTGAGCTATTGCTAGGCTTTCCATATACGTTAACATTCTGCATTCTCTTGAACTACAGGGCACGGATTCCCCTTAATTAACGCTTTAAAATGGTAATCGTCAACTACAGCGTGTCGCTTTAGACCTTATTAATCTGTAGAAGATCTATCGCTTTTACGAAACTTCTGAAACCCTATTTCGTACTGGGTTCCTTAGCTGTTTTGAGCATCTTTATAACCAAACTTCCATAATTGTTCTAAAAATACACTTTTATTTGCCATTTCTGAATCAGGAGGCTTGAAAAAACTGTATACATGTATAACCATAGACCCCAATGACAGATTGATTGTGAAAAAATCTTGTCAACGCAGATTGTAAACGTGGAGCTTAAGAAGATGTAAAGCAGCGTCAAATCGGTTAGTGCCTCTTCAATCCAAGCATTAACCTTCAATAAAGATTGTAAGAGGAAGAAATGTCGTATGGACTTGAAGTTCAACAAAAAGGAGCATCCTACCTACAAGGCGGTTATCAATCAGATGTGTCAGATTGACATCACGAGAACGAGTGAAGAACCTCATAAAGAATCAGTGACCATGGTGGAAGTAAATAGGTGTGCGGTTATCTGGATTCGTCAGTATAACCGAGGCTAATTGTAAAATTCGTCATTTTTGTAGGCTGATCTCTCTATTTTGCACATAATAGCTTTCCTGTTCCTGTCGAGAGTGCCATAGCGATCGCATTTTCCCTGAAATGGAGATTCTCCTTTCTGTTGCAAAAAAAGTGCAAAATTTAAGCAACCACGTTCGGTAACTACAAAAAAAATAAGACTTTTCTACTGGTTTTTTGGGAGAATTCGTTTTACGACAGCATTAGTGAGGTTTACGGCCGACTCATTCGAGGTGAAAGTTTAAAAGTAACAAAGACGTATCTGTCTCCGGTGATACATAAGATTTGCGATAAATCCACGACTAATTAGCAGGCCAAGAGGGATTTTCGAATGCTAACTGGAAGGATTAGGCACGATTTCTAGTCTAGTGTACTCAACCACCACTTCTATCTCGAATCAGAAAGAACATGTATGTTATTCGAAAGCAACCCTCTTTTGAATTCTCACCCCTAATTTCTTCAGTGGAAAACTGTACAGTGACGCACTTGTTACAGGCACGATCATCTGACTACCTCCGGCCAACCTCCATGGACACATTGACACGTCTTTTCACACCTTATCTGTCAGTTTGCAGAGTCCTGAGTAGAAGGATGGCTGCATATAGTTGAATAGAAAGGGTTATGTATAAGAGATAGGAGCGTTTGCCTATTCTGCCTTCTCAGCAAGATTCGCTCCTTGTTCAGAAGGATTACAACAACAAAGGACAAAGACAGCAGTACCTGTAAAGTTTGAAAAAGTCCAGTTTGGCTCATTTTCTTTGATTTAGGAAAGTCTTTTCTGTTTAATTGAGACGGTAGCGGTCACAGAAGATTTGCATAGTCAAGGTGTCTTTGCCAAGTACACAGAAATCCTTTATTTACCATTAAGCAAATTCACATTCAAAGCCTTGACGTTTTAGAGTGAGACTATTATCGATCTAGAGAGGAGAGAGTAAGCACCAATAAGTCTCAAAAATGTAGGAATGGAAGTCGATGGCAGGAAGAAACAACGTCTTTCTTTTGCTGGTAAAACCTTTCGCGTAACATAACTCATTAGTCAGAAGATTAATTACTGATTTCGACAGCAGACGTTAAAACGTAATTCTTTGAGTTAACCAAGAAGAGAACTGTTCATAAGAAACGAATTTGTTTGCGATTTTTCATTCACGCTCAGCAACATAGCATCAGGGAAAGAGTGACTTCAGAGATCTACCGATAGATGAGATAGCGACCAAGACAAAATTATTCGCTTTCATCCTCGCCTTCTTCTTTTCGCGGCTGTTCTCTGTTTATTGTGCATCCTGGAGACCCGGAAATCAGGCGAACAAGTTGGAAGAACGGTTGGCGTAGTAGGAAAGATGACATCGGAAGCGTGATGGTTAAAGTATCATGTAGTGCGCATGTGAAATATCTATTCGACAGATATAACCTAAACTGACGACAAAGACTGAGCTCATGTCGCTATTCTGTTGTTTGAGCTGTGGCGTCGAAAATCAAAAGCGAGGTGGATACGCGATACATCTTCACCACAAGCGCAAAGGTCGTATGCCAATTATCCCACGCAAGATCAAAGCTAGTTTTTCGCCCTATATTTGTTAGCGTAAAAGTAAGTACATTGAAGTAAATGGTTCTGACACTAGATGTCAGCAAAAGGAAGCTATCACTATGCTATTACAACATTAATTTTGAAGCAGGTATAGAGGTCCGTGAGGAAAAGTTTTTCCTTAACACAAAACTGTTTTTTTCGTTGCAGCTGCAAAGCTTCTAAAATCTAAAAAATCGTGTAAGTGAGACCTTTACATTTTTTAGAAATGATTTGTGTTTTTTATTCACTGTTCTGTCACTGCATTATTTTTCTGATTTATGGTCACACTCGTAGCTCCCCTAATCGTCACAGTTTTGTAGGTGTAGAATTTGTAAGCTTTGTTTCTTGTGGATGGATCTCATTTTGAAGCTGGGCAGTTGTTGTAAGAGGACATCGGAATGGAAATGTGTGTGCAATTCTTCTATTAGACGTGCTCGATTACCACGGACCTTCCCAAGGGTACTTATCCATCGGATTGACGGCATGCCGCTCACCACCTGCAAATCAGCCACTGCTCACCATCGTTTTCTTCTCGACTCTTACGATTCTTACCTAACGTAAATTATTTTTGATAACGAAGAAAGGAGAAAAAAGCAGTCACGCTACCTATTCCAGTAGCAATGTTTAGGTGAAGTGTTTATTTACCAGTTGTTAATGATTCCTGGTCTCTAGAACCTTTCTTGATTTTCCTCATTTGCTTTCCGTAATGACGGAGTTTGCAAAAATATCGCATACTACCTCTATAGATTAATGATAGCTTCACATGATCGAATGAACCAGGCTAGAGTTTACAGATGTTGAATGAAGCTGACGTTCCAAGCTTTTTGCTGGATGTTGTTGTATTAAACAAAACGGGATGAGTTTCGCAAATATCTCAGCATCACTGTGGTTGTATTTCACGTAGTCTGCCATGAAAAAAATAATAGGTCGAAAATAAAAACTTCATTAAAACGGGATGATTGTTATCACTATTGCATGAGAGCGTGAGTCAGGCAACGGATGATAGAAAAATAGATACATGAAGAGTTGAGGAGGAGGAGGAGTAGGAGAAGAAAGAGAGCGGTATGGAAAAAAATTTCATGTAGAATGAAATGGGAAAGCCAAATTACGAAAATGAATGCTGAATTGAGAGAGTGCGAATGAAAACTGAGGCGAAAAAATGTCTTTATCTAAAGTGGAAGGGTGTGATTAGGTATGTGAAAAGGTGCAAAATGAGAACAGGGATTGCAGAAACATGGAAGGCTATAGGTGAATTCAGAATATAAAAACATCAATATCTAAAAGACAGACGAAACGAACGACCCGCATGGCGTGGTGATCAACGCATTAGACCCTGGAAAGGGTAGCAGCGCGTTCGCTCCCAACTGCAGACACCTGCAGTTCGGAGTTTTACAAATATCTCAGCATCGTTGTGGTTGTATTTCGCGTAATAACCTGCTGTAAAAGCTGTAGTAGGCAGAACTAATGTGTTGATTGGCCTATTTAAGCAACTAACTTACTTGTGGTGATGTTGAATAGTAAGGCTCTGATGAATATTACAGGGAAAGCTGCTAAAGAGAGGTTGCGTCAAATATGTTCCATGGTTCTATGGCTTGTGAGCAGTCCTTAAGCTTCCTCAGCGAATATTGTAGCCTTCGGGATTTTCTGACGCACATTTTTTAGTGCACTTCGTTTTCCTCGAATACGACACTCTTTGATATGGTTTGCAACATGCGATTACAGTAAATTAATCTTGATGTCATCCTCACAGTGGAGATGAGTTTCATCGGTGGAGGAAGCTCGTTTTTATTCATAGTGTTATGTTCGCTATTAATGCGCTTGTGTATTAAATTAGGTTTTTCTTTAGTAACTTTGTCATCCATTACACATAAATCTAACGATTCATGAGACAGTCGATCCATCCCGTACAATATCTCTAGCGCCTCTTGTAGAAAAAGAGATTTGTTCTGCAAGATATGATTTCCGGATGGGAAATCTATTTAGGAATGGAGCTTTATCGCTTGCTAATATGCTTAAGACAGAAAGCTTACGCTGAGATTAGGATAAACAGTAGTTCTTGTATCTGGTCGCCAGTGTTTCCCATTCTTATCCGTTGCATGGCATTTTACTTCCCAACCTTGCCAAAAAGGTTACACATCTCTACTTTGTAGTGGTCTAATACTGCAGCAGTAGTTTCGTATAGGTTAATTTAATGTTGTTGATGTAATCTTGTACTCTGTAAGGTGTGCTTGATTTCTTAAAATTCCGCACGTTTCACCGATGTCTAGTGTTTTATTCCTATTATTGCGTCAATGCCAGGAACATAACTGTTGCCAGTTGGAGCATTTCCTTCCACTGACAAGTGATTTGAATTTTATTAGGAATTTGAGACCGGAATAATGTATACAGGCGTGCGTAGCACAATAGTAGAGGTGCCGTTCAATATGGAGTAGGCCTTGATCCGAACCTATTGCGCTGAGCAAGCCTCTCATCTTTTCGGAGTCGGGAAACTGGTACCAGACCTGTCTGGTAAGCTTTCTCAAGTACCTGGGAACGGCGTAGCACGGCTTTCTCGAGACTCCGAAGAAAATTTACTTGAGCAAAATTCGATGAAATTCGTAAAGAAGGCCAAAATTAGCATACAACAGCGACACTCACGCATTAGTCTGAACAACTTCATGGATAACGTCTGTGAGACAGTGGGGGAAATAGTAGAAGTGCTGGACCCGCACGGTATATTACTTAGGCTATAAAAGTGGAGTGTGCCCTTTTGGTTATTAAGCCGCCCTGTTTTTTTCGGAATGTTTCGTTGTGGCAATTATTTTTATTTATCTGCAACAACGTGGCGTTAAAAATTTTGAAAGCCTCCTTATTTACGCTCTTCGACGCTGATTCCACCCACGTAAGTGGATTGGATGCAGATAAAACTGGTGAAGTTATAAAAGTGTTTGGCTGAGTCGATTACATGCCAATTTGACCACTCCAGGCTCTGAAGAAGACAAAACCGCCAAAATGTCAGCCAGTATTGTATCGAATAAATCTTGCTGTTGACAACCTCGTGCCTGCTCAAGAAGAAAACATAAACATGTTTAGGCATCAAATCCAAACTAGGTAGAAGATTTTTCGAGAAGACTGATTTCGCAAAAATGACCCACTATGCAGGCACGTTCCCTCTGTTACTGAAACATTCAAAAAGGTTGAAGCTTTCGCAACTAAGTGCTCCCTGGCTGCAAATTTAAAATTGGTGTCTGATCACTGTTTCTTTCATGTTCAGGAATGTATCTTGAACACTGTGTTCCTTGAGAACTCTGGAACGTTTTATATTCATTACTATCTGAAGCTCATTAATAATGAAAACGTTTGCATGCGTGCAACTAGGGAAACAGAATCCAAAGTGGAAACCGGTTACTTAGAAATACAAGCCCTTTATTAGTGCAGTTTAGAGAGAAAAGCACAGTAAGAGGGCAGGTTTCGGACTGTGGAATGCTTCCCTGCTACCCGTTGTGTTCTGTTCATTCAGTGGTCGACGACCTTCTCGTTGCTACTATTCATCATTCCAAGCGTTTTTCGTCAAGTGAGTCACTTCTAGTTTTTTTTTCCGTTACGTGTATACAGAGGATATCATTCTCCCATTGAGTCGCTGCAGTATTCACTGTAGTACGACGGTAAACTGTACCTGGCAGGTGAACGGCGAATATAGGAGGTGTACATCCCTAATGATGTTGTGGTGAACTATAGAAAATTACAGTTGCAGAAATTAACCGATATATTGTCTCAGGTGCTATATTTCTCTTAGTGATTAGTCCAGCATGGTAGGTTTGACGTAATGGATAGGCGAACCAGTCATTTGGAAAGTCATCTCGGTGGTTCTTGCAAAAAAAGCTTTAGCTATGCTTGCGGCTCCTTATCGCAGAGGATTCATTCTTGCTGTATATCTAATGCTGATTTCTTTTGAAACTTATGCACGTGTGTGATGTCAGTTGACAACTCGCATTGTACTGATCGAGATATCTTTCTTGTCCCTCGAAGCCATGGTGTTTGAAATATCATTTTTTTATCTCGAAACTTATTCTATTTTTATCCTGTCGTATTTATAGAGAATTTAAATTCGAAGATGTTAATCGTTGCTATAAAAATGGAAGGATAAAGCTCTTAGCGTTGATTAATTTCTGAGGGATGCGCCATGCATTAAGCTTCCTTAAGCATCGTCGTAGGTGATCGAATGCAAATCTAGTCTAAAGAATGACTCGCGGTGGCTTACCGATGCATGCTGTCAGTGCTGCTGTCCTCCCAGACAAGTCTGGTACCAATTTACCGGTCCCGGAGGGATGGAGGGCTTGGTGGGCCATGGGCGCGCGGATCGATTCTACATATGCCGCAGTGGCGCCTCCAACCACTGCTCCACATGCGTCCTTCGTTATATTAAGAGAAAGAAATCTATCTGTGGAGTTAGTGAAATCAATTGCAGACATCGTGAAAGCATCTTCAAACAGCTGATGCAAAAATAATATTGGATTTGTCTTGAGGCAGTCGAGAAACACTTTTTGATAGCTGTTTCTTCCTTCAACGCGCTTTGGGTCGTTCTGTTGTTTGATAAGCGAAAATTTCGCTATGTTATGCTCTTCTTGGAGCTTACAGACTTTACATCGATTTTTTTCAAGGCATGAAAAACGTATTGCTTTACTTCATGGATTCGAAATTGGACATGATTTCGTTGAAGCAACTCTAAGTCTTATTAAAGCGCTTGTGAAGGAAGGATTTCCGAACAACGAACAGTGTGCATATTATTCGAAGGGTTTCATACGAAAGACGAACAGCGAGTGATAGGAGCGTAGCCAATTAACAGTTGACTGAAAACGATAATCATCGAAGCTAATCTAGAATCCACTCAGGAGGCTAGGAGACATGTTAGGGAAAGTATCAAAATCGACCGTCGCTTAAATGTTGCATTAAGAAATAGAAGGAGCGCGACGAATACGAATAGATTGAATGGCGAAGAAATCATCCCGAAGGGATTAAACCTGCCCCATATTTACTCTACGCAAGAAAAACAAACCGTTTCCTGACGAAATAGTGAGAGAATGTTCGATAGTCGACGACATTTAATTTGGTAGCCGGAATATGGCTGATAAATCTACCCAAAAGCAGAATTTGCACTAAAAGAAGGGATTATAGTAATGTCTGATGTTCTGAAAGGGATCAATTAATCCTTTGCAACTTCCTTAATCTTGGATGAGCGATCACAGCAGAGAATTAGTGCCGCGATGTCGATAAAGTCTTAGAAATGAAAGCGCTGCATATTTACCCAGGCATGAATAGTAGAAGGGGTCTAATCCTGTTGTACGACAAACTCTACCCCATCTGGTTATTAATAGACGCCTTTCCAACCATCAGCAACTTTTCTTAGCATATCTACAAGTATTCCTATAAAAAAATCACCATTAGTCAGGGTGCTGTTGGAGAATTCTTCGCTTTTAGAACCTCAGAATGGGTACCACCGTAATAGGCGAACTTGATTGTTGGCTTGGAAGAGGTATAGCAATTCACATCTTTACTAGCAATATTAGGTGTCAGCCAGAAGATTACACTTATAACTGGCTTAAAACATTTAAGATTAATTTGATCAAGATCCGCCCTTACATTTCCGGCCTAAAAATGCAATGAAATGAATCTTGCAAGAGTAATACCAATAACTACTAGTAAATTGCTGTAACCGAGGTCGAACAAAATAGGATGAAGAACTGAAGCCGATGGCCCGTATTAACAAAAACAATGAAGTCTTTTGTTTTTTGGCTAGACTTAGGGATACTGGACGCCTATCAGTGGGTTATGTTGAGAAGAGATTTAAGATGTTAGTTACGTTGATGAAGTTGTACGCTCAACTGTAGAGAAACTTCGAGCTGCTAACATGAAATGTAGAATCACCAACACCGAAATATTAGCAGGAAAGTGACTCGCTGGATCAAAGATTGCTATGGTGAGGCTAAACTATCGTAACACCTGAGAATGGAGATGCTTTGCATTTTCTGTGTGCAAACAGAGCCACTTTATTTGCAAAATCTGGACCCCAGGCCAGATTCTTATTTGCATTTTGAATCGAAATCGAAAAGTGAAACGCTGTTATTTCGATTACAGCCTCAGCATAACTAGGTTCAATGCCGATTCGTTCTCCCAGATCACTCCCATTGATGTGTGATTGTTGATGGCACCATCAGAGTGGAAAAGCTGGCAGAGAGAAAGACAAAGCAAGGGCATCAGTGGTGCAGTGAATAACACATGAGCACTAGAAAAGGTAACTGCGAGTTCAAATCTGGACTGGGTCCAAGTTTTGCGACTACCATTGTGATTCATCATTGTGGTCATATTTCACATAATACTCTGCGTGGAGAAGAAACAATAGGAAGTAAATAAAAAAGTTAAACAATGAGATGTTAAAAAAGGTAGAAATTATGGGCGCCTTTCAATCCTGTTTACAATTTGAGCTGCTCACTGAGATAATGATGAGTATTTGTTATATCTGCGAAGTCGTTCACGGGCTGAAGCAGTTCTTTACAGGATTATTGAAAGTCATATATTTAAATAAGCTATCGTTCAGAACCATCTCATCGTATACATTACCCCTCCTCTTGTCTTTTTTGATTTCTTCTTTAGCTCTTATCCAATGGAAATGTTTACCTTCCTTGATAACCCAAGACGAGAGTACTACCACGTATTTTCGTTCGGAATGGCTAACATTTTGTCGACTGCTCCTTCTTCTGAGCAGAGAGAAAGATGTATTGCTGTTTAGCCTCAATCGGTAAACATACCGCAGTTTTAATGTGACGTCAGCGCACAAAATTAAACTTGCAATCTGCTAAAAAGCACACATCGTTTTATTATGCACTTTTTCTTCGGTGTGAGACCATCAGTATGCTTTTCACATAGAAGGATGAGAGAAAAAGAATCAGTTTAAGAAACTGTCCTGAGATGCGGCGCCGAGCTAGGTGTTGTAATGAGGAACTCATTCTTTTAGCTCATTTTCTTATTTCTGAAATTTATCCAGAACCCTTCAGTAGTTCGTAGTGATGTCGCTGATTCTTGCGCTAGGAACGTGTATTTAACGTCGAACTCACCACAGTTGTGTTTCGGAATCCAGTGTTGCCTAATTGTGTTACGTTGTAAGCGACAGAAAGAACGACGAGTGCTCGTTCGTATGAGATAGAAGTTTCTGTGAGCATAAGAAGCGCAGTGGTAGTTGGTTCAATTTCAAACCGTGGACAAATCAAGACTTTCCCCATTCCTTTATCAACTCAGTGAAGATTAAGTGACATTCATAAAGATTAAAAAAAACTTAAGTGCTATCCTCGTTCATTTCCAAATCTGAAGCTTTCGTGGATGATGAATGCAAAAGAACGAATCGATTGAAAGACAGGCTGAGGTTCGAAAAATTGGTGAAGTTGAGTCAGTTGAACAAAAAAAATTGTTTGTACCTTGATTTAGGTTGTAGAGTATTCATTGAAAAAAATACTTGAATAACAAGACGTCGTCTACCTTCGAACCCTTGGGAATGTAAATCTCATGAATCTTAGCTCTTGAAGAACAAAGTAAGCTTAAACTTCTTTCCAGCTCATCAAGGATATTTCGTTGAAATTTTTTCACTAATACTTTCAATGACGGCTTTTCTTGTTTAGAACGGCTTTGAAGAAGTCCAAGTGAGTCGTCCAGAATTGCACTTAAACGTATTTACTTTAATTCAGATGATCCATTTTGAAGTGGAATTCAGACAGCGGGAAATCTTCTATTCAATTTTTCTCTCGCAGCTGCCTTCATATAGATTGCCGGCTTTGTAAGGGGTCGTGTGGCGCAGTGGTTAGAAGCACTACTGCGACACACACGTAGAGTTGACCCCTGAATCCATGGCCCAGCAAGCGTTCCATCCATTCGGGGTCTGCAGATTGGTACCAGACTTGTGTGAGAGAATAGGATCACGGATACGATACATCGTTAAACCACCGCGAGTCACTGTAAAGGCCAGATATGCTTTCAATCACCTCCAACGATGATTCAAGAAGTCGAATGCTTGGCACATCCCTCAGGGATTGATCAAGGCACAGAGCTTTTTTTCAGCTATTATCAACTTTGTACATTTTACGATTCTATAGTGCAAAAAAGACAAAGCAAGATCATAGAAATGTGTTTATTTACGTAGACGACTGCAACTGATGATCTTTACGGTTTTTCATGTGCTAGCATTGCTACATTAAGGAGTGACATCGGTTCAGCTTTCTTATCAACACACTCATCAAACTTTATCTTTTCAAGATCGTCTTAGCTCGACAGGCGATATACTTTCTCCGCCGCTGCATAAAACACCAAGTCGTTCCGAAATTCATAAAAAGAAAACAACTACACGAAGTACGCGGACTGCCAGAGGATGACCACCGAGTACTGGACATCGGATTGCAAGTACTGCGCACCTGTCTACGAAGCAAACAAAACCAGATGTTCGCTAAGTGAAAGAAGTGAGAGAAGAAAGAAAACTATTGTGCTCAGTATTTGAAGGACCGCCTCTGGAGGAGAATAGTGGGTGGGTCAGTGTTGATTTGCAACTCTATTAGGTCTAATGCTAAAGTAGCTTTGCGGAGAAAATTCGAAGACCTTTTGAGTAAATCGCATAACACGGCTTCAAGAGCATACAGAAACACCGCCAACGAAGATCAAACGATTCACAGTAGGATAAATAATGTGCAAAAAAATTCAAGGTTGAGCGTGCTAGGAGGCATAACCCTCTCTGACGGTGCGCGCTCGTTATTAGAATTGGGACCGAGTTTCTCACCATCTGAATCCATTTCTAAGGTAGCCTTGCGTAGGTTCGCATGTAGTTTACATGAACTTCAAGATAGACTCCGCAAAAAAGCTAGGGATGAAGCGCTAAATAGTTGCGAACAACATCAAGTGGGGGCCCTACCAATAGCACCATTTCCCCCGACGTTCTTTAGACAACAAGAGCCCAATAATGAAGTTGATGTTAAATTTCGGATGTTTGCGAATGAAACTCTCAAAGTCCTTAATCACTATCGCGCTGAAAGATATTGCTCCAACCTCACTCCAGTGCAAAAACGTGGTATGCGAGATGTACGAGACCTGATAAGGTTGAAAACAATAAGACTTTCCGTTAGTGATAAGGGTGGAGAGTTCGTTGTAATTTCCCATCAGTTAGATGTTGAGATAACGGAAAAGCACCTTAAAAATGCTTCTCTTTATCGTCCATCGTCTGAGAAGGAATTTAAAAGTCAATACCGAAAGTTAAACAACGAATGGGTTAAAGTGGCAAGAGCGGCTGGGTTAAAACCATCAGTTATCTCTCATCTCAAAATTGACTTACCAACATGTCCCGTCCTTACTTATCAAAACCCATAAGTTAGTTCCCAGGATCGACTTTCTCTTAACCTCGGCATTGGAATATGAATGTGTCGTTTTCTTGTTCAGCAATCGAAAGGTTTTTAAACAGCATACATTTACTTCCATAAAAACACAATACAATACAACGCTAGCTGACGTTTCGGCAGTACCGCCTTCTTCAGAGCCTGGAAGGGTATACTGATATATATCACTTCTTCCTCAAGTCTTCCTTGTTTTCGATGATTGCCCCAACTTCAGTGCATTTCTTTAAAAATTTAGTCACGTGTGAAAAAATTGTGATAAAAGGGAGGTTTAGAAAGAAATCGTTTTTTCGTGCTAATTTCTTCGCAATTATATTCGATCGGATCGGATTCATATAACTACAACGAGACGGTGTCTTAACGTGTTATCTCCTCAGTTGAAATTTCGTGAAGTTCTGCATGCAAAAGTCGAACAATTATTTGGTAGGGTCAGATTCAACTGGCATTTGATCCTCTGGCTGTTTCGTAAAGCAATTATGAGTGATGCAAAACTAGAACCCTAGGCCAGATTCGTACCCAGGGTTACAGTTTCCGTGGGTTCACATGTTACACACTTTACCACTGAGGCCCTCGCTTAGCCGTTCTCTTGGGCTGCTTTTTTTTCTTTTTTTGCCTTGATAGTGCCATTAGCGATCATCCGTCTACGAGACTGATCTGTGGGACACAAATAGTGCATTGAATCCAGTTCAATTGAAACTGTAGTATAAGCGGCAGGGCATGCTGTGAAATACACTGTACAACTGTGGTACACTGACGCAGAGATAGTTGCAAAGCTCCGGACCGCAAGTATTTGGGTCACGCAGCCATGAAAAAGGAATGGGTAGTAGATAAAACGTGATTACATCGTTAGTTGTACTACAACTTCACCTTAACCGGGCTCAGTGCCGATTTGTGCTAACAAGATTAATCTCGCCGACGGGTGATTGCTGACGGAACTGGTAGACAGAAAACTAGCTAAGGAGAAGGCAGAACGAAAGACCCACATGGTATGGTGGCGAACACGTTAGCCCCCGGAAAGAGTAATAGGGTGTTCGATCCCCACCGCAGACACCTGCTGTCCAGAGTTTTGCAAATATCTTGGCTTCGTTGTAGTTATCTCAACATCACTGGAGGCATGTTTCACATGGTACCGTGGCGTGAAAAATAATAGGTAGTAAATAAAAAAGTTACACGTGACGATGGCCAATAGTTCATAAACCTATCAGTTTTTGACGTGGAAACGTAGAAGAACGAAGTCGAGGTTGATTAGATAGAAGGACGAAATTGCAAAGGAGGAATTCTTAAGACACTGATAACTATCTATCTGTTTCAAACCTTTCGCTTCCGTGGATGAGATGTTCAGGTGTTGCTTAGAGCAACGAATATATTATTGATTCCTTATGATTATAACTTTATATAAAATTACGAATCATCTGCTGAAAGCACTCTTTCTTTAGTGATTTGAAAGAAAAATTTTCTTTGTTTATCTTAACATCGTGGGATGCGTGGAGTAATAGTTGGAAGCGACCTGCAATACACATATTAGATCGATCCCCGCGCCCATGGCTCACCAAACCTTCCATCCCTCCGGCGTCCGCAAATTGGTACCAGAGTTGTCTGAGAGGATAGCAGCACTGGCTCGATACATCGGTAGACCACCGACAGTCATTGTAAAGGCCAGATATGTATTCAATCACATCAATACGATGCTTCATGAGGTCGAATGCTGGCGCATCCATCGGGGACCGATCAACGTCGACAGTTTTATCCTTTATCCTTTAGTCTTAATATTCTGTCAAGGATTAGAGCTGGTAGCTATACCAAACTGTTAAAAACTGTTAAAACTGAAAACTGAGCAACTGTTAAAAAAGCGGTTCTTAGTAGAATCGAATCTTTTTAAAAATTTTCCAACGTGGGTAAACTTTTATAACAAATTTCTATGGATGTTTAATAAAAAAAAAGAAAATCGGAGAACAGAAAAAAGGCCACGCGAATGGAAATATTAATAGGCCGTAAACCTGGGCTCCTCATCGGACTGGTTTTGTGTGTATTTTGGAAGAGATCGTTGCATCCGGAGCAGAAATAAGGCACCACGCCGGAATATTCCAAGTGCATTTCTTGGAGTTGGTGTGTGTTCGTTGTGGTTCTGTCGACGTCCTGCTGTGTAGTACTTCAGTTCGCTGTGTTGCTGCCGGATGGGATGAATTAAAAGTGAGGATATTGCACGAGACATCTTAGCCACTGCACCAGGGAGACGTTGCTACGGGTGATACTGATTATCACACGCTATCCAGCAATAAGCTTCCGTCGTTTGTTTGACTATGGCTTCAGTCATTCGTTGCCGCAGCCCTCATCATTTTCGAATCCTCACAGAGAATCCATTTTTAATCATTTCCATGTGCTTTTTACATCTTTTAAAAGAGTAGGAAGTCATGATCTTGCATAACTTGTTAGGATAAGAAATGTTGTGGTCTAACATTTGCCTTGTTCAATAAAGTGCATACAAACAAATTGTGAAGAAAAACCAGTTCTTTGTGAACTCAGCTGGAATAACTTGTGTCTTTTTTGTAACTCATCACTCATATAAATAGTGAGCACTGAGGACTTTCTAAAAGTTTTCATCGTATATATGTATATATACATGTATATATATATATACATATATATGTATATATATAACCTCAATGTTTCTCATCTTTTGTCGCTTTTTTCGTAAATGCTATGATTGTCTTGTAACAGTCCTCTCTCACGACTTTCAAGATTGGTATAGATTTTATAGGCATACTACCATCTGCACTGCTGAGTTGTCGACATTGCTAGAACTAGCCATGGCAGCGATAGTACGTCCAGAAATTTTCGTGTCATCACCATACTACCGAACGCTGGCAGGACTTAAGGTAGGTCCAGTTGCTTGATAACGGATAAAGGTCACCATTTTCATTACTCACTGATGTGCCGCTAAGTTAGTGTTCCATTCCTAACCTACTGTATGTAGACCGACTACAGAGATGAGAAAGTGGCCCCCTATGGATCGTGCACAGTGAAGTGGTACCTCGTTGTACCGTCCTATGGACTTGTTGAATTGAGCACTCCATTGCTTTTGAATGAGACTCTGTTCTAGTGCTTTATAGGATGTGACAACATAGAGAGTTGTTCCACTCGCTAAACGTTTTACTTCATGTCATGTCATGCTTCTCCAAAATTTGATATTTAAACTTTCTGAGCAGAATACTAACAAAAATCAAGGGTTATACCTTTCTGTATACTATCGTTGTCAATGAGTTAAAGCTAATAGAAGCTGTAATAAAGTACTTGGTTGGAGTTAATTACCTATTTAAGAGCCTTGCATGTAATAGCGCTATATCGTGGTCGTCAGGGTGCTTTGCTTTGATTTATTTCTTTTATTCTCTCGGTTACTACACGTTTTTAACGCAATATTTTGCCAAGGACAAAACTCATGCTTTGTGTTTCTATTCATCACGGATGAGTTGGCAAATACTATAGGAAAGTGGGAGCCCATACGAAACAATTGGATGCACAGATCTCACCTATCTCTTATTTCTTTGAGAAGATTTTTTAGTGGTTAGGTCTTTGGTAAGTATTATACACTATTTCTATCATGTCTAAAGTGAAAAAAGTTGAGACTAAGTGTACTCACTTCGTAGGCCTCTTTCTATAGCAAATTTTCTTTTCAAGAAGTAAAGGAAAGCAATAAATTTGTAGTTCTCATTCATACAACGTCTTTTTCAAGCTGATATACTTTCTTCACATTGGCCTAAATCCTATCCTTTAAAGGATGTAGATTTGGGCCTCGATGAGGTGGCACTCCTGCGAGTGATATTTGAGTTCTGAGAATCTGTCAAGCCGAAAGAACAACATGTACGCAAGCACCCCACACACAGGTGCATCGCGACGAAAAATCATTGTCGGTAGTGGTCACAAAGTGAAATTAGCACTGAGATCGTAGTTGACATATTGACAAAGATAGGATACATTCTGTCTAAGTTCGTTGTTCCTCCAATATGGGTTCCATAATTCCATAATCATACGCCACTACTCAGTTGAAATATCCGACTAACCCACTGCTATCCGACATGACTACCACTTACGTCTTTATATGTATCCTAACAAAAAATTTGTGAGTGAGAGCTAATAACAGGGCAGATGAAGCGTTTAAAAGTGCGGACTTAAAATGTTGCATAGCGGAGAAAGAGAGCAAGCAGCATGGTTTGGTCTAACGAAGTGGCCAGTCCCATTACCGTGCCTCTCCTCACTCATTTCTCACATCTCGGTTCCATACGCGCGTTTTCTCCTCGTCCGGTTCTTCCATCAAATGCATCAGCGCTGGGTTTTGCACACATGTTGCCGCTCATAAGCCAATGCGGTTGATCCATTTTTGCAAGAAAAATGACAAAAAAATTTCAAAAACCACTTTCAAGAATACAGAGCTCGTTTTAATTGAACTTAAAGATAGGTAACCAATCCTTCGACGAGTTACCTGGGATTACAAATGGGCCATATTTAAACCATCTCTGGGAGCAAACGCTTCCATCCCAGTACTTTTACATCGCGGTCGGCTACAGATTAAACAGCTAGCAAGCAGTTATTTTTTTATTGATTTTTGAACTATGCACAGCACATTTTTATAAATTATTGTTTGAAAAATCAATATTGGCTTTCATTCATCTCTTTTTTTTTAATGAAAGGATTCCGCACTTTCTTTTTATGCTAAGAATTTATTCCGAAGTGTCGTATGTCAACAGGACAAGCACACAGTGCTCTTGTCGACATTCCATATGATGCTTTTCGTATCATCACCTTCATTCTCATATCTTCTCGTAGTTAATTTTCTGAAAAGAACGGGGAACAAAAGAGAAAACTCTGAGAAAACTAGGTTAAGGCTTTCTGCACTTGATATTTTTGTTGCCTTTAGAAGGTTTTGAATAGATAGAGATTTAGTAAGGACGAGAGTTGGCGTCGTTATTAGGCTTAGAAGGGTTTTCAAAGGATGGAGATTTATTAGCGGCGATCTCCTTTGTAACTGTAATCGACGGGTTTGATAGCAGAAAGAAACATGTGAATTTCCGTACCTGTGTTGCATTCCCACTCTCCTTCGCACTTTACCGTGACATGTTAGTTAATGTCGAAGAGTGAAAAATTGTTTTGAGCAGAGCCTTTCGTGTTTTGTCGACCCTTGTCGCTTTCGGACACGAAACTGACGACGATCGATATGCATCCATGAATCAGATTGGTGAAGCGTTCGAATGTCTAGCATTTCCTATTTGAAATGCAGCGACGTCCACACGGGCAGATGTTTTTGTTCGTGGACGAACACAGCGAAAACTACTTGTCGATTAGCGCTGTAGGCCTTTCTGCAAACACCGTTAGTGTCAACGTCCTACAATATAATCGCCATTCTAATACTTCTCCCTTTCCTTTTATAAATTTCTTGCCTCATTGTTTTGGGGATACGCAAGAACATTTCACGGATTTCCTTCACGTAATAAACAAAAGGCTTCGTAGATTCTTCTTAGCTATGAGATAGATGGCTAAACGCGCATTGGGAAACGATCACGTATTCACCGCTTACCTGCGTAGCTTGAAAGACGGAGTTCTTCTCTACAGCGTTCAGATTAACCTTATACCTTTGATATAGCCATAATGTTATTCACAAAAACGTGGTAAGTGTTCTTTGGTGTATGCAGTTGTATCCTACATGTGTCGGACCAAACGCGTGCAAGCGATACGAAAGCACACTAGGAAAGTGCAGACGGAGCCATTAGGAGTCACCCAACGACAAACAAGCTTGTCAACAACTCCGGAGAGCCTAGCGTACTACCTTGTGGGTGCCTATAATCAAAAATAATGAGAATTAAAGGCTTCATTCAAAAAGTGCGATGCTTTCCTTAGGTGTGAAGACAAACAAGACTAATGGAGATATCATTGGTGCACCTCCGAGTCACTTTATCAGTTGCGGAAGCAGAAGTGATGCAGATGACAATATAGTACTAGTAAACATTTTGTTTCTGCTCTGATTTTGTATTAATATGACCCGCTGAGCATTGCTATTCTATCAAGTACCAATCTGCTTCTTCTGTCGACCTATGCATTTCATCAACGAAATCGATGGCTGCCTTTGTGAATGCATGATGCTGCAATGTCCCCGTGACAATATCATCAGCACCTATGCCTATCGAATAGAAATTCATATTGAGTCGATGATAAGACCACAAGAATTTCAAATGTCTGTTGTTGCATCGTCGCCAGTAAAAGCGGTGTTCTGGAAACATTACAATATCCATGATATCGGCGGTCATGTGGTTGTTAAAACGCTGTCGTGTTCTTTTATATTGTTTCTACTTCCACGTGTCGTAAAATTCATGATCTTGAGACACTTTTCCTCAGTTATTATTGTGTAGCTTGCGTTCTCGTTCAATCGTCCCGATTCCCAATTTTTCTGTGTTATGAGAAGCTGGCTGCCTGAATTCGACTTCTGTACCTAAGTGCAAAGATCCTAATAATCTTCTATTAGCTTCGGGGTGGAGGATAGATCTTTGGTTTTAAGCCAGCTCTACGTAATTAGCATGAATGTTAAGCAAGGTTGATGTTTGTGTTACCACGTACAATCTTACCTGTTCAGGAGCAATATTTTTTCATAACAATGGCCACGTTGATGAACATATGCGTGGGTGAGGTGGCTGCGGTCACGTTGTCCCAGTGCGCAAATTTCACAGGCGTCTTAGCTCAGAAATAATGGCATTGGGGTTAATAAGCGTGGTCTTCGAAAGTAACTACTACAATCAAGTTGAACTTCTCATTCTACATTAGCTTTTCTATTTCTTATTCATGTTTTGAGCTTTCTTTTAGTATAGTCTAACGTTCGTTTGAGGTTTGAAAATCAAGTTTTTCTTCGAAGGCATTAACTGATGGATTGGACGAGAATGAAAGTTGAGTGCTCCATAAAAAGGATGGCTACGTACTGGAAACTTGTGTGAAGGTGTTAACATAGAACATCGTTTATAAGTAATCCTTTTCCTAGAGGTTCTTCTCAGCTGGCTTTTGCTTTTCAAGCTGCATTGAGTGGTCTTCTGTCTTTCGTGACCATCTTCTATAAGACACAGCAAATTATCCAAAGTGTGATTGCGAGTCATCTCTTCGTATGTTCTCTTTCTGTTCAATTTTATTCCTTCACTGCTACTGATGAATCAAGCGAAGATCATAATGCACGAAAATTGATCTAAAACTTCATGTTTTCGAGCGGTATGTGAGTTTAGCACGGATTCTGAACAATCGCTAAATTTGGTCGCGTCGCGTTGCTGCGGTGTTCTGGATAACCATAACTACCGACGGAGGAGTGGGCGTGCAATCATCCTGTTGCCAACGGCGAAACCTAGTTGTTCGCGATCGAGTGCAATCCTTAGTGAGGTAGAGTGTCTGGTATGGTTTTGTGATACGACGAATAGTAGTTATTTTTACAAGAATGGGATATTCTGTAGAGCTGACTATCTCATGGAATGTCACAGTAAGCATATAGGTGTCTTTTTGTTATTTGCTGTATGGAGTAGGATTATCCCTTAGCACTGTCCACACTATATGTTTGATTTTTTGTAGTCGTATCGTAAACGCTATTTTATTTTATTAAGCTTTTATCATGTTCCGAGTACATTGGGGCAGTGATGCGAAGCGCTGAAGTTTTTCGTTTGCTTCATGTTTCCTTGTTAATTTTGATGAGAGCCGATCCTTTTTTGACCGTCGTTCGTTATATGCGCCGAATAGAACCTATACAAGCTGTGAAAACATAGGATGCTGTTCACGTATGTATGAGCACATGTGTCCCAGAATATCGCAAAAGTTAAGGTTTTCTCATTTTTTCATCAGAATTTACCTAAGTGCAATTGAAACGATCTTGGGTAGTGTTCATTATGCAATGTTTATGGTACCGTCGGTGGGTAGCATGTTGCTCGCAGGTTGGAAATGCGTTGGCTGCAGCTCACACACAGTACCTTTTTCCCGCCTCTGTGTGTTGTTCATACCAGTACAGCAGTACATACAGCAGTATCCATCGCCAATTCTGGCTCATCATCAACTAAAATAATCCGGTCAGCCTACATATTTTAATGGTGCAATGGTTCTTCTGTATTGTTTCGCAGTTCATTTTAGTATTTATCTAACAAAACGTATGCCCTTGGAGTGGTTATCTATTTCGGAAGACTTCTGAGCAACACACAGTTTTACAAATGAGAGTTACTGTGCTTTGTGAGTTGACCAATATAGAGAAGTATAGTGGCTATGAGAAGCGAATGCGGAGCAAGAAAGACGTGATGGTAGGTAGTAATGAACCATTTTTAGTACTGAGCTTGAGTTTGATAAAATCATCAGCGGCGAATCATTGTTGGTCTGAATTTGGTAATACCTTATTCATTCTGGAAGATGATAGTACTAAAACGTAAAAGACGTATTAGTTCCTTTTGGATGTTTAAAGAATTTGGATAGCTCTTCTTGAAGCCTACACCTTTAAATGTATAGAGTACTATGTTATTCTCACCATGTAACATTTGGATATCTAAAACTTTTAATAGCTCTCACTAAGGCGTAGAGCTTTGAGTTTGTGGCAGGTTCGTTTCTTTTCGCTATGTTTTGCACAGAGCAAGCCTAGTCTACTTTTATTCGATGAGGGAAGTGCTTAGCAGTGGTTGTCCTATAACAATGACTACTGCGCCTTGTACATTCTGCTAACAGTGCGTTCCGACAGCGTCTGTTCTCCGAGTTCCGTACAGCCTTTTCGACTTTCGCATTCTCTTCGACATTGTTGTTCCTCCACACTTGTACAGTCATCGTCAAACAACGGCTCTTCCAAGTTCAATATTGATAATTTTGCTCATCGTAGGTTAATGACACAGGAAGAACTATACTTGTTCAATTGTTCTTAGTTTAAATCCAGTTCCTTTTCATAGCACATGAATCTTGCTTGCTTGTTAATAGCTATCCCTTTAACGGATTGCCGCCCCATTCTCGCTAGGATTTAGGTGTTCCTAGGCGTTAAATACGTTAAATAGAGAGAAGACTCCTCTCAGTAAAGTCACCCAGGTGGAGGATTTCGACACTTGGATATGGAAGGCCGTATAAGAGCAGAGCTATTTAAGTGCAGAGGCTGGCGGAGCTGTTCACGTAAACCTTTCTGCAAAGAAAGTGGAAAAAAGTGGAAATAGTGAGCCTTATACCAAAAGTGCGATGATCTTCGTTTCCCTCACGCGAGCCAAGCCCATCCGCTGAGCAACTTTAACGCGTGTCAAGGACAAATGGGAGCGTTACTAATGCTAGCTCACATCATTCGATGGCTAACGGTATTTCAAGTGATATGTAGCCCTAATGCTGCAATGGGGTAATTTAGCTTGGTCTTAGGATTGCTTCCAAACTGATATCTATAAGGAAATTTTTGGTGAGAAGTTGCGACATTACTTGAATATTTTTGCACAAACAACTACACTATGCTTAACTTTCTTGGGCCAAATGAGTTGCTAGTGTAAGTTTACCTTGTAGGATTTCTGTCACAGTAGGATTCTGATGCATTAAGAAGATCAGTACTGTTTATGCCACATGCGGTCTGGTTTTAGTCGTCTAAATAGCATCTGCATAGTCTCACTCTCAGTTCTGTTTTCCTCTCCAGTTTCCCCTCCGTTATGTTCTCTTCCTTGAGATATCCACTTGTCTTTAGTCTTTAGTCCACCTTTCTCTCAATACCTCCTTTCTCCTCTCTCACTCCCCGTAATCCTCGTTTCTCCATCTATCTCTCTCTTTCTCTGTCTTTCTTTCACCACAATGCCACCATAGCGCTAGTAGTTTGACGGCGGTATTGTTTGCTCTGCGAGACAGTCAAGCCCACTGTTTCTCCAGTCCCACACCTCGGCTATAACCGTCACTTTGCATCTGGGAAGAGTCACCTTGAAATACGTTTATGTACTGTTCTAGATCTACTTCGAACGTTTACATTACCATATAATTTTTAAATCTGTGATTTCACTATAGTATTTATGACGGTACCACACGCAAACATCGATTATGATAGCTACGAGATGAAAAAGGCAATCAAACACGTGAAAGCATTGCCATGGATTCGACACAAGGCGTGTCATATTTTATTTTCGCGCCGCTCTCTTGCATCATGTGAACTGCGACGAGAGAATCCAAGCGATCGGCGAAGGTGGTGGCGGATTTCTACCAGTTTTCAGTTACACCGCAAATTCCGAACAGATTATGTCGCATAGTATCACAGTTTTCACAAGTTTGCTTGGAACGAGTCAGGGCTACGGACAACGTGGTCCGACATAGGTTGATTTGAGTTGACGACTTTTTCCTAGCGATCCCTGCTGTCTGTTCCTCAATCTTTTTTTCGTCGTGGTCGTATAATCTAACAAGTGTATGCCGAAACTTCGTGGTTGTCAACAGCATAGTTTCTTTCTGTAAACTTCCCCATTGTTATTTTAAGCACGTAAGTGACCTTTCACCTAGGTGTTGGGCTAAATTTTCCAGTAAATCTCCTATTTAACGCAACTGGCCGCCGTTACCTCATTCTTTTTTCGCTTCATACACGCAACATCTGGAAAGTGGCTGTGCTGGAGCGGAGTGTTTTATTTAATCATTCAAGTTATTTCGGCTACTTACTCGCACTTTTGAAGGGTGTCTTCTGCTTAAAGGAGACTGCTTCTCAGTTGTTACTAACACTGTTCACTTTAATCGGCCCCGAAAAGAACTCGATTTATTGATTCAAGCGTTCATCATCGTAGTTCTGGTAGGCGATGAAGTGTGGCGTGTTTGATGACATGCATGAGACGATTGTGATGGCTATCCGGAACAAATCTGAGACGTGTGACTCGTTAGGATAGACGAAGTAGCGTAGTAATGATGACCCTCTCGTCAACTTAACTCCAGCGTTGCATTAGCAACTAAAAGAGCGGCCACTCCTGTGTGGTTTTCCAGGTCACGTATATCAGCTCTGTTTTCGAGATATTGAAAAGTAACCTGCCGTGAGATCTCTTTGCTATGGTTTACACTAATGCAGGAATAACAGCTCTGTCATAACATACTGAATAGAGCCGTATCCGCTGTCACCGGCTCACTGTCGCGCAAGTTTTGGATAAGGCTGAACGCGACGAGTTCCTAGACAGTGTCGTGGCTCAGGAACGGGTTTTCTCGTTTGCTATTGCCACGCCATTCAACGACCTGTCCTCTCACCTCGGCCTAAGAAGTGCTCACACTTGCAGTAACTTACTAGAAGAACATTACTGCGCAGGAAACAGCAAATCGTTTTGTATTTTGCTTGGTATTTTTTCCTTTTTACCATGTATGGAGGAACTTTGAAATATAACGTCTCTACGGAAAAGCATTACTAGTATTATGATGATGATGTACTTACACAATGTCCTCATTATTTGTGAATGGTTTGATGTTGAGTCATTTAAGGGCTTTGTATTGGATCCATTTTTCAAGGCATAAATCCTGGAAAGAATTTTGAAATGACATGATCTTATTGGAAGGTAACTCTTGCCTGAAGTGTTTTACAATCCTACAGAAACGGCTATATAGCTCAATCCGGGGATGAAGCGTGAGGGATATTTTGCTATGTCACTTTTATTTTATCTTCCCATTCTCTCAGTTACTCTTATTGTTTCGTTATCGGCATATTAATAATATCGTATTTTGTGCTATTTGTCCTGAACGTCTGTCAACATCTGTGATGCATTCCCTAAGTTTTCAATTGAAATCTGTTTTCTCATCGTCTTCCGATTTTTTTAAAATGCCTTTCAGAATCTGGAGAAAAAAAAGCATAAGTTTTATGATCTCTTAACTGGCTTTCTTTTCCCATCGTTTCTACTTTACTCGTGTTTTACTCACGAGAATATTCTGACTTTCATGTGTTGTGTTCTTGTAGTGTACTGCTTGTCAACGCTCATCGAACGCAGTCAGCTGATTTGCATGAATATCCTTTTTCAGTTATGCTATAATTGTGTGATTCTTATACTATTCCGTTAAATCTACGCTTTCATGTCGAAGGTGAGCGTGCAGTTTCTTTTTGTTTTTGACTTTGTGTGCTTTTCATTTCGAAACGCCCAAAAGAATATCTCGTAATGTTTGCCTGAAATCTTTGGGTTATCTACCTTCTTATTTTCTTTTTGTTTTCGTTAGGACCTCGAAAAACGCAGTAAGGAGATTGTTTTGGAGCTCGTGTAGCGCAGTGATTGGAGGTGGCTTGCTTGGAATACACGCAGGATCCGGCGCTGGTTCGATCCTGCACCCCGGAATCACTAAGCCCTTCTCTCCTCTGTGGTCACCGGATTGATGGCCGACTTTTCTGGAAGGATAAAAGTACCGCCTTTATACTTCGGTAGGCCACTAGCAGTCATTGTAATGGCCAGATATGCATTAAGTCACCTCTATGATGTTCGATGAAGTGGAGTGCATGGCGCATTTCTCAGCGATTGCTCAGCGCCATGCGCTTTTTCCTTCATCTCCTTTTATAAAGAAGACGGAAATTTCCTGATAAACTGGCAAAATGAGCTATGGTTGCACTGAGGAGACGCAACTTCATCGGGCGCTTGTACCTGGAGCTGCTTCACTTGCAAGTAACGATCGCTTAGAAACGGTTATGAATTTGTCAATAAACTACAGGTGTGACTGAGATTACACAAACTCCATTTCTTTTGTAGTGTGGAAAACTCATGTTTCTCTGCGAAAATGACCGAATTCATTGCTTATTTCAACGCTTACATTTTCACTCGCAAGTAATCAAGTAAGGTGTTTGTTATCGATTTATTTGAATGACGACCTAGAAAGAAACAAACCCGGTTAATGGACCTATTTGAAGGTTAAGTGGCGAATCGTGGGTAGTAGAATGAAGGCAGGCTGGAGCAGTAGCAACGTACGCACTAGCGCACTACCTGATTTGTTAATCCTTTCTATTGTTTTCCTCATTGCTGCTTTTCCTGGAGCCAACCATTGCTAAAACATATCTGCTGTTCCACTTTCTGCATGGCTTATATTATTCCCGACTTTTCGAAGGATTTCAATGCTGTATTTTAAAACTTCTCGAAACTTGACTTCGATTTTCTCTACTTGTTATGCACATAGTGTAGAGGTTCTCCCAACGGTTTACCGCGTCATCGTGACTGGGAGGTGTTCCTGGGTGTCGGACTGTGATGTACAGCGAGGGGATTCTCCCCCGGCACGGTCTCCCAAGCTAAAAAGGAGTCCGGCGCTTTCATTAGGAAGCCTAGCTAAGAGTAAACCAATACCAGGATCCACCACCGTCTTTGTATCAAAGTCGCCTGGTGGTAAATCTTCTTTTGATCCACGAGGGCTGCGACTGCCTGTCGTCGTGATGACCTGGGGCGGACTTTGGCCAGGCTGTCCTCGGGATTCCAGGGAGCTACAATGGCCTAGCCAGCAAATCTCCGAAAAATGGTGATTATGCTGAGGCCGGCACAACTAGTGATGACGGGCCGTTCAAGTATCAAGTAAATAAAGTGCAGAGGTTCTACATAGCGCTTGCTTAACTACATCCATATATATATATATATATATATATAATGCTGAGATATTTGCAAAACTCCGGACCATAGGTGTATGCGGTGGGGAACGAACACGCGCTATTGTCCTTACCGGGGAGTAGCGCACTTCACCACCACACCATCCGGGTCCTTCGTTTTGCCTGCCTCTCAGCTAGTTCTATCAATCTTACATCCATACAGTTTGGTCAAATTGTGGAACAATTATCCTGCGTTTTAGAACTACTCAGTGCAGTTCCTATCTACTTATTGAACTGTAACATGCAGCTTTTCCTTTGATCCAAATGTCCTCAAATATTGCAATCCGTCTCTAATGCGTAAGAGTGTTCAGTATTGTGGCAGTTGAAGCGCTATTTTTCAGGGCTATCCGTTTACCAACGGATTCATATGTTCTAAGAAACTAAGTTTCTGTTTACAGCCATGTCATCTGACTCAGTTCTCTTGATTTCCTTTGGGAACTTTTACATGAAATTAACTAATAATTACATTTCTAGGCATTTTTTTAGCAACGTCTCTGCAGCCTGTTTCTTCATTGTGGCGTTAATGAGCCAGAAGGCTGATATGAAAAGATCTAAATAGATTGGCCACTGGCAGGGAAACAATTTCCTCCCTTTCATAATGAGTTGCTAATCAAACTCATGCAAAGGAATGATGCAGCAACAAACCGCTCACTGCCTCCTCCAATTTCGAATTCCGTTCTCCGTCTCTCCGCTCATTTGCGAACTGAACCCCACTCCAACGAAAGCGACGCTCTCCATGCTCATTAAGCTTCGACGAATTCCAACTCTCCTGGTAATATTTGTGACGAACCTTAAGAATACTCACTGCTTACACTCCAGCCGTATTTGACTTTTCTTCCGTCTCCTTTCACGACTGTAATGTGTTTCTCTTATCCGTCAAGCACGACCAACTTGGTGTCAGCTCTCACAATTAGCGTTGATTTGTGTTGTTTTTGATAAGCCAACCTTCATTTCATGACCGCATTGCTGTGAGCATGATAAAGTCGCTGTCAGACATAAACGTTGAAGAAGTTGTGAAAATATCTGACTCATTGCGTTTTGCCAGATGAGCAAATTACATGGCCGAAGAACCGTGATTGAGTTTGCAATGACTATTTTGAGTGGCAGCGCTGTTGTCTTGTTCTGAGGATGAAATCTAGAAGGGGAATTGTATCCACAACTGAACTGCGTCTCTCTGTCTTTCTCTCCATACTTGCGGACACTTAATCAGGCTAATTTTCTCAAGCGACATTGCGCCACGAGTCCTCTATCCAACTCGACCCTGCCTTTATTTCTATGTTTCGCATCCGTTCATTACTCATGGTTTTTTTTTCTTCGACCACATAAAGGTACTTTTACGAACAAAAGACAAACGCCATATCCTATTGAGGGATAAGCTTTTCAGATTTGAAATCAAGCTTTTTCACTATGGGACAGATTTCAGTTGGATTTGCTTCATTCAGTATTCGAGTCTAATTGTCTTTCGCTCTTCTACTATTCAACTCCTCTAAACAACCATCTGGCACTTATCTCCAGGAGACAAGCATCATTTAAGATTCAGCTCAACCTCCTATAACAGCTGAGCTATTCCTTCACTATTTGCATTCCAGGCCATACATATGGTGACACTACTTACCACCACAGCTCCAAGGTAGCAATGGGACAAATAGGGTGTTGAGTAGGAAAATTTGAAGCGGCTAGAATCTTTTGAGTTCGTTTTTGAGTGCCTTTATTGATTATTTTTCAGGAAAGCTTCGCAAGCTGGTTATTGGTAATTTTGGAACTGGTGATAAAAATTCTAGGATAATCTAAATATTTAATTTTAAGCGAACGAACCATTTCATCGCACTCCTCTTTTTCTCCTTGGTCTAATACTTGGTTGGATTTTTTAAGCCCACAGTAGTAATCGATAAGCCTTTGAATGAACGTTCATGAAAAGTTTGCTCTGTTGCTCGAACTATAGGTGTTTTTTGGTACACTTCTTCATATCGTTTCGGACATTTCGTTCCTTATTATCATTAAGAGAAGTCTTCGATTGTGCAGGATGACTCAAGTTATATTTGTGTTTGGTGTGAGTAGATGGCAGTCCTTCAAGTGGCACATTATAGATGAAGAACAACAACAACGACACAGTTTTCCCCTTCTATGAATTTCACTAGTAACACCATAAGTGCAGAGGTGGTTCTGAAAAAAGTTGCGAGCTTATATAGACTTTGCTTTAGCGATTGTCGCTGGAGTTAAATTTACTTCAGCATAGATTCCATTCAATTGTTAGTGTTTCTGAATCAGGAGCTTATGCACTCAAGAACTTCCATTGAAAGAAATGACGTCATCCTAGTTGTAGAGGTGAAAAGTCACTTGTACTATGCAGAAACGAATAGGACTTTTTTGCAGCTCAGCTTTAATTACGTGGTGCTACTAGGCTGTAGCTGGTTGGATTTCCCAGATCTTCAATGTCCAGCTTATTCTGAAACCGTCGTCCGTAAGCCGTCAGACCTCTGAAGCTCCGAGTTGCAGCGCTGTTTTCGAGAGCGGTCGCGGTAAGCACTACAACTGGCCGCTTATTCACCTCCGTGGTCTTTCGGTCCGCTTCCGCCTAACGGCATTTCCCATGCGAATTGATCGCGTGGTACCGATCAGCACTACTCAGTAACCTTGATGTTTCATTGTCAATGTTCGACGATCTGTAGATCTATTTATTGCGAAGAGTATGCTGTTCAATCGCCTTATGAAGTTCTCATTTAGCTGCTTACAATTTCAAATTCGACGAGGTAATAGTTTTATAAACCATTAATACTTGTATTCAGTGTCAACGTTGCTGTTCATCTGCTTGGTACACATCGAAATTCTGGGATAGAGATTTTCTCGAAAAACTTTGCTCCTGTGTAATCCGCGTATAAGTGAGGACAAAAGGAGAGTAATCTGCACTAAAACTACAACTGGAAACATCATAGTGATTTAGAAATCAGGCTGTTGGCCAGAAGTTTGATGAGTGTAAACGGTCAGCTTTCTTTTCAGGTCATGTCATTTCTCACTTTCATGAACTTCACAAAGTAGACTTTGTTTCTTCAGGAAATTTCTAATTCATAGCGACGAACTGTTTCGCTGTTCCAATGTTAACGTTCTTTAACACATAACGCTCGCCTAGTTTTTAGCGTCTATATCGTTTAGGACGCGCTTAATTTTCAGCCTTTATGGGCATAATGGTTTTCTGAAAATAAGCAATATTTTCTCGATAACTAGTGGACCTCAAGGGTTGTGACCATGACAGGAGTGTAGAAGAGAATTTGCTCTATCGCGA
Source organism: Angiostrongylus costaricensis (assembly GCA_900624975.1). Lineage (NCBI taxonomy): Eukaryota > Metazoa > Nematoda > Chromadorea > Rhabditida > Metastrongylidae > Angiostrongylus > Angiostrongylus costaricensis. The sequence continues at coordinate 200,791 of UYYA01003918.1, forward strand.
TTTGTGTGTCACCACTTACTATGTTACTGTGGTACATCATCATACAACGCAACATTTGGAAATGTTTCGCAACATGTGCTGATTCTGTTTTGGTATTTTTCGTAACCGCAAATTTCATCCAATAGCTCTGATTCATTACAGTGATTATGATTCGAATAGGAATCAATTGCTGGTCAAAGTGCCGGTTATTGAACACGTTTAAAGTTAAGATTTTCCTCTGTGTTTCAAAGCGCAGAATAGAGCTTTTCCCAGCTAACCATCGTCACAACATCTGTGTCTGATAAGCTATCGATTGATAACAAGACATGGGAGAAGGATTATAAGAGAAACGTACGCCAAAATAAACTGTCATAGCGAAAATTACCCTTCTACAGCGACCCGTCGACCCTTCGCGTATGATTGTATACAATGGCCTTCGTCTCATATGTGCTTTAAATGCTCGAAGATGAAATTTCCTCACTTGCTTAGCACGCGAGTAAATTTCACAGTGTGTCGAAGTATGATGTATAGCAGAATGTTCAGGCCTTAGTTTTTTCAGTTTTTTCACCAAAGCTGTGAAAGGACTCCAGATTCGAACACCATGTAGAGATAGAGTTGTACTGTATCCTCCCTTACCTCGAAACAAAAAACCATTCGCAAGACTTCAAGTGTCACCTGAGCCAAAGAGGTCAGCCCAAACCTGGAGTGACCACGAGAGAAGTAAATTTTCTGCAGCTAGAAACATACTAATCACATAGTTGGGGATACTGAAACCCATGCTACCTTTCGTGAAGATAGCCTTCCAACTATCGAATAGGAGTTCGTTGGACTTCGGTTTTATCATTTAGGAGAGTTTCTGATGAGTTATTTTTACTTCCGAGACTTACAGTGAACATTTTAAAATGTTCGAAAAATTTAATAGCTCTGCGAGATGTGACATTCCAGTTCCTCGAATACTGCGTTCCGTTGCAAATACGACAAGTTTTCCCTACGAGCTGCTACGTCAACCTTTTGAAGTTCTCCTATACGTTCTCGCTCAGCATTTGTTTCTAACAATAGAGCAATTTCATTCTAGGCTCCTGGTATGTCACATGAAGAAACCGAACACCTTTTCAATGTCGAAGCACTTTTCTGGAGGGTGATGTTCATTAGAATCATACATCCAACTCTTCCTTACCACAGTGAGACAGCAATTACATAAAGGGTTCTTGGAAATAATTGACATATGTGGTCCAAAGCCAATATACAACCCATCAACCGGGTTTCCAAAAAAGTACTTACTCTGTTTCGTAGAGTTCAAATTATAAAATAATCAAGCGCTTTTGCGTCTACACGGTTTTCTTGCTGGCAGTTTGAAGTTTGAATGTTTTGTTTGTACAACCAACATCGTTTTCTGTTTTCCCACATTGAAAGCAAGCGGCTTTATCAGTACACCTTTTTTCATCGTTCAGATAAGTTTGGTTTGACCAGCTATAATCTTTTCTTAAGAATCTTTGCTATACTGTTTTCTTGTTTACAGAATATAAAATCCTATTCCGTTCTATTTTTGTTCTTTGGCAGTGTTTGTTTCTATTTATACAACCTTGGGAAGTCATGTGAAGCCGGTGCAAATGAACTTCTTCCTGCCTTGAGGAATTCTACGTTGAATAGCGCGGGTGATGGCCATCACTCTGAGTCACATTTCATAAGTGCTGATATGCAACTGTGAAATTGCCTGATGTATCCAAGGCAGCTCGTGCAGAACCTCCTGTTGGAAGCCAATCATATTACTACTTCTATCGCTTGAGCAAACACAACTGTTTTTTGCGATCGTTAGTACACACGATTCCTAATGCTTTTTCCTGTTAATTTGCTTCACCACTGATTTGAGTCCTTGCTGTAATTAGTCGACTTCCGATGTGTCAAAAGAAGCTGGAATAAGGCAGTCTTTCTTCTTTGTTCAATCTGCACATTCGTTTAAATCCTAGGTTTCTGAAATCAATGGCATTTTTCAGAGAGGTCCTGAAGAGTTGTTGTCGTCTCTACATGGAGCCGTCTTAGCGTCAGTGATGACTGTCGATTCAGAACCGAAGAAGGTTACCCAACTTCTTTTCTCATTATAAAAATTGGTTAATTTCTAGGTAACCAGTTGGCTGTTTAGTTTACGGTGTATTATGGCATATAATGCGAAGAATGTCAGATTTTCACAGCACATTTCGCTTTTGTAGTGGCCCGACATTTTTTATATTCGACGAAAAAGAAGGAAGACTAATTTCACCTTGAATTTAATCCTTTTATTCAGGCCAAACTCGATCCAACGGCCTTATACTCACAGTACATTACTCAGATGAATAACCTTACCACTGCTCAATTATTAACCGGACAACCATTGACACAGGTTTGGGTTATGCTCATTGTTTACATAACCAATCTAACGGTGTGATTTCCCGACCGATCATGCTGTGTTTTCTTTCATTCTACTTCTTTCCAAATAACTGGTAACTGAGGCAAAGCAATAGATAGGAATACTGAACAAACATTTCCTCCCGGTCTCCTGTGCGTGTTCGATCTCAGCTCTTCCAGATAACTGCTCCTCCTCACTGCACCGCTTCTTCGAGTACACCACGTTCACGTGTCGTCCATATAAGGTAAGGGTTTGCTAAGGTATATGTGCAGCAAGACCTGGAGTTCCAGCACACATCTTTAAAGGGACTTTTCGCGTTACTTCTTGCATAACATTATCTAGTTTTGTTTCATCTTCTTAAACCTCTGCTTCCGAAACAAAAATCTCTGTCTTTTTCCATGAGACTGAGTTTTATGTCAGCCATGCCGGACCAAAATCTCTAAGTTAGGTTCTTGATTCTGCTGGGGAAATCCATGTTGTAGATCGGTTTCTAAATTGTTAATATTTTATCCGTTGTAGAGTTTCAAGCTACAACTACATGCATTCGTTGTTTCACGTCTGGTCAACTGAACAGTTTATGAATTGCTTCTACTCACTGTTTCAGAACCGCTCTGAGAACGGAAATTCATCTAAAAACCCATTCATTTGGCGCGCGTTTCAACAGACTGACGTCATTCATTCTCTTTTTCACCAAATAGCTTTCTCGTACAGCCATATATCATCCAAAAGCTGATTTTCTTGTTTATTAGGTTTTGCAAATCTTATAATTATGAGGTTTTCCATGTATCTAAACCGTCCTTGCCTCTCGTGACAACGGTCTTCTCTGAGAAGACAAACTTTCTGCTTTTTTTCCTTAATAAAAAGGAATGAATCCATCGCTCATAGAACCATTGCAATCGGTGCCTTATTCCTTATCTCTTCTCCTATGCCCTTTCTGTCATTACTCTTCACGTGTAAGTTAATCATACTGCAGTGAATGAGAGCACCCGGGCATGTAGCTTCCATCTCAGTACATAAATTGAAGTTAGAGTTCCGCCTGTTGAGCGTGTTATACCGCATTTAATTTCCTCTTTGTCTACTTCTTACTTGCACCAGGTGAAACATCTCGGAATGTTCCAATCGTTTCATTGATAGTTGGAAGTTAACGTCACTTCACGAAATGACAAAATGTTTTCACGACCTTGCTGAAGCACCGAGGAAGTACTACAGAGGATAAGCGCCCGGCCTCACATTCTGTGCTGAGGAAGTACTATATTGGATGAATACCTGGCTTCATGCCTATTTTTTCTACACCACAGTTCTTAGCCTTTTGTAATATGGATATATTGCAGACATGGGAAGTGGGAAAGCAGCAAGGATTTTGATGGTATTGAACGTGCCCATGAAGAGGCGGTGTTTCGTGTCTGATCAATTTCAGCACTCGCCATCTCTCGAGAATGAAGAAGGCCTGTACATCCATAAAGTCGGAAATGAGTTGGTCAAGGTCGGCCGCGCATTTCTAATAAAATATGATATGAACGACTAGATGTCCGCCGACTCGACACTGAGGTTTCTTCATCCAGATGCCGAAGTGCAATGTTGTCGTTGTCTCCTCACTCCTAATCCACTCCATCCTACTCCAGGAATGATTCCTTATTTACCACTCTCGCTAGATTTGCTCTATGATTAACTAAGGACTCACAGCTGAGCTGTTGCTGGTTACGTGCAATGTATTGGGTATTTGGTTTTGTATTAATCCGTTTTCAAAACATGTGTTGGAATTCTTCATTCATTGAGAGAATATCATTGTAAAAGAACATGCCAAAGTATTTTACTGTTAAATGGAAAATGAAAATCTAAATGAGTGAGCGTTTTGGTTGTTTGAAGTTTTTTGTAATCGGAACAGAACCAAGAATTTCGATTTCAATATAGGTTTTTCCAGAAATATACCTCCTGACATGGTCGACGTCGAACTGATTCAACTTTGTGTTCCTTATGGCCCATTGTCTAACTACATGATGCTTAAAGGAAAGAGTCAGGTAAGATGATTGGAATGAGAGGAAGTTTAAAAAAGGTAGGCAACATATGTGAATGATTCCCTGAAACTGTGTTTTATCGTAACCCTTCTACAGGTATTTTTCTTCCTCGTTTCTTCTTCACATATGCTTATTACAAGAATAATTCCTGCAAAAGTAGAAAAGAAACAGAAGCGGTCTGGTATAGACTTCTCAAGCTTTATGTTGCTCTTCAAGACTGTAATTTCTGAGTTTCTTGAATTTATCGGTCGTACCGATTTTTTTCTGCGGGTGACGTAGTGGTCGGAGCAGCCTTACGACACACACGTGGGATGGGTTCCCGCGTCCATGACCCACCAATCCTTCCATCCCTCTGGGGTCAGCAAATTGGTACCGCACTTGTCTGGGAGGATAGCAGCACTGGCTCGATACATCGGCGGGCCACCGTGAGTCATTGTAAAGGCCACGTATGCATTCAATCGCTTCCAAATGATGCTTAGTGAAGTCGAATGCATGACGCATCCCTCAGAGATTGGTCGCCGCCAAGAGCTTTATTCTTTTTATCCTTTATTCTTGTTTTTTATCGAAGTCCGTATGAGAGTTACTGCTCTTGATGAACGCAAGGGATCGAGTACTGCTTAACTGCGGCCATTATGCCCTCTACATGCTTGATGATCCACAATTGCTCAAGTTTTGGCTTAAAATCTTGTGAAAGCACATTTACTTGCTTATTATTTTGTCGGTTTACTTAAAAGCTAAGATTCCTTAGCACATTGGTAGCTGTATTGTATTCTCGATCACTGGAGTACTTGAGGATTTCGTAGACTCATGAAAGCGACATTATCCTCTCGCCCTGTGTACATAATTTGTATAATCTGCCATTTCTTCCGTAATTCATGAAATTAAAGTTTAATAGGTAATAAAACGACAGATGTCTGTAAAATGCTTAAGGCGAACGCACGGCCGCCAGCATCCATGGACCGTTCGGGGACGTGATCGTGTCCGTTCTGCTGGACGGATTAGTGATTGTTCGTTCAATCGCGCCTCCGTTCGCGATTGCAGTTTCGTCAGGAAAAAAGGTCAGCAGGAAGGCAACTCATCGGCTCCAGAAAATGACAATTTCCTCATGGCGGAATAACAGAACCTGAGTCTTGTTGGCGAGGATCAGATAATTCCAATGCTTTTTATTTCACCGAACTTTGCTGGGACCATATTGGTTCAGATATATTGTTTTTGTGCTTGAAAGTCAAAACTATATTTAGTCATGTGTGAAATTGTTGGAAATCCAATGTGTAGCAGTGGTGGAATGCTGAAATCTCGTATTGCACTCCATATCTACTATTCTTCGGGTCGGACTCACTTGTGAATTCTAAACCATCCCCCTGCTTCATCTTCTGAAATTAAAAATTATTGCTGGCTAAACACGAATCTGTCCATCATCAGGAGCATAGTGCTTGTTCGATTCCGCTCGGGGCCAATCAAGCCTCTCATCCCTCCGGGGTCAGGAAATTGGCAACGGGCTTAGCTTGGAAAAAATTACCCTCTGCCATCTAGTTGGGAACGCTGCAGGTCGGCTATCTCAGGACTCCAGGGAGGGAGACAACCAGCATTCTTCGACATTCAGGATGAAATGAAAATCCGCAAGCAGCAACTGAAGCCACACGTAAAAACTTGGATGACCTTCGTGGACGACGTATGCGTGGAAACGAATTGGATGTTAGTGCTGGGATCCGCACAGCAGACGTGAAGACGGATCAAATAAAATTTAAAAAAACACGAATCTTATATGAGAGATTTCATTGAAACCGCATGCCATTATTTTGTGCTTTATACTACATAAATTTAATTTTCTAGATCATTAATTCGTAGGAATGTGTGGGACTAACAGCAGACCTTCTTAAGTTATTGGGCTAACATAAAGTTGATAAAAGGGTTTGTTCGGCTAACGTTCCGACGTCTTCGTGTTCTTCGAAACCGGATTGATCCGAGTTGATGGTCTACAGGTGGTCATCATCGCGATTTGGGTGGTCGTTGTCGCATCGGAGAACACCGCTCGAACGGGGCGAACTTCACGAAGCCTGTCCTTTTGTACAGGACGGATTTTGATCGATTGCCTCTTCCAATATGATCTACTTTGGCTGGACATTGCATCCTACAGCAGTCGCTGTTATATTAGTCAGTACATAGTGGATCAATATTTTCCAAACCGAGCGTCAATATAACAGCGAATCGTTGAGCGATTTTTCTAGAATTCCGAGGGTTACATAGCTGAGGTGTTCTAGTCGCTCAGCAGTTACCTCGAAGTCCACTAGTATCCCCACAGCGCATGAATATTTCATTACGTCGCTATCAGTTTGTATCAAATGAAACAGTGTGCAAGTGGCGCTATTGCGTTTATTATTCGTGCTTGAGCACATTCTTGAGTTATTTTTGCAGTGGTTAATTATGCGATCGGCTTTATCCTTGACTATGGCCACGGAAATCGGATATGGGATAGATGGGAACGGTGGATAGCGTCGTCCACATGGGTGAACATATCGGATTATCTTCTTGCAAGTATCCATTTTCCGTTGGTCATTTCGATTCACCAATAGCCATTATTTCATCCTTCTCCTTTTGTCATTTTATGACTGGTCATTAATGATGAACTTTTGGATTAAATTTCATTGGGCCAGGTAAACAAACTCCCACGATTGCGCAGCGGATTCCATATTCATGTTGATTGAATCGGTTGGTCTCCAGAATACTTCACTCGGTCACCATAAGCACGATTAGCTTGGCATTTAACATAACCTTGGACGATCCGCTGCCCAGCAGCATAACAATGCACTGGGAAAAGTGGTGAGTGGAACGGGTGAGTGGTGGCGATCTGATTGCTAGTCGCACTTGGTGCTCTGTTTTGTTTACTTCTCTATCCTGTTTCTGCTTTCTCATTTCGCTGTCATGTTAACTAAGAGGTCTATCTGCTCGAGGAATTTTGGCACCGGAATCTGCACGATATCTCACATCTGATCTATACATTGTTATTCGCTTCTTTTCACGTCAGGCTGTTCCTACGTTCTCCAATGTTCTGCCAATCGATTCGCACCGTTCTCCTTTCATTTACGGTGACATGCTGCATAATCTCCGCTCCAGGTTGACATTTAAAGAATTTGTGGGAAATTTAATGAGATTCAATAGCGTCATCTTAGAATTTTTCATTTTGTGCGATTTCCAAAATTACCGTTTTTGGGTTCGCTGTAAAACATTCTGGAGGTATCCTCTAAAAGGTACAAGTCGGAGGAATTTGAGCGAGTTGCTTGTTCGGATACCTCCTCTGCAACAGTACCCATGTCGCTACTGTCAACATATTCTGTGTACCGGTAGAGAGGGCAAAGTATGGCTTGATCGCAGCAGGCTAACACATTATGGAGCGTTTTCATTGCAATGGTTAGAGATGATATGCGATGCACATGTGGTCGTTGATTCGATCTGGGCCCCAGGTTCACCAAGCCTTCCATCCCTCCAGGGTCGGCAGATTGCCACCAGACTTGTCTGCGAGGATAGTAGCACCTACCTGATACATCGCCACGCTGGCCTAAATCATGTTATTGAACATATGTGGATCTAATTTTCTGTTACGATGCTTCTGTTACGATGTTACGATAAAGTCGAATGCATGGCACACTCCTTAGGGATTGATCGACGCCAAACGCTTTATTCTTCATCCTTTTAAAGCATGTCATCTTTTTTCAACTGCAAACGAATTTATGGAGGCACTTAACTATCATTTTTCCACTATTCCTGGTGGATTGTAAATATACAGCTGGCTGTTTCAATACACAGCAACACGGTGCTCTTCTCGATGGTACGGACAGAGCAGCAGTCAATAGAGCCAAGGTCGAAGTCGTAGGTCTCCAAGTTTCTTCCGTGCTCTTGCGAATTATCTCGATTTGCCATACTGGAAAATGGTGTTGGGCGGCAAATTTGTCAGCGCAAACGTCCTGGTAGATCAGCCGTCCCGGTTGACATTCGTGTTGAGAAAGAAGTGCCCACGATCAGCTATAGTCTCTGCTCCACGATATCGTTCGACCGCAGGTGGTATTTCATCAGAAATCGAAGGTGTTTCATTTCACACTCTCTTTACAACCAAAATGAGGCTAAGATAATGTGGAAACTCGAAACCACAGATGTCTGCGGTGTGGATCGAACTAGCTATTACCCTTTCCGGGGCCAACGTGTTCATCACCATACCGCACGGGTCTTTCGTTTCGCCTTTCTATTAGCTGTGTTTTAACCTATTTTTACTGTCAACAGTCACCGTCAACGACGTTGGCCTGGAGAGCACAAATCGACATTAAATCCAGTTAAGCTGTACCTTTAATATAAATTACAGTGTAGTCATTTTTTATTTTATTGCCTATTCTTTTTTCATGGCAGGATATAATGTGGAATGTAACCATAATGAAGTGGTGAATACATTAGCTCCCGGAAAGGTAGTAGCGAGTTCGATCCCCACCGCAGGCACCTGTGGCTCAGGCTTTTACAAATATCTCTCTCATTGTGGTTATATTTCGCATCATACCCTGCCAAAAAAGAATAGGCAGCGAAATAAAAGTGACTACATCATGATTCTACTTATAGACTATGAATAGTGCGATTTGTGCTTGATCTTCCTCGTGTTGTTAATAAGTTGCTTTATCAACTTTGGCAATCTCAACTCATTAAGCTTTTCGACCAGTAATCGCCACAATTCCTGTGAATAGTATCTCGTCTCTACCTGAACGTCAGATTCAAGTAATCGACGAACGCGATAGTTAAACCGCTTGTTGGAAGAAGTTCGCTTTAAAAAAATATGAAGGATTAAAAAAAATAGAAAGGGCGCGTCGTATTCCCACCTACCTTACGAAATGAAGTTTGTGCGGTCACGTTCGCTGGTATAACACAGCCCTGGTGACCATCGAGACGTTGTTCTGACTGCTGAGTTCTTGCGGCATGTGGGTTTAAAGGTACCGTTCTCGTGCAAAATCCTGGTTTCTGAACACTATTTTTTAGGGATTTTCTATTGACCGAAACATTGTTAAACTTCTTATTGCGACCCCTTTCCACGAGTTGAACCACATCTACTAACGATTGGGCTAATTCTAAATGAAAGAAATTCCACCCAGAGATGCGCTTGATTTACTACTTTATAATTCCTAACTAGTAGTTTATTACTGAACCCGTTCGGTGAAAATCGATTATCATTTAGCAGAGAAGTCGGGATTGATCGGGAAAGCGCAAATCGGCATTGAACGCAGTTAAACTGAGGCTTTATTCGAAATGACTATGTTAACTTTATGAAAATTATAGAGGTAGCAAATAAAAAGTTAACATTATGTTTTTTATTTACTGCCTATTATAATTTTTCACGCTTTAGCTTAACTGGGTTCAATGTCGACTTGCGCTCCGCAAATCAATCCCGTTGATTGGTGTTGGAACTGGTAAACAGACAATAGCCGAGATAAAGGCGAAACGGCGGACTCGTGTGGTGTGGTGGCGGACGCGTTAGCCCTCAGAAAGGGTATTAATGTGTTCGATCCCCTCCACCAGCGGTCTGGAGTTTTGCAAATATCTCAGCATGATTGTGGTTGCATCTCACGCCATACCCTGCAGTGAAAAACTATAGCAGGCAGTAAATAAAAAGTTAACACTAACTCCCACGTCCGACTCCGGGTCCTTTGTTTCGCCTGTCTCTCAGCTATTTCTATCGATCTTTGCCACAGCAATAAGGAGAGTTAAAGATAAATAATAATATGATAAATAATAAGAGAATAAAGAAATAAAATAACACCTCGTGTTTGCTGAACAGAAGTAGAAAGAGTTAACATAAGTTGAAAATTTCCAGGATCGACTTTTTATTAACCTCGGCATTGATTGATAATTCACTGTTTCCCTTTGATAAGCAAATATGAAGTTGATATTATGGAATTTATAAACATACAATAGCTGACGTTTCGGCGGTTTCGCCATCTTCAAAACCAGGAAAGGTCAAATTAAAGTCTAAGGTTGGGTTGAAAATGTTTGTTATCTAGCACAGATTCATCAATGCAAAGATAACTGAGCATGAAGGTAATTTCTTTGAGGGTTATGTGGTGTTAAAATCAACTAGGAGACTATGGAAATTTCGCTTCAATTAAACGGTTTTTCCGCTGAGAAACGAAGTTGTTTGTGCGTGACGTAGATTTAGCTCGAAAACATATTCAGTATAGTGTTATGAGAAAAATTCGCTGCTAATCAAGTCAACATGACCATCAAAGCGGGTGACATCGGCGTTAGGGTGTTCCGAAGCCGTTATCAAGGGGATAGAATTGGATAAGATTGGAAGGAAATTCGTTACGCGAACTATCGGGGTTGGTTAATACCAATTTGTTAAGGCATTTATCGAATACGAAGATGAACATAGTGCAGTCGGCTTCGTCACTTCGATGAATGCGGTTCCGATTCAGGTAAAAGAAAGTATTATTTTGATACATACAAAGGAGGCGTTTAGTAGTATAGAAGCCTTTAATCGAACCTTTGAAGGGCGTGGGCGCGTAATTCCTTGAATTGGAAAGCTAAGTGATTTTTGTTAAAAAGCGGTATTTTAACGTTTTCTTCAAGAAAATGACTTCCAGAATTGAATTAGAGTGCGTTCCATATGTAATATACCTCTCTCTTGTGAAATCTTATTTCCATGGAAAACGAGTTTAACTAGCTTGTGTTTCTATGTCTCTATATCATTATTGACGCCCACACATAAGTGGAAGAAGTTCGTTTTTTTCTAGATTCGTGGCAGGACCATATTTGCGCAGTACAGTACCCATCAGGAGCTGAAACTGGACAAGACAAGATCTTTACAGGACGTTGGGTCAAATGTGAGTTTCACTGGGTTTTTTTCAATATAGAAAAGAAAGGAAAGGAGAATGAGGACTATTGCAAACGTATATTGTTTTTTTCAACAATCCGGTGAGACCCATCTTATTCACTGATTTGATGCAACCAACTTGCGATAATTTGTTAGATTTATTTTTCTGTCATACTTCAGCTGGACCGTTTTCAGGCTCTATTGGGGTGTAGTACAAGGATTAGTTCCAGTGAATGTTTGTCAAATGGAAAACCCTCGACTTAACAATCTCTGACTATGCAGTCTATTATAGCACTTAAGTATATTGAAGTACAAAAAGGCATGATAATATCAAATAGTGTTCGATGTCGGAAAAACTGCCGTCTAATATCTCGTTACTTTCGTTATGGGCTAATGAAAACCACCAGCTGGGCTCTTTTTCCGTTTTTTCCTATTGATGCTCGCTTTCCTTATTACTTGTTGTTACTTAGGATTTTCCTTTGTTCAGTAGTTGCTTGATTTCGAACTTTATATTCCAAATTCGGTTTGGTTCAAGGGTTGTTAGTCGGATTTAAAGCGATTACAGTCAAAGAGAGAAGACAAAAGGGAAAAGGAGCGTGATCCGATTTTTTTCCATTTCATCGCAGCGAAATGATTGGTTTCTGAAGTCTGTGAATCTTCGGATTGCACCTACGTCATCGCGTTAGTTGTTATTGGGTGATTTCTTAAGTATTTATTTGTCGAGGTACCCGAAGAGGTGAAACTTGTTGGGGATAAGTCCAATAGTATGGAGGAATGGGCAAAGTTTAGCATCTGATTTCATTAGAACTTTGCAGAGGTAGTTGTGGCCTTCGTTGTGTTACTAAATTTGTCCTTCTCGATTGACCATTGCCATTCGCAGGTTTTCTAATTATTAATTATTTTGTTTAACGTTTTGTTTTCTGCCTTCTATAATTTTCGTGGCAGGTTACTAAGCGAAATACAACCACAAAGTTGCTGAGATATTTGCAAAACTCTGGACCGCAGGTGTCTATGGTGGGGAACGAACGCGCTATTGTCCTTTCCGGGGAGTAACGCGTTCACCACCACACCATGCGGCTATTAATTATTTTGTCGGTTCCATCGGTTCCATTACGTTAGTTTTCTGAGAAGATCATTTCGCCACCATTTAAGAAGTTATAGTGACTGATTCCGTTTCCTGAATACGAGAAGTAATCATGCCATCCTTCCGATGCTAGTTTGGCTTTGTGAAGTGTTGGCATACTTAATGTTGGTCCAATCATTCAATTCATTCGGCAAGTATTTGCAGAGTTCTTTTTCGGCTTTCTAACTTAGTTGAGGTGTTTCGAAGTTTCTGCTCCGCCATAGCTATTTAATTACGAAAGCTCTCAAACCATTATCGGTCAATCTGTTCCAGTCAATGCGTTCAAGTAATTGTCATCGTTCACAGGTTAATAATCTCATAGTTGTCTTCAATCTTCGTAGTTCATAATGTCCTGTCTAAACTGATATATATATATATATGTATATATATATACTTGGATACTTGGACAGCCCGTCCTCACTAGTTGCGCGGGCCTAGGATAATCTTCATTTTTTTTGAGACTTGCTGGTTCAGTCATCGTGGTTCCCTGGAATCCCGAGATGATCCTGGCTAAAGCCTGTCCTGGGTCGTCACCACCACTGGCACTTGCTTCCCTTGCGAATTACAGTGAGATTTGCCATCATGCGACTAATATGATACAAGGACTATGGTCGATCCTGGTTTGGTTTACTCTTAGCTAGGCTTCCTGATGAAAAAGTCGGACTCTTTCTCAGCTTGGAAAACCTTGCCGGGGGATGAATCCCCACCTCTACATGGCAGTCCGACACCCGGGAACACTGCCCAGCCACGATGAAGCGGTAAACCGTTAGGAGGATGTACAAAGAGATTATTTGCTTAGTAAAAAGCGAAGATCTGAAAAGGCAAGACTTCTGTTGTTTACCAAACAACTTAATTGCTCATCATCTGTTTTATCACGGTGGACTTTTAAAATATCTGGCAAAATGTGCGATACCTTATCATTACTATGTCTGATGTGACTCGTTTGCGAGTAGGCGAACTCAGACAATCGGCTCGTCTCAGCACCAATCATTCGCCACAGACACACTTTAATAATTAATCACTCCGCATAACTCCGACCGACTCTCAAATCGCATATGGACACACTTGCTTGGACGGACGTGATCGCGCCAGGACACTAAGTGAGTGCTCGTCATCATCAGCTAGTGCTGCACTGTTGGGACCACTGCTCAAGTAACGAACGTGTCGCTAGGAGTTCGCTTAGTGCAGTTCCCTACATTTTTTCTTTTTGCTTTTTTCTTATACGGTCGTCGCTCATTCTACCGTTCGTATTCGGTATTCTTCAAGTCTTAACTGTTCAGGAATTCTTGTAGTTCTATAAATCCTTCACAAAATATGAAGTCTTCTTAAGCACATGTGTTCATGCGACTATACATGTAATGCATGCTACAACAGTTCGCTGGGCCAAAGTGAAGAACTGTTTTGGTCTTTTTTGTTGCTAACCGGAGCATCCAAATGCGCTATTGTTCTCCCGAATCTGTCGACCGTGCTTCCATTCGAATAATCTTAGCTCCGGGCACACCCGCGCTTGGTGACGGTTTTGGAAAGTTTTTTTAAACTTGTATCACTAGATTTTCATTCGAAAACTGATGCGGAGTTTGTTTTTGTTACTGAAAGTTAGTGTTGAGGACTTTCAATCTTCAAACTAATTGATTCTTGCATGAAGTTGCTTACTGAAAATTTGAGACATCTCATTATTTGATGCTGCTTCTCATAATCGTTTCTCGTCCTATGTCCATTATATTGCAATTTGTACGAATGGGTGTCGCTGCGAAAACTACGCTTCAGCCCGGTAGTGTGTAGGTGGTGCCACATTTGTGGTTGTGTTCCCTAAGGGGACACATCTGGTTATAATCAAGTTATATACACTCCTCCTCCTCTTCCGAATACAAAGGGACGTATCGCTATGATTCTATTCATTCATGCAAGCCGTAGGATGGTCATTACTCTCTACGGCTATGCCAATCCTAGTAATTGTTAATTCAATGTTGCTACGACCGTGTTAACAATTCAGTCCAATTAGTTCATAAATACCCGGTCAGCTGCTCGTAATTTCAAAATATGTATGGAATTCAGTGCAAAAAGCATCTGTCGTACCTTCTATTTATAATCATTGTAGTGACTTTTGTGACGTACGGACTGATTTTCAGTACATCGGGTTTGTTATTCTCTTCATACATAATACCTTAATTTGTATGGTAACTCATCTCCTTCCATGTTTATTTTCCTATCCTTCGACTAGAGCTTGAGAAGAAGAAATCTATTGGCAAAACTTCATTGGAAATGAAGCTAAAGGAAACCCGCAGTCAATTATTTTTTTATACCTTAATTTGTGCTTTAAACGATGTTTACACTGACACAAGCTTAATACATCACTTCTATTCGAGGATGACGTGAATCCGTGGAAAATCAATAGCTTCAGCCATTGTTGACAGTACTATTCACCATAATCAGAGTAATACTAGCCATGAACAGGATTCTTCCAAGATTCTAAGGGTGAATTTTTAAAATGGTTTTCACCAGTTTGGTGTCACCGAGTTTCCTTAGCAGCGCTAGCGGTTAGTGGTTAATGTTCCGCTCCTTTTTTTTCTCCAAATCATTCGCTTTTTAGATTAGGTTTTTCTTCTTCGCCGGTGATATCAGCACACGTTTGACAGATGTATGGGATATTTATTTGTATCCATTTAATGTTCGCATTTGGAATTCCTTCTCCACATGCCAAGAGAATTCGGATGAGACCTTTTTGGTGATTTTCTTCTCACATAGATGCTCAGCGAGTTATATGGGGAACCTCTTTATTCGCATCGCATTCGACCGATGATTAACTGTATCCGCCAGAGCCACGATGATTCGAGTCGACAGTTTATAGCAGTTGCTTTTTCTGATATTGGTCTTGATCAAGTCGAATCAATTGGAGTGGAGTACTATACAGCAGTTTTTCTTAGTTGGCATTTATCCTTTCAAAATGACTGTCACAGCATACAGGTTTATTTCAGCATTATAAGCTTCTCTGTAAATGATTCGTTTCTATTTCGGCTTTTATCTATTTTGTACTACATAACGGCTCCTCCACTCCTGACAAGGACATGTTAGAGTTATCAGTTAAAATGGCCATTTTAGTAGCAAATCCATTTCTAGAAAATTTGACTCATCACTTAACAGAAATCCTTGAGTCGATGTTTCTATGTTATACACTTCTATATTTCTAAAAAGCTGTTGACGAGCCCAGCCAGACATCGATTTTTCCTTTTTTCTCAAAACTTATCTAGTTATTTTTTTCCGGTCCTAACTCGTAGTAGGTATATCGATGAGGATTGTAAAGATATTATCACTTCTCGGCCGTTGTCCTCGTTTCCAGTCGCCGTCTATTGCGATGGGTTTGAAAGGGACAATTTACGTGAAAGTAGACGGATGGATTACTGTAAGCGGATCAGATTTCAACGCAATAGCGGAACGAAGTGGTAGGTAACTGTTTGGCTACAATTGTTGAAATGGTAGTCTATGCTAGCACGATTTTTTAGTACTGTTTATTCAGTTTCGAAGGAGCTTGGTTTAAACATCGGCGTACCTGTTCGACTTTTCTGGGTTCCGTTTCGCTAGCACCGATTTTCGATATTTTAGCTGAGGGAAACGAGATACTTGTTCTCACGATGTATCATTGTTTAAATGGGCGATATCGCAGAAGTGGTGTGATGGTAGAGGTCCGACGATTGTCCTCAAACAGTTCGCAGGTGAGGGACGGAGTGCAGCTGGCTCGACGGGATGTGTGGGCCGATGAAATGAGTGCGTCGTGCTTTTCGTTCCGTGGCACAGGATAGCATAATTGCTGGCATTAATGACGATCCCTCGGTGTTTGTTTGCAGAGCACTGAAGCGCATCAAATATAGTGGGTTTTTGCTCAACTTATATGTAATACTACTGTGTGAGCGGTTTGTGTGCAAAGACTTTGTGTTCAATGTGATTGAAATTTTGGTTCAGTATTTTCTCTGTTTGGTTACGGAGATGTTTGGCCGTGTAGATTGCAGTCAACTTGACCTTTCCAGGCTCTGAGGAAGGCGAAATCCGCCGAAACATCAGCTTGTACGTAAATAAAGAAATAAAATAACACTTCGTGTTTGCTGAACAGAAGTATAAAGAATTATTCAATCAATGCTGAGGTTAATAGAAAATCGGATGTGGGAGATACTACCGTGTATTGAATTCATGGTGGTACATTTCAGTTCTGAGTGAAGATGCTCGCGCGCCCGTAGTCTTAGATTTAACCCTAGTTTTTAGGCATTTGTAGATTAACATTAAGAACAATATCCAAATTCGGTGTCCCATTTGCAGTGCTTGTACAAATACGCAATATATCCTCATAGTTCATGCGATGAACCTGGATTTTCTGTGTTGTGCGTACACACCACATGGAAAGCCATTGATTGAAAATAAGCTCTGCACTTTGTTCCAAATATTTTTTTTTCGTCACAGACGGACACAAACTGTCTCGTGACTAACGATTTTCTTCGCGAACAAAGTTGGAACATGACAGAATGCATGAATTTGTGATGCTATGAGTTTTGTTCGAGTTTCTGCATTGGCTCGAGTTGTCGACGGCTCACGACGAGCCCCTGCAAATCGTTGCGAGACGAGCGCGCATTTAATTGAGAGTGTTAATGACAGTTGCGCGGTATTTGTGTGCTGAAGCACATCACCGGCCAAACATAATTTTGTCGCGCTTATTAAAAGATACGCCGGCGTGGGGATTACTGTAACGTTTCCCGTCACGAATGCGATACACTTCTCTTAGCAGCTGAAGTGCATCAGATGAACTTTATAAACACTTGACAATCACCGTTATACACATCGCTGTTTCCAGTGGGGCGGTTTGCCCTAATCCTGCTCGCTTAATGCAATTTCAATTTCCCTCTGCAGTCGTATACCGGTGGCTCAAAAATATTGGATGTGATGGGAATCTGTTCGATTAGAATGAGTCGCCTAACAATGCTACGAGTTGTGCAGAGTTCATTTGGTGAAATTACGTGCTCTTTCTTACTTTTACAAAAGGGCATGCTTACTGAATTTCCACTAAATGATATCCACAGTTTCTTCCATCACAAAATCTGTAGTGTTCGGAACATCATTTCTCTTTGGATGGTTATCTGTAATTTATATTTTTCACAATCATAGAGTCTTATCGATATGAATATGAAAATAGAAATATTTGTGAAGCACAGTTTGATTTGTGGTTCACAGCTTTGCCTCAGAAGGACTCAGGTTTTCACGGCTATCAAGAAAGGTTCAGTAACTTGTCCCTCCGCCGGTCATTAGTAATGAAAATTTGCAGCTTTGTCCCCAACTAGTCAAATTTGTCCATATCCATACTTATTGCAATGTATTTTAGCTCTTTCGTCTCAGTCTTAATATCGAGTTTAGTTTGTCGAATTGCTACGTGCCGTGTGAGTTGCAGTTGATTTCAAGACATTCAACATCGTTTTTACCCGTAATCATTGGCTACAATTCTTTTATAAATGATCATTGTTAGCTCTTGTCGAGCAGCTGAGCTGCCAATCTCGTAGTTAAACTTGTTCTTCTTCTTGGATTTTGGCTAAAGTCGACATCAAAGGATTCAGCTTCGGATGTAATTAGTTTCCTTCGACAATGTAAGTTAATGTAACTGTTAGAAACCCGAGCGAAACAGGAATTGACGCTGGGCTGTACTATCTGAAGCATTAAAAAAACCCAGTTTCCACGGATTATTTTAACCTAGCAGAATTTTTTACCATTTAAGGTCAACCTAGGAGCAGGTCTTTTTCTCTTTAGTGAATATACATGCATATACATGCATATACATGTGTATATATGTGTGTATACATACATGAATGTATATATATATATATATATATATATATATATATATATGAATATATATTAACCCACCTGCGTGTACAACTAGTTTACCCTAGTGAGCAGTTTTAAATTACAAATTTTGTCAACAAGGATTTACTCATTCGTATTACTCTTTTTCTTGTCTTTGTAGTACAGATTCTCTGTTCCGACATTTATTTGCTGCTATTCATTTTTGATGGCAAGGTACGGTGCAAAATACAAGCACAAGAATGATGAGATGTAAGCAAAACTAGGAACTTTAGAGGCTTCAAACCCTCCTCTATCCTTACCGAGGGTTCAAGTGCTATCCACGACACCAACCGCCATCATTGATTTACCTTTCTCTGAGCCGATTACTCTATTGGTGTTGTCAGAATTTCCCTTTACAAATCACTAGGCCCTGGAATTTTCAACACTGGCAAACGATTGCAAAAATGAGCTTATCTGGAGGGCAACTGCTTATTGGATTCTTAGCCTCGATTTCTTCTTTCGCCGTTCTGTTCACAATGCGCTTTTTGTCACTCAGTTTGATCGCAGCCTTTTTTCAAGAAGACACAAACACAAATATCTGGAACACATCGCTTTTACCTCTGCGAGAAGTACGTGCGCTGTTCCGTTTAGCAGAAGTGATGTTCACGCGATCAGTCCATGTCTATCTTGATGTGTTTCTGGCACTTCAGTATTGCGAAGAGTACTGACGAGATCGTCAAAGACGACTCTCTTCAGTGCTTTAGAATGAGGAGATGTCTCAGAGAAATCACAACAATAACAATGCAAGTTCCTCAAGTCGCTGGCATTCACTAGTTATTATTTTCAACGCAGAGATTTCTATAGTGTCATGGTCAACAACGTCATCCTTCATTTTGGTTCCTAAGTTACTTCCCAAATACGCGTAGCTCTGTTTTCAGCTGCTTTTTTACTCAGCTGTAGTCTCGTTCATTCAGCCATCGTTTTTTCATACAGTTTTGTTGACAGCGGTTTTATTAATTTCACATATGTCAAAGTTTTTTCTTCAGCGATTTTCTTCCCATTAGAGCTGAAGATCAAGTTATCTTTAGCACCTGTTGAAAATGGTGGCCGTAAAGAAACACTGTGCCCAATATTAGTCTGAATTGCCTGTCTACTGACTTCCTAGTGCTTGAGAGAAGCCTTAGTCTTTCTCATTCGATTCCTCAGTTGTTTCACTCTTACGTGTCCCATGTCGTCGACTGTCTTTCGAACTGTCCTGTTTTGCACTGGCGTTGTGGTTTTGAGGTAGAAAGTCGCTCATTGATATGGGTGCCATGGGAACGAGGGGCAAGAGCAGAGACTCCCTGCGTCCTCAAACCACTACACTTATCACGTACAGGCTAGGCATTCCTCGTTCTCGTTGTTATCTATTTACTGCCTACTGTTTCATCCAAACCTAATTGATTTCATCTCATCGTGTGCTCCGTCCACTCTGGCTACGCCCATAGAATTAATATACATGATCACCTAAGGCAATCTTCTTTACTTCTTTTCTTCCGAGTCTGAAGACTCTGATCTATGGCTCTGATGAAGACGAAGACTTCAAAAGGTTAGCCGAATAAAGAATGGTTAGCAACCTCGTCTAAGCTTACCAAAGAAATAATGCATATTGATTAGTCATAGCGAGGTTAAAGAAAAGTCGGTTTTGAAATATGTACTAAATGTTACTTATTAACATCGTGTTTTTCGACGAAGAGGAATTTCTTATGTTTTCACCAAGTTACTCCTCTTCGAAGCCTAAAACCCAAACTATGATGAGAACAAAAGAAAGAAAAGCTTTTTCCTGTTTATGGGAGTCATATCATCCCTAGTTGATCCTGGAGAAGTAGGGTTTTTCACAGTTCTTTTTTGATTGCTTTAGTCTCCTTCTACATCACATTATCCCCTTTTTATCGTGAGAATTTATGCACAAATAAAATCCACTGCCCATATTTCTGTTCGATTTTGTGCCGCGTGCTAAAAATTTCTACTCTTAATGTTGTCCAGTGTCCTTCATTGATTAATGTCTCCTTCAACTTCATCTCTCTATCTCTATATAAAATAACTTCTAGCGCTTTTATAGGTGGCACCCTAATTTTTTAATGAGACACTTCTACTTGAGGATTTCTATTTTGCTGTGAAGTCTATTATTACACTCAATTTAAGTAGGCTATTATGTCACAGAATTTGGCAGGTGTTCTCTGTTTTGCTCAAAACCTGACAAGGTAAGACGTCATGAAAATTGTCATCCATTATCTCGAAAGTCGACAGTAATTATTTATTGAAAAATCGGGAACATTTTAACCTTATTCCCATTATGGGAGCCTATTTCCTTTTTTAAATCGCGCTATATATTCCAGGTTAATCCAATTCTCAGTGTGATATTCGTCCTTCCTATCAGTTTGCCATGAAGAAGAGTTCTATCTCTTCATCCAGAGAAGAGAGCAAGTAGCCTCTTTCAAGCATAAATCATATCGTCGTGCTCACTTTATATTTCATATTTCACATGCCAAAAGTGATTTAGTAGTTCCATGAAGTAACGCTTCTCTTTTCCATCATTCCCTCTCTTCTCTATCATTCCCTCTTCTCTTCTCTATCACTTATCAAAAATCGCCAGCTTCTACAAAACACGACCAAATCTTGTCGTGCCTAGCTATTCTGAACAGAAAGTTGGTATATTTATACACATTTCTAGCAAAGTTGTCATTAATTTTACGAGTAGAGTGAACAATTTCACGCTGTGCTGAGCTCGTCGTTGCTGCGAAGTCTCAAATGTGCGGCTGGTGCTCCACCAGAAGCAGTCAAGCCCACCTTTAGTACGCTTGTTCAGTTCTTTAAGCCAAGCACAATTTCCTTCAATACATGCGTAGCTGCATTTCAGAAGCTAGTCGATCGACATTAGTGTCTAATTGTTATGTTTCGTATGCGTGGGAGGTCGTATTGTACTCATCACTCGTTCTGAACTCTGTTTTCCTCACGGTGAGCGTCTTTGCATAGGCGAGCTAGACAGTGCATTTTCGAAATAGTTTCTCTTCCGAGGAATAAACACTCCAACCGAAGTCATCGGCATTTAGAAGTCCTCTGTTGGGAAGAAAAGTTTAGTGACGTCAGTAATTGTCAGCGTATGGAGTTAGAAGTAATGCACCGAGCAATTTCAAGAGAGTCTCTTGGAAGTACGATCTTACACTTTTCTCTCAATAAATTTGCGGTCGCTTGATACAAATAGTTAAGTTCTTTCGACAAATACAACTACTGAGGTTCGCGCTCGTTAACTTACCATTCTACTCTTAACATAATAACTCAGCATTCGGGCTAAACATCAGCGAGTCCCATGCCTTCCGAATTTTTAATTGACACGGCCGCAATATTGAATGGAAATTCTCTCATTACTGCGTTATATTCGTGGCTGAAGAGTGCTGGACGTGTAGTCGCTTTCATTTCATTGAAACCAATACCTCGGCT
The DNA here is from genome assembly GCA_900624975.1 of Angiostrongylus costaricensis. Classification (NCBI taxonomy): domain Eukaryota; kingdom Metazoa; phylum Nematoda; class Chromadorea; order Rhabditida; family Metastrongylidae; genus Angiostrongylus; species Angiostrongylus costaricensis. Next base: position 222,432 of record UYYA01003918.1, read on the forward strand.
TCTCGTCGGGCACCAGTCCCAGCCTTCGTTCCGCTCTTAGCATACAAAATGCTTCATTACTCTTGTTTCCGTCATATGCGGCTGAAGCAGCTCCTCATTTCGTTTCTCACATGGACTATTACTGCGACCTTGTAATCATTAGAAAATAAGAAATCCGAGAAGAAAATGAGACGAACCGCGCCCACCTCACGGTTCTCATCTCGTTTTCTTCTCGACCAGATCCTAGCAATGTGATTGTTGTTAGTGGTAGGTTCCCATCCTGTTTTCTAGATTTTACCTTCGAATTGCTCATACTATTTTTATTAATTTCTTCGATTCGAAAATCGGAGAGATATAGGTTCAACATTCGTAAAACATTGCGTTCTTCAAGATATCTACTCTTTTCAAAACGTCCTGTCTTCTTTAAATCTGACCAGGTTAAATCTTGTAATCATCAATCGGGAGGTACTAAAATGTTGGATCGAAATTAAAGTTACATGGCAATAGATTCCTGTAATGGCTTTCTATAACACGTTGTAATCGTACCCGTTTAAAGGACGGCACATTTTTCTCAGGGTACAGAGCTAGCGCAGGGCGACGGAAGATTTGTTGTTGTGTGAGATAATGTCACAATATAAAGTATTCAAACTTTTCTAGGTCTATCTACGTTTTCTCCACTAGCTTTTCTCATAGTGTTAACCCTTTTATTTACTGCCTTTTTCTTTTTAATGGCAAGGCATGTTGCGAAATATAAGTCGTATGTAATGCTGAGATATTTGCAAAACTCCGAACCGCAGGTGTATGCGGTGGGGAACGAACGCGCGCTATTGTCCTTACCGGGGAGTAGCGCACTTAAGCACCTCACCATCCGGGTCCTTCGTTTTGCCTGTCTCTCGGCTAGTTCAATTGATCTTTTGCCGTCAGCAATCACCCGTCAACGGGATTGATCTGAGGAGCTCTAACCGGCATTGAACTGAGGCTTATTTATAATCACAATCTTAACTCTCTTATTTACTGCCTTTTTCTTTTTAATGGCAGGGCATGTTGCGAAATATATCTCGTATATAATGCTTAGATATTTGCAAAACTCCGGACCGCAGGTGTATTTTCTCATAATGTTCGACACCTCATCGGAAGCTTAGTGTGGCTCATTGTTTCAAAAAATAATACTAACTTCTACATACGTGCGTCAGGAAAGAAACCACTACTTGTTTTTGTAACGTTTAGTATTCTTTCCTAACCTTTAAATAGAACTAACTCACTCCTTCCATAAACCACTTTTTGAATTCAGTCCCGGAGCGTCTATGTGTTTTTATTACGAGACGGTCTCTTGTAAACTATAAACTATAATCGAACTTTTATTAACTATCAGACTCATTTCAGGCACTTTTTCCTTCTTTTTTTCCTTAGTGATTTATATCCTTGAAAAAACCTCTCTACATTCTATATTACCCACTTTTCATCGGCTGTCTTTCTTAAGACTTCCCGTTTTAGTGCTTGAGTGGGAATCGGTTAATGAACAGCTCTGAGATTCCAGCCGCGTTCTAGTAGAGAAAATCGGAATTTCATACGTTATTATGGGACAGTGCTCAGTGGGAGCCGCATTTTGCTTTCAAAAAAGGGGATAAAGCGCTTTTTAGGCGTGGTTCATTAAGACAAATAAAGGAATTCTTGTGGCACGTCCTAATGAGATGATGTGGACGCAGGGGATGTTGTTGTGCAGTTCAGATCGCTTGTCGTTTACTTGGGCCCGACAACGCGCTCGTCATCTCATATTCATCTTGGTACTTCCAAATATCTTTTAATGTGATGGACTACGCACAATTTTGGAGTCTGTGGTTATTAACGGGTCCGTTATGTGTCATTGATCCTCTTTCGAATGTCGAGGCCGCTGAGCACTTGTTAATCTGCACTATTTTTGTCTTTTAATTATCTGAAGATTGCATCACGCACTAATGTTATACACTTCTTAAATATATGCTTAGCATTATCGGCCTAACACTATGTTGCTGTTTAATCACACTGGTCTTAAAATCATGATCTCATTTCCTTCTTGACAACAGTTCCCCATTTCCGCCTCAATTCAAGGTTACTGGTTGGTACTTGGAATGACGTGCTATCGACCCAACCATGATATCGCTTTTTAGGAACGATGCGTGTCAAATGATGTCCATTAAAATATCCGTTGTAGGGAAATAAACTATTTCGTAAATTTCGGACCGCTTTCGAAGTCACAAATTACTTCTGGTGGTACCTTGTCCTATGAGCTAGGATCCTCGCAGTAGATGTAAACAAAGGTTATGTAGGGAAAAAAAAATATGCTCCATTCAGTAGTAGCATTGTTTTCCTATTTATTCTCTTAGATTTTTTCCACCCGAAATCGCTTTGCTTTTTCTGACTCTGATCCTCAATTTCCTGTCTTCTCTGATCCTTGATTTCCATGCATTTTCTAAAAACCGATAATTCATTTCCCCCGCCGTCGTATTGCACTTCATTGTGTTTGTCTCCTCAGCTGCTCGGTCGTCCAACCCTATTGGGCTTATTATCTGGTGAATACTTTAATGAATGCGTCCAGTTCCAGCGTTACAAATCGATAAGGAGTACCGGTTGAACTCAGTTAATCTCTGCACCTCTAGAGCATGTATCTGTAGATGATTACTACCCGCTGTCTGCGGAATGGGCAACATCGCCCACGCCCACACCCAGTTCTTCTTTGCACTTCGTGCTCATTTATGTCTTCAACACACCAATTTCGAAATGTTTGACACTTGTGGAGGCTATATTTGTGATGCCTAAATAATCAAGCGCTGCGCTCAAGGAGCAACAGAGTGACTGGAATGAGTCGAGCACCCTTCGATGTTCAGCCACAAACACTCTAAGTGTTTCTGTCTTAATTCTAAATGTTTTCTACACGGCCCTAGTTAACTGGTTTCTCTCACAATCGTCATTTTGTTAACTGCAGCATATGCAAATAATGCTACCTAGACGAATAAGGATAAAAATAGGTTGTTTAGAAGATTTGACGGCTCCTTCTCATTGAGCTGGCAACGTTTCTACATGACGTTCATGGCGTAACACTCATGACGGATTACGGATTGGATATGGGCTGGATATTTTCCCAAACAAAACGGCGCGTTCCAATTTAATAAGTCAATTTAATCAATTCAGAAAGCGCTATTTATTGCCAATGTGAATATCCCGGGAGTTTTGCAGCGCTCTTAATCGAAGACAACTTTTGCTGTTCGCATCATAGAAAGCGGTTTCTCACATCATGCGTTGCAACGTGTATAGTACCTTTGGAAATATTCGCATTGAATGAAACGAGTATTAAATTTCGGGAACCGAGTCATTCGTCTCTTCACCAGTTGCTTTCTTTTCCCTTTGTCTGCGAAACAAATCTTTTTTCCTTTCTTTATCGATTTTGAACCCAGCCGAAGTTGTATATGAAGTGAAATTGTATATCGTCGAAGTTAAAAAGCTCACATCTTAATCATACGTGATGTTCACAACCTCATAGCCTCTAAAGCGACTGGTTACTTGATTAAGTCGCGGTTTTTCTGGTTACTGGAGAATTCTGTCATAATGCCCAAAATTCTGCTGTGGTTGTTATTGGTGCTTCTGTTCAAGCGACTATCGATTCAGTGTTCGAACTGCAGAATCATTCAATGCTCACAATTGGATAGGACGCTTCATGACTGCATGCAGCAAGACATCTATTGCTTGCACAAAGCAAACCGTTCGCTCCTGGGCGGACATCAGTCGCATTCCATTCTAACCTTTCCGTCATTCAAGCATCACTCAGTTTCTGTTGAAGCTTGATGACTCTTTGCGAATGTAAGCTTTCGGTAAGAATCCTTTCTACTTAGAATGCCATTAGTCACCTAATGGCCGACCCCATTCGAGCGATTCTATTTCATCGTATTTCTGATGTTCTCTGTGGCTCTGGCTTATTTTTGCAATTAGGCTCCGCGTTCTTTGCTCCCTGTGAGCAACGGTTCTGTCCGCTATCCTCCATTTTCAACGTCACCTATACATCGATCGTGTTTGTATACGTGTATTTACGTTTGTCGGTCGTTCGTGAATTCTCCATGCCTACATTTATCGATGTATTCCTGGACAGACGACGAAGCGCGGTGCGCCTTTACGCCTTCTGGATGCCAAGAGAATGGCTGCCCAGGTGATGCCAGACTCCTATCTCATATACGACTCGTTCCACACTGACCAGGTACGACGTGACCTGAAAAAAACTCCCGATGACTAACAAAGTTTATGTATTTATGTACTCGGAAATTATCATGACAAAATGAAACATGAAGCAAACAAAGACTAAGGTTTAAAAAGCGGTGTATGAGTTGGGGACGTCAGTATATCCGCCGTAGCGAACGTAAACGTGGGAAACTGCGATCGTTGTTTGCATGCTTGTCAAACGGTGGAACACTGCATTAGCGTAATTTGTGCTCAGTGTGTTGCGTGGAAATTGAGATTAATCCATTCAATATTCATTAGGCTTTTGTTAAGTCATATTTATTTAATGCTGTTCCAAGTCGGACAAATCAGTAGAGAGTAGCAGCAAGTAGAGATTACTAATTTTAATCATTAATCATACTGGTCTTAAATTCATCATTTCATTTTCCTTCTTAACAACATTTCCCCTTTCCGTCTCAATTCAGGCATACTTGTTGCTCCTTAGAATGACGTGCCATCGACCCAACCATGGTCTCGCTTACGATGCGTTTCAAGTGATATCCATTAAAATACCCGTTGTAAGGAAATATACTATTTCCTACGTTCCGAATTGCTTTCGAAGTCACAAATTACTTCTTGTGGTACCTTCTCCCATGTGCTGGGATCGGCACAGTCGATATAAGCAAAAGTTATGCAGAACTATATCACTATAATGTGAAAGCTGATGTCGTATTTTCGAAACTGTGCAAGCAAAGCTGAAAGGGGTGATTATTTCCGTGATATCAAACTCTGGATTGTTCTACTCAGTCATTTGACTGGCTTGGCCCTATAAGTGATGCAGTTTGCTGCCCTTAGCTAACAAACATACTCAAACTTACAATGTGGGATAGAAAAGAAAATTTGTGTATGCAGAAAGGTAGATTCAACTTTTTGTGGAATGTGTAACGTGGATCCACCGTCCTTGCAACATTTCAGGTGCTGTAATATTGTATTGCAATATATATGATGTCCAATACAAATTGTATATTATGTGCATATATAATACATTGTATTATATATAATACATTGTATTATATATAATACATGCTATGTTTGTGACCTACTATATATTTAATTTATTAAATAAAAATAAAGGATGAAGCTTTCGGCATTGATCACGGCTTAGGGATGCGCCATTAATTCGTTTAGAGTTGATAGATTACATATCTGACCTCTACAATGACACCCGGTGGCCTACCGATGTATCGAGCCAGTGCTGCCATCCTCCCAGACAAGTCTGGTACCAATTTGCCGAGCCAGGAGGGATGGAAGGCTTGGTGGGCTATGGTCGCGTGGATCGCTCCCATGTGTATCGCAGTGCGCCTCCGACCACTGCGCCACACGCGCTATATTGTTGTATTATATGTTTTAGTAATCGTTATGTCTTTCGAAGTGCGAAGTAGCCTTTAGATTATGTTAATTTTCAATTTTCATCATTCCTGTATTCTGGTTTACGATATTCATAGGCTTGCAAATACCAGCAGTTTTTTTTCACCCGTAACATTTTCTAGTGTCAACAAGTATGAATCTTCACCTTAGGGTCATCGAGAGCACTGGACGACCTTCATCTTCACTTGTATTTCCGTTAAAAGTTGTACCGGTATCACTAAAGTAAACTATGTTCGTCCTCATCACACGCACACGTTGACACATACACAAGTGATGCAGTTTCACTGGGTTCCGCTCGCTCAACCAAAGGACACGAATGACATTCCATTCGCGATATGATGGCCATTATTCACTCCTCTAACGAGAAGGTGCTACTAGTAGATTGTTGTGCTCTACCATTGCTTAGATTTAATCCTAGTTGAGTTCTGGATAGAAATATCAAACTCATTCGCAGTCCAGCGGTGGTGAAATTGAAAGTCCTAAAAACAATACCATATAGTGGCAAAATGCATTTGCAAATGAAATATAAAAAAACGAAAAGGTGGGTACGTTAGGGAGCACACATTTTAAAAAAAAAAGGGATAAAGCTGTTGGTGTTGATCAATCCCTGAGGGATGCCCTATGCATTCGACTTCATTGAGTATCGTTTGGGGATGATTGAATGCATATCTGACCTCTACAATGACTCGCGGTGGCCTACCGATGTATCGAGCCAGTGCTGCTATCCTCCTAGACAAGTCTGGTACCATTTTACCGATTCCGTAGGGCTGAAAGACTTGGTGGGTCATGGATACCGAGATCGATTCTGCGTCTGTGTTGAAGGGCGCCTCCGACCACTGCGCTACACGCTCCCGACCTCTACATATACCTACCTCTACCTCTACATGGATTGAATTCCTTGAGTTTAGCAAAATTCCGTATGACAAGGCATCCGTGGAGTATTTTTCATTTCAATTTACTCAAAAATGCTTTTCTTCCTCAGATTCTCCAAAATGTCTTCACATCATAGAATTCTTTAAGGGTGCCAGATAAATTAGCTGTTCCTTCGAAAGGTACTTTAAAATATCGATTTTGTCAACCATCGTCAAACATCGCTCCAGATATTTTAACATAGTAAAGTAGTATACCTGGAAGGGAAAGCGTCAGCTTTTTTCGCTCCCGTACGAAAACCACACTTCCCTTGTATCACATGCTCTTTTCTCTAGTCTCACACTTCATTTTATCCTTCTTTAACACTCTATATAATCTCGAGTTGGAATTCAGCTGCGAGAGAAACTCAAACGCAGAACCAAATTAGAAGAGACAGGAAAGAACATAAATCATGCAAGAGCATCAAGTATAACATGGAATATGAGACGGACTGCCAAATCGTCTTCGATCGACTATTCATAAGAATCCATGGTTGATATGGAGAATTCCAGGCGCTAAGTAGTATCCTCTGATCCACCATATCAAAATCTAAGAATATTATCTAGCGACTGCCTGTGGCGACAATCTTGAAACGTCATAGCATAGTTATCCAGGATCTCCAGGAATAACCGCGCTCATCCAGCTACTAACACATCGCTGAGAAACAGGAAGCAAACCTCCAAGCTGTAGTCGAGCCCACACACGGCACCTACTACCTTCGTTGGTGGAACTTGCCAGAATATAAAGCGATTAAAAAGTACTGAAGCGTGCACTACATGTTAGCGCGGACGGTGTTATCTGGGTAAAAAATGGGTGGAAACATGTCAAATTGTATGCGTAGAACTACGGAGTTAATGAAACGCAATATATGCCTATCCAAGTTCGTTAAGTTCTCTTCTCTCGTGCATTCCAAATTTACGACCAAAAATAGATACTAGTGAAAACTAAGCATTGACACTGCAATGCTGAAAAGAACCTTTGTATTGATTACAAAAGGGTCGGAGAATTCCCCAAAACGCGTGTGGTAGTTGGGCCGCACTTTTTTTTAGTTCTCTACAATGTCCTGTCTTAGTATTTATGAGAATGGAAAATGAGGCAATAAATGTAGCTAATGGATTGACCTGAAATCATGTGGAAAGCTATTGCACTACTAGCTGCTCTACTAGTTTAGTTTTAGTTTCACTAGTTCATCAGGTACAAGTCCTTGGAGATTGGGGAAACCTGTCTTTTCAACCAGATGCCTGCTTATTATCACCTTCAAATGCAGGAATTGTTTATTTCATCTTGTTCTATTTAATACATGCAGCCTTTAGTTCTATTTTTGGGATCTCAGCTATTCTTGCATTGGATTTTTTTCGCATCCGTTATCCACGATGGTCTTCAAGCTTTTCGCATGTGAGTTCGGCATCTGCTTGAGGATTGTCGTCTTCCTTGTAAATGTGGGGTACTGGTGGATTCGATTCTCCTTCTAGTCCTGGGATAGCCGAGCTAGAGCGTTCCCACTTGGATTCCAGGAAGGGAACTGTTTCCCAAAAGTCTGGTACCGATTTTCGAATCGACCAGAACGAAACACTTGATGAGGCCTGGACAAGGTCGAACCAGGACGTCGCGTCTGATGATCGGTGTCACTACCACTACACTAGTGCTGAATATTGCTCATTCATACTCTCTTCGTCTTATAATGTTACAGACGTCATTTGTAATATACGCAATCGAAAGAATAGGAGTAACGTATGGATCTCTGAAGAATGTCATTTTCTGGAAACATTAAAATAAAAGTGAAAAAATTTCGGTTTTTGTAAACAAATTTTGCTGTCATTCGGTATACTGGTCAGTAGAAAACATCGTGTTACTACTTTTCCGGGTTTTGACGTGACATTCATGTGCTTTAAACCATAACAAATTGAAATTCATCGAGCTAATTCGTAGCGCTTTGTAAACTTTCTACAAGTGCATAGTTTGCTCATGTCGTATTCAGCGGTGAGTTCATGGTGAGTTCCTTGTTTATGATTGCTGCGTATTGTCGAGTTATTAGTAAAAAGAAAAAGAATGACGACTAAAGCGCAAGAAAATTTGTTCTCTTTTAGGGTCTTCCTATCTCAAATGGAAGCTCGATCTCCACTCTGGACATATCGGGTGGCACGCAGCAGGCACCCAATAGTGTACTGCGAGTCATCATCGAAAATATGGTCTACCCAGTCACACTGGACGTGTTGCACTCGGTACGTGGAAGTTGTACTACGCTAAGATGTCAAGGCTGCCTACTCCTTACCTTGAGTTTTGCTATAGCCATGGTTGTAACGTCCACACGCACAAGCATGGCCGAAGAGGCGTGGAATTCTTTTCAATTTCGAGAAAGCTTTTCGAAATTTTCACCATCTATCATTTCACCTGTTGTTAGCATATCATTTCTGCTCTGTTCACACCCCTTTCCTATTCTAGCTCTTCTCTCGCTATGGCAAAGTACTGAGGATCATAACATTCAACAAGAATAGTGAGTCTCTTCCGTCCTTTCCTACCTTACCGCTTATTCCCACTTTTATTTCTTTCTTAGTTCTTCTGTGTTCCACATGTGCTTTTCCATTGGCTGACATGCAGCCTGCTTTCGTCAAACTTGGTGAAGGAGCAGTTGTGACTAATTCCACGTTTTCAGACACGTTCCAAGCATTGGTACAGATTAGCGAGGCTAGTGCAGCTCAACTGGCTAAGCAGAATCTAGAAAATCAAAATGTGTACAACGGGTAAGTCGTTTTTATCGACATTCCGGGACTTTTGCTTAGTACTTTTTTACTTTAGATGCTGTACCTTGCGTATAGACTACAGTAAATTAAGCACGCTGAATGTGAAATACAACAACGACAAGAGCAGAGACTATACCAACCCAAACCTACCGTCCGGAGAAATCAGCCTCGAGCAACAGCTAGGACTTGGTAACCGCATTTTTATATTCCCCACTAGATTTCTGACCTCTCATTGTGCTTATGGTTTTCTAAAGCAAACTTTATGTGTCAATATTGAAGAAAACCATCTCTTCAATGACTTTGAGTATACTACAAATATTCAGCGATGAAGACAGCTGTCCTCGATTGCTTAGTAAAGTGCAGAACTACTTTTTTAGCTGTTAATTCAACGTCTCAAAATAGCTTACAAGTTTAAAACCAGCTAGAAGTGGACGAATTTTCGATATAGTTGACATATGTTCTACGAGAAGGCATGACAAGGTTTACAGGGATTCCGGGCCTCCAGTCTCTTCTACCGACCGCTTCACCATATTCATTCGCATTTGGCGCAAACCCTGCTACTGCATTCATACCTTCCACCATAACCACTGGTTAGTTAACCGTTTAGTTTTTATCGACGTTCCGGGACTTTTTCCCGTTGTTAAACTCACTTATAGCTTTATGTGTTCCAAATATTGAAACCCTTTACAATGCTAATTTTTTATTCTACCTATTAAACATTTTACTCTTGCTGATGGAAGGAATATATCCCGTAGTTTATCAGTCGTTTGTCAAATGCCAAAAAATTCATAAGTATTGATAATTTAAAAGGTTAGTAATAGATTGTTTTGAAGTGATCCCATTTATTTTCAGTTATTTGTTCTTGCTCACTGTTTTTGTTTTAGATGCAGCAGCACTGTCACAGTACCTTCCGTCACTTGGGACGCTGAGTAACGCCATGGGGAGTCTAACTCCTTCTACTCTGACCTCTCTTCGATTCCCTGTCAATATACTTAGCATCACATCCGTGGTCCTCGTATCGAATTTGGACGAAAATGTTAGTAAGAACGTTTCCAGTGATAGTCCAAAATTTAAGCATACAAGAAAAAAGTAGAATTTCTAGGGTGCTTCACGTATAGACGCATGCAATTAAAATAACTAATGGTCTTTCTTTACTTGGATATTTCGTTACTTGGATGGCCCGTCTCCACTGGTTGTGCTGACCCCAGCGCAATTTCCATTGTTTAGGAGTTTTGCTGGCTTAACCGTTTTAAGGTCAGCCAGGCGAAATTCTGTCCCAGGTTATCACCACTACAGGCAGTCGCCGCCCTTGTGGATCAGAGGAAGATTTCCCACCGTGCGACTAGTTTGATACAATACGGTGGTGGACCTGGTACTGGTTTACTCTTAACTAGGTTTCCTGATGGAAACGACGGACTCCTTCTCAGCTAGGGGTCCGACACTCAGGAGCACCCAGCCACGATGAAGCAGTAAACTGTTGGGAGGAACGGGCTGTATTTGGTTTGGGAAGCTCAAGAAATTAAATTGAAATGTTAGAAGCACTGTTGAAATCTTTCTTTTGACCAACTGTACCTTTTTGCCATTCGTATTAAAAATCTTTCCTTTGGAGCATAGGGGCCTTCGAGTCCTTCAATTGACAAGGCCTAAACATCCAACTGCTCAGTATTAGCTACTTCGAAATAGTCATAAAATTGTTTTGTGCAAATGTATCCCGCTGTAGTTTGACAGTGGATGAAAGCGAGACAGATTAAGCCATATTTTTTCCAGAAGGTGTCGCCCGACGCGCTCTTCATATTGTTTGGTGAGTCCGTCGTAATATTTTATGAATTTAGTCGATTACTTTGATACTTGGACGACCCGTCCTCACTAGTTGTGCTGGCCTCGGCATAATCTCCCTTTTTCGGAGTTTTGCTGGTTTAGCTATTGTAATTCCCTGGAGTCCCGAGGTCACCCTAGCCAAAGTTCGCCTCAGGTTGGCACCACCATAGGAAATCGCAGCCTTTGTGGATCACAGGGAGAGTTGCCACCTTGCGACTAGTTTGATACTAAGGCGATGGTGGATCCTGGTATTGATTTACTCTTAACTAGGCTTCTTAATGGAAAGGCGGACTCCTTCTCAGCTTGGGAGACGTTGCCGCATAGATGAATCTCTCCGCTGTATATCGCAATCCGACACCCAGGGATACCTCCTACCCACGATGATGCGGTAAACTTTTAGGAGGGTCGATTTGTTGGTGATGAAATATTGGTAGAATCATTTGCTATTATTCATCGAGTACTTTTGTTTGGTAGCTAAAACTGTAGGCCTTTCTGGCTTTTCATAGAATACTTATATGCATTATAAATAATTTATTTTTGTTGTTGAATCGTTGCACTTAGGTGTCTATGGTGATGTGGTACGTGTTAAGATTCTTTATAACAAAAAAGACAACGCTTTGATACAGTATTCGGAGCCTCAACAAGCACAGTTAGGTGAGTGGTATGTGGTTCGTTATCCTTACATGTTCTGGAATGACTTTCTAATGGGATTTTTTCAACTGTTGTATGATGTCAATTATTCTAAATTAGTAGCCATAAAATTTCTGTGGAAGCACTACATGGATATTTGTAGCCATGCAACATCTTGACAAAATTCGCTGGCACGATCGGGTTATCCGGGTTGCTCCGTCGAAGCACAACAACGTCCAGTTGCCCAAAGAAGGTTTTGTTCCTTGTTTTTTCTTCAATATTCTATTTCTATCATTCTTTCGCGCGTGTGGGGTAGTGGTCGTAGGCGCCCTGCAACACAGGCGTGGAATCGATCTCCTCGCCCATGGCCCACCAAGCCTTCTATCCCTTCGGGGCCGAAAAATTGGTACCAGACTTGTCTGGGAGGATATCACCACTCGCTTGATACATCGGTGGACCACTGCGAGTCAATGTAAAGGCCATATATGCATTCAATTACCTCCAAACTATGCTTAGTGAAGTCGAATGTATGGTGCATCTGTTAGGGATTGATCAACGCCGAGAACTTTATCCTTTATCCTTTTATCATTCTTTCAACAAACGTCCACTGGAACCCGTTGCATCTACGATACGACGAAGTGCGCTTCGAATACTACAACATTGTTTTTGTACTAAGTATTTGTTACAACTCTTGTATACATTGTTGTTACCATTAAATGTGATTGTTTAGTCGATACAATTCTTTCCATCAGAATCAATTTTTTATTTAGTTCTTAAGCTTCATTAACTATTTAATGTGCCACAGATCGTTGCTGGGAAATACTCCCAAGAAACAGCGTTTTACCTCAAAACAATTCAAAGCATGGTCAAACCGACCGTGTTTTAAATAAAAGTCTTAGCACTAGGTTTTCTTCTTCTTTTTTCCCCTTTCTACGATTTTTTTGAATACCAATAAGTGATTTTCGGTCGAGCAGTTTTGTTCCGCAGGTCAACCAGACGCAGGCCTCACAAGGGACTACTCCCACTCCCCACTGCATCGTTTCAAGAAACCGGGAAGCAAGAACTACATGAACATCTACCCACCCAGCTGCACTCTCCATCTGTCGAACATTCCGCCGAACATTTCAGAGCAGACACTCACCGAAGCGTTCGAGCAGAACGGATTCTCCGTCAAAGCGTTCAAATTCTTTCCGTGAGTTTAATGTTTTTGTTGCTTTACATACAAACAAACCTCGCTGGTCGATTAAATGCTCTCGTAACAGGGGATAATGAAAACCTAAGCACATATATATATGCATGTATATATATGCATAGATATATGCATGTATATTTCGTTTCGTGTTATAACATTTCCCACGGTAATAATAAATGCCATATTCGTCGTAATAGTTTTTTAGCCAATTAACACTTTTTGTGGTTATTGCTGGCTGAGTAAGCATCTTACCAATTATAACACTCTTTTGTTCTCTGCCATTTCTGCCTTAAAAACGTTGATTACTCGTAATAAGTAAAAATTGCAGGAAAGATCACAAGATGGCTTTGTGTCAGTTGGATGACGTGGAGACGGCGATTGAGGCGCTCATCATCATGCATAACCATAAACTTGCTGAGAACGCTCATTTGCGGGTTTCGTTTTCGAAGTCTGGAATCTAGTCCTATTAACGACTCGGCTGACAACTAGTCTTGTTCATCGTAGCTGTCGTTTATACCTATTGTTGTACCCTCGACCTAATGTTCTTATAATTGAGGAGATAGGCACATCTAGATTCCTTCTTACCAATAAAACACATCGACGAGTCCTCGGGTTTGGTACTTTTGGAGGTGTCTGTACGTTATCGACACATCCGAGATGAAGTGGCAGGTTCCGCTACCTCATTCTCACTGCACAAGGATTCTTAGTTTCGCTAACATTGGAACTGGCTTTAACTACGATATTGCGCAAGCCTGTGGATAATAGGGCGGAATATGAAAGCATTAGAAGAAGTCATTATTTTTCAATGAAACCGTGTCTGTTGTTAATTTTCAACTGTCCTTTACTCAAGACGGCTTTTTTAACGTTTTTAGTCAAGTCACTAGATATCGCGGTAGAGACATCGAACTGCCAAGACTGGTTTGTCTATTATTTCGAGAAACATCGAGAACAGGGTTTCCTCTTGTCAATATGCCCACATCCTTATTAATGTATTTAACTCCACAGTATAGTTCTTTCGCCCATGAGGGTACCTATGAAAACTTGACGAGTACGAGCGCCATCATGCCATACATATATAGATCGAGCCCTGTGATAAACACTCTTCCATTCCTTCCTGTTTCTATTTCTTCTCGCCTATCTGTTCCACATTTACACCACTCTTCTCCATCAACTGGCACCAATTACTACTACTGTCCTTTAATCATTCATGAGATTTATACTTTATAGTAGCGTTATTCAGGAGAAATTTCGGAAACTTCTTTATTGCATCTCAACCTAGTACGGCTAGCTAGCCCTTTTGCCTTCTCCCTTAATCATATGAACAGTTGCAATATGCACGTTCAGCTGGAAGGCAACCAGTCATAACTGTCTTACGCTACCAAACCTCATAATGGGAGAATATGAAGTTCAGATCGTGACACCAACCTTCGAATGAGGCTACAATAGTGGCAATAGTTGGTCTCGCAATCCGGTATAGGTTTGGTATTTTACTGTTGTTTTGTTTAGAATTAATGTACTCAGACAACTATACGTATCCCTGACATTTCTTCCGAATTCCGAGAATGCATACATATCCGCGACGGTCATGCCCCATAACTCGGAGCCGGCCTTCATCCCGCTTTTAGACAGTTTTATTATTTTTGCTTTGTATGATATCTTTTTCTTTTGTGAAAGTTTGTACGAGCTTTACATCCCGTTGTTGTTAGATTTTTTCAGTTTCATATCATTATCATATCTCGTTCTCATATCTGATAGAACGAGCTTATTCTTTACTTTAGCATAATCCTTCATTTACTTCTCGTTCTTTGTTTAATTTTTCTTCGCTACACCTTTGTACATGCCTTTGTCGGTGTGATCAGTTTTGATTCCTTCTTGAAACAGAACTTGTTGAATTTCTAGCCGACAGGCATTTGAACCAATCTGCTATGATTCCGAGCGAACACGCTTCTCTATTTATATTCTTTTCCTATTCATTGTCCCATTTTGACCGAGATTTTCAGGTGATTCTGTTTCATTTTTGTACAGATTTATTGCTGTGATATAAATATGTGAAGTGATACACTGAAAAACATATTGAAAATGAAGTACTTTTCTATTTTCTTCCCAAGGACGCCTGTGGCGCAGTGGTCGGAAGCGCCCTGCAACACACACGTGGAATCGATCCTCGCACCCATGGCCCACCAAGCCTTCCATCCCTCCAGGGTCGGCAAATTGGTACCAGACTAGTTTGGGAGGATGGGACCACTGGCTCGATACATCGTTAGGCCACCGGCAGTCATTGTAAAGGCCAAATATGAATTCGATCACCTCCAAGCGATGCTTAATGAAGTGGAATGCATGGCGCATCCTTCAGGGATTGATCGAGAGCTTTATCCTTTTTTTTAATCTATCTACTTCCCTTGAAACCTCCCTTTCGTGTATAAATTTCATAGCTCATTGTGGTTTTGATCTTGAAAAGATCTCTTGCAATAAAAAGGGTACACAATTTTTTATTCGATTCCATCCACTGAAATGTTATTGTCGTGTAGCCGATTAAGCAGAAGGCTGAGCGCACGGTAGTTCAAGCCTTCGCTTTAAGAGTCGTACTCTGGACTTGACTATGTCCCAGGAAAAATAGCATCCTGCTAAAGTCCTGCTGACGTTTGGCGCATTACGAAAGGCATCGCGTCTGTGCAGCAGGCGAGTGTTCGCCCAGAGTACTGTATCACCTGTAAAGTCTCCTCAATCATCTTATAGAGGGTAATCCCCTGACTTGCACTTGGCTGCTGAAGTCATGGTTATTTTTAGTGAGCAACAGTTTTCTTAAAATTCCAAGCAAATAGCTACCTTCATTTTTAGGCATTTTCAAGAGCTCCGGTTCTTTTTTCAATACTGAAGGAGACTGAATAATTGAGGAAGACCGAAAATTAAGAAAGCCAAACACTTAAAATCAAAGAAAACCTTAGATTAAAATTAATGCACTTTCAGGTTTAGAAATTAAATAAGTTAATACAAACCATTTTCAAGCGCTAACTTCAATATGTTCCTGTCTTGGTAGCAGTAGTCGGTGAATGTTTTTAGGGCTCTGAAAACGGTGTACTCGATGAAGAAATTGGAGCAAGTACCGCTATGGTTAGTTATCGAAGAGCTGGACATTTTATGGTCCAACATTCAAATTCCAGACGACTAGTTATATCCAATAATTACAGACTTAATAGTACGTGCCTGTATATTTCTTGAATTTTCTCCGGTTCACAGTCGTAGAACCAACTCCTCATGGCGTTCCCGAACTGGATTTTGACCACTCGACCACTGTCATCCAATCTGAAACGATTTGCTTTACATTTAATATCCAGTAGCACATTCAGTGCTATGAGTTTTAAACACCAAGTAATCTAAATACCTTTTAAATATTGAAGAAAGCTAGTTGAACATATCTTATTCGCATATATGAACCAAGAGCGCGTGTAGCTCAGTGGTCGGAGGCGCTCTGCATTACATATGGGATCGATAGCAACGCTCAAGGCTCACTAAGCCTTCCATCCCTCCGGGGTTGGCAAGTTGGTACCAGACTTGTCTGGAAGGACAACAGTACTGGCTCGATACATCGATAGGCCACCGCGAGTCATTGTAAAGGCCAGATATGCATTCAGTTACCTCCAATCCCTAATGAAATGAAGCCGATTGCATGGTGCATCCCTCAGGAATTATGAAGCACTAGAACAGAAATAGGTGCAAAGTTGGGCAAAAGTAATCCACCTCCGTGCAAACATTCTCGTATGACTTCTTTTGTTTCCAGTGCAACGGAACAGACTTTCATTCCACACCCAGCACTGCTACAGCTATAACAGTTTATCTCCTTATTAAATCTCTGCACTAACCACATGAGACATGGAACTGCTTAGCCGCAAATGAAGCTCAGTAGCAATTAATTGGTTCCAAGTCTTTTAGAGGTACTGCAGCGCACTATATTTCAACGCGTTAACCTTTTCGATGTGGTAACTACGTCATGATTAACATTATTTAGAGTAAAAAAAGAAATAAAGGATAAAGCTCTCGGCGTTGATCAATCCCAGAGGGATGCACCATGCATTCGACTTCATTAAGCATCGTTTGGAGATGAATGAATGCATATCTGGTCTTTACAATGACTCGCGGTGGCCTGCCGATGTATCGAGCCAGTGCTGCTATCCTCCCAGACCAGTCTGGTACCAATTTGTCGACCCCGGAGGGATGAAAGGCTTGGTAGGCCATGGGCGCCGGAATCAATTTCACGTGTGTGTCGCAGTGGCACCTCCAACCACAGTGCCGCACGCGCCTTTATTCAGAGTATTCAGTGAAAAATTTAAAATTTCGAAGAATGTTTAAGGTTGTTTGAGGCATGATTTCTAACAATTATGGTTTAGACTTCGTCGAAATTTGACTCCTAAGAACAGAAATTCTAAAGAATTTGCGAGATACGTACTTGATAGTGCGGTGCCGGGAGCACATATTGTAGTCAAATCTCGATGGCCTGCCGTCGGGGCCATCGTGGATGTCAAAGCCTTCCTCGATAAACTCTATTGGCGATGTCGTCAGTAATTTGAAAAAGTTCGGCTTTTCTCGACGAAGCTGACAATGCACATATTTCACTTCTTTCTCAAAAGTTAATGAGGTTTTGAAGATGTATTATATTTCTTTCATAAGTAACGGCAATATTCGGGCTGACGCGCACTCTTTGGTCAATTATGGAGCGTTTTGAAAATATCAAACAGTAGCAAGTAGAATGCTCTATCATGGACGGTTATATGGAAGATATGTGACGTAAGCTTCACAGAGACTAGAAAGGTCTGCTGATTGACGATATTCCGACACTGCTCTAAGTGAAATTAACGGTAGAAAGAGAGGCGAACCTAACACTAAAAACGCAATCGATATTCTACTAGATGATCAATGGGACCTCTTGCAGGTCGCCTGCCACTATTTTAAGTACCTCATGAATGTTAGTTCAGAAAGTCCTTAACAGGGAAGCCACTGCTGGAAATTAGTTCAGAAGACTTGTGGACTCTAGAAATTTGGAATTTCGTTGTGATGGAATAGAGGAAAAATCGTCTTGTTGGCAAAGATGCGATATTCTAATGGTTCCCATTTCGATCAATAGAGTTCACTATAAGATACGAGTTTTTGAACTTGACGGTTAAAAACCGACGAGATTACTACGAGAAGCTGACACATTAACATAGCCGCAACGATTAGAAGTACTGTCAAGTGAGAATGTCTCATTCGTGCGTGTTCCACTGAAAAAGATCCGTTTCGACACGACTACAAAGATGCCATGTCGAGAAGAAGACGAACAACTGTGAGCTATCGACCCGGTTCATCTGATCTGATGAGGACGAAGGCATCGGAACGTTAGCCGAATAAATTCGTTTATCAGCATCATGTAAGCTCAACAATTTACATAGGCAGTGGTGAGTATGTGCAATTTTCGAAAACCACCGCATGGGACAACGCTTGCTGCCTCAACGCGACGTCTGGGTCATACATGATGCACACGGTCCGAATTGCCCACCTAAATATGGGCTTGACGCCTTTTTGTATTTTTCAGTGCGTCGCATTTTTCTGTTTTAAAACAATTTTCTTTTTTTTTCAGGCAGATTTAGGTGAGTTTTGTAGTTTTGACAACGTAAGTACATGTGTATATCTGCCAACTTCACATGATCACAATGATTGAGAAAGAAACGGTCCAGAAAACGCAGGGTCATGAATCGTGGGAATTAACAACATGAAAAGACGAAGAGATTCATCGAATTTTCCCTTCAGATTGCAATTGAAGTGCCAATAAACACCTTGGATACAATCCTATTCAGCCCAAGATGTATCAAGAATCGAGATTGGAAGGCTGCTGATTAACTGATATTTGATAGACCACGCAAGGCATGATAGGGAATCAGATCATTTACCAAACTATTCAACAAAGTTTGCGAGAGAATCTACAAATCTGGTAACAACGTTCCTATTAATGCGTTTCCGACACCGTTTAGAGGTATAAATTTATACCAGTAATACATCGAAGCGAAAGGCGATGTCTTAGCACTAATTCGTTAAAAATGCTCATCCAAGATGATAACCGGGATGGTAATCTAATTCTTATCCGATGTTTTTGAGATCAATGCTTCCTCTTCTTCCTATAACACTTAAATACTTCCGAATCTGAATCCTGTAATATCTCGTCCTCTCATACCATGCAGGTTTGCTGATTGGAAAAAAATGCCTTTCCTTGGAAAACTTCTATAGAGCTTTCCGAAATCGCCACCATTTCCCAGCAAGTGTTACTTCATTGCAAAGATTCAAAGTAAGGGCCTCTGTTAGTGCAGTGGATAATACATGAGCAAGGAAAGTTAATATTATAGCAAGTTCGAAGCACACTTGAGGTACCGAGTTCTGCTCATATCTCACCGTCATTGTGTTTATAACATTCTACTATAATGTGAACGCGTGTGGCGCAATGGTCGGAGGCGCCCTGCAACACACACGTGAATCGATCCATGCGCCCATGGCCCACCAAGCCTTCCATCTCTCTGGATCGGCAAATTGCTACCGGACTTTTCTGGGAGGATAGCAGCACTGGTTTGATACATCGCGAGGCCACCGCGATTCAGATATGCATTCAATCACCTCCAAACAATGCTTAATGAAATCGAATACATGGCGCTTCTCTCAGGGATTGATCAACACCGAGAGCTTTATCCTTTATTATAATGCATCCTTTCATTGATAATTTAATAGGAAGTTGATTAACAACTTTATTCGGCTAACGTTTCGACGTCTTCACCTTCCTCAGAGTCGATGATGCTCACAGTCGTTCGTACTCTCGATATGGTGCCTTCGTCATCGTATTGAGTTGAATCTTCTTCATTGGAAGAAGGACGGCTGTGGGCATCGACTAGAATCATCGGCTCTGATGAAGACGAAGACGTCGAAACATTATCTGAACAAAATTGTTTATCAAACTCATGTTAGCTTATCATCAGTAAAAGAATACATATTGATCAGCCGTACTAGGGTTAAATGAAAGTCCATTTTTAAAATATTATATTATGAGTCAGGAGCAATGCGAGTGTGGCGCAGTGGTTAGAGGCGCCCTGTAACATACACGTGGAATCGATTTCGGCGCGCATGGCTCACCAAGCCTTCCATCTCTCCGGAGTCTTCAAATTGGTACCAGACTTGTCTGGTAGGATAGCGGCATTGGCTCGATACATCGGTAAATCATTACCAGTCATTGTAAAGGCTAGATATGCATTCAATCACCTCCAAACGATGCTTAATGAAGTCGAACGTATGGTGCATCCCTTACAGATTGATCAACGCCGAGAGCTTTTTTTTTTAGCTTTATGAGTCAGGATTTTACTTTGGCTCAGTGATTGCGGACGTGTCTTATTTATGAACCAATGAAAGTAGAACTGACCTGCTCAGCAATATGAAATCCATCGACGAACAAGTTGTTACCACCTTCCTGTGCTTTCTCGATCATGTGGAGCATTTGAAGCTGGAAGAAAAAGTTATCCTATTAATATGGAGAACAGCAATAATAATGTGTGGCCTGGAAGAGTGCTCTTTTCTAAGTCTTCACACTTGACTTGTATAAAAGAATCTCCATAAAAACAGACAGTGCATGTCGGCTCATTTTTCTTGGATAACAATGCTACCGTCTGAACCAGCTCCTTAGGGTGTTGGGCGTACTATTGCCTTAATCAGAAACAACCAATCACTAGGGACTTGATTATTCCTGCATTGTTTTTCGCTTTGCGAAGTCTGTACACTTTAAGTGAGTTGTTAGTACAAACAGATTGTGACAACTATGTGTTGCCTGAAACCTGTGGAGGATCGCACAGCGAAGGGAAATCGGTGTGGAAAGGCAGACCACTGTTAGATGCGTAAGCCATATTGCTCGCATCAGACTTTGTCGACACCACGAAGATGTTTCTGAAAACTGAAAAATTCCTAACTAAAAACACAATGTTAACTTTTATTTACTGCCTATTATTATTTTCCACGGTAGAGTATGATGCGAAATACAACCATTTTGGTGGTGAGCAATTTGCAAAAATTGAACGCCAGACCACATCGAACCGCGGTTACCCTTTCCGAGGACTCGCGTGTTACGCACTCCACCTGAGGCCGTTCCTTTGCTTTTTTCTCAGCCGGGCCTCAATGGCCACACGTAACAGCTGAGCCCGCTGCAAAGGTAATCGTGATTCGATCTGCCCAGGCATGCAAGTTTTGCAAACATCTCAGCACCAAAGTGGTTCGGTGAAAACGCAATATTCAATCTGTGGATCTAAGGAATCCATTCTTTAGTCTTCTTTTGATGATGAGCCAACATAAATACAACATTAGAATGTTAGGCTTTCTATTTGCTGCCTAGAACAATTTTTCACGGCAGGTACGTACCTCCCAACGGTTTACCGCCTCATTGTGGCTGAGAGGTGTCCATGGGTGCCGGACTGTGATGTACAGCGGGGAATTCGCCCCCTGGCAGGGCCTCGCAAACTGAGGAGTCCGGCGTTTCCATTAGGAAGCCTAGCTAAGAGCAAACCAATACCATAATCCACCACCTTCCTGGTATGAAAGTTGAATGGTGGCAAATCTCTCTCTGATCCACATGGGACTGGACACTGCCACTGCCTGTCGTGGTGACGATCTGCGGCAGACTTTGGCCAGACTGACCTCGGGATACCAGGGAACCACAATGGCTTAACCAGCAAATCTCCGAAAAGTGGAGATTATGCTGGAGCCCGCACAACTAGTGAGGGCGGGCTGTTCAGCTATCAAGTATCCAGTTAGTGTTATGTGTGATACAACCACAATGATGCTAAAATATTTGCAAAGCTCAGTTTTCTAAGGTAGGGAACGAACACGCAATTATCCTTTCCAGAGAGTAACGCGTTGACCACTACACCATGCGGGTCCTTCGTTTCGCCTGTCTCTTAGCTAGTCCTATCGATCAGTGTCACCCGTCAACGGGACTAATTTAAGGAACCCAAATCGGCAATGAACACAGTTAAGCTGAAGCTGCAGTCAAAATCATAACGTTAAGTTTTTTGTTCACTGCCTATTACTACTTTTGACGGCGGGGTATTATGTGTGATACAATCACAATGTTGGCGAGACATTTGCAAAACTCCCCGCAAAGGGCAATAGCACGTTCGTTCCTCACCGCAGACACCTACGGTCCGTAGTTTTGCAAATATCTCAGAATCATTGCGGTTACAACATTATATTTATGTTCTCTGCTATTCGACGTATCATACTTCGCCTTCGCCGGGTTTTGAAGCGCTTATGATCATTGCTCTCGTTGCTTTTCTTGCATTAGGGACTTCTTCAAAAGAGCATCAGAATCAGGAAATAAAAATACCACTGACATACAAAACACTCTGCGGGAACAACCGCCCAGCTAGTAGCCACTCTTCCAATCAGAATCACAAATAGGTTCCTATTTCAAAGCTGGGGATCAACCAGAGCTCACCACCTTGTTGAATTCCAATCACAAAGTTTTGCCATTTTGGCAAATGTTACTTGAGTTAGTTCAGCCTCCATTTATATGGTAAATTTCGCTACAATATCTTATAAGGGAACACCATAGAGGCGGTTACTAACCAACCAATAGTGCGATCCATAGTACTCGCCGGTAGTGAATTCACAGCCATGACAGTCTCTAGCTCTGGCATTCTCAGGCACTACTGAATTACTGCTTGTTTTTGGATTACTGACTTACACAGTTCATTTTGCCAAAAAAAGCCAACATATTGAACTGAAAATTATCAAGACAGAAGAGGTCTTTTTAAGTCGCATTTCTCTGCATGCGTGCAATGATTCATTGCAACAATAGCACCTTGTAGCCACAACCACTAGTATTATGAGACGTAAACAAAAGTAGGGAAGTTACCTGGCCTGACCATGGAACTCGTGATTGCCTTTAAGGGGTCTCACGTGCTACCCACCATACCATCCAAGGACCTTGCCTTGGCTTTCTCGATCGATGCTATGAAAAAAGAATGGATGTAAATGAACGTTAAGACATTGTGATTTCAACCACAGCTGCAGCTTAAGTGGGTTCATTACCGATTTATGCTCCATAGGTCACTCCTGTTAACGGTGGTCGCCGATAGTACCGTTAGGATAAAAAACAGGGCTGCGAGAAAAACAAAGCAAAAGCTTCTGTTGGTATAGTGAACTTTCTTTCTGGCTAAGTTACGAAGAAAAACTGTCGAACATTGCCGGTAACGCAAGGAAACGCTCCTGTTGAGCAATATTCCAGTCCTACAAAAATGAAGCTCACCCGAAATGGGTGCTATGTATCAGTCCGATCCTCTCGCCGATATCTCGCACGACATTTGTGGATCCTTTAGGAGCGTTTTTAATGAGAGCTATACCGTCCATGCAGACAGCTTCAAGGAAATCGTGGAGAGTCTTAATAGATGAGTCTTTAACAACATATTCAGCAAGAAAGGTAAAACACCCACACATACGAGCCGCTGGTTTTTGGATTAACATTCTGAGTGTTTAGTACTTTCTGTGTAAAGTGACTAGAGAGCTAGAGGTGTAGAAGAAAATCTTCTCACAGATTAACAAAGTATCAGATTATCCCTAAGTGTAAGCCTATGACACATAGATTTAACACCTGACATGTGCATGTCTTCGTCACGAAAGGCATTTTATTGTCTTGAACATGTTTGCCAACAACTACCTTTTTTTGTATTGGGAACTCAAACAGAAAAAAGAATTAAATTGCTGTTTGCTCGAAAGTTACTAGATCCGCTGTATCTACTCACCTTATCATCACTGAGTACAGCGTCATGACTGAACTTCTTCAGTCTTCTTTCGATATCACTCTTTTCCCATGTGTCCTCAGGAAATAAATATACTTGGCGTCTATGCTTCCTCGCTCCGTTGTCCGATGGATTTCGAAACCGCAGCCAGTTCGAGTCAAATCTCAAGATCGAATAGTTTTGATCCGCATAGTTAACTTGGGATTTAAAAAAACTAAATGGTATGATGGTTAAGATCGCTTTTATACACCTATTAGGTCCCAAGTTTTTGTGGATGTTTTCAAGCCGAGTTTGATGATTTTGAAATATGAGTAAGGGTGGAATGTAAATAAAAATACGGTACAAGAACGTTCAACGGATCAACAAAATTTTGTCGATTCCGCGACACACCTGTCTCTAGATGGCATGTGATCACTTTTTCTTGACTTTCTGTGAAGAAATTCCACTAAAGGGGCTTCAGTGCTTTAAATTTCGATTTGATGAAGAACTCAGCCATTGAAGCACACAAAAATGACTGACTCATCTGCTTGTCATTTCGCCTGTTTTATGCCTGTATCTATTTGGAATTTGTCAAAAATGTATCTCAAAGTCAGTCAGTGTTATTCCGGTCGGTATTCCTTCATCTTTCGATAATGAAAGGAGTGACATCATAAGAACAAATAAAAATAAAAACCATCCGTTTCCTGCTCATGACTTTATATGATATGGAGGAAAAGGCCTACGATAATATAGGAAACGTTATTCGATGTGTATAGTTTCACTAAGAAATGCAGCCGTCTTTCAGCTGAACTTTGGCTGATACAAGCGAACACTGCTTCGTCAATCGAATGAACGCTTTGTACGTAAACCATACCTTTCCACAGCGACTTTAGTGAAGTGCCAAAATCTACTTGTAATGGTCTTCTCTCGTGATAACAGACGCAAAAGCAAGCACAAACTTACAAATGAACAAACGCACGAATACACAAATACGCACACACACACACACGCGCACACACACACACACACACACACACACACACACACACACACACACA